>CM010619.1:17907861-18225361 GCA_003430845.1 Xanthoceras sorbifolium | reverse complement strand
ATAACATAATAATATAATAAAATTATTAAATATAAAACTAATGTAAAAATTAAATCCATGGATATCAAGTTGCAAATTTTTTTTTTTTTTTAAATCTCCACTGCCATCTCTAAATGAATAGTAGAGATCTTAATTGTTTTATTTTAATTTTTAATTTTTTTTAAATAAATATATACCATCCATCTAAATGAAATGGACGATAGAGATCTTAAATTTTTTTTAAAATGAATTAAAATGACCAAAATACCTTTTAACTAGTTAAATTTTATCAATGTTGATTAATATTTTCTAATGGTTAACTAATAATACAGGAGTTAGCTGTTAATTTTTTAATAAACTGATTTTACCTATAAAAAGACAAACCCCATTTAAATATCTGTAATTATATATATATATATATATATATATATATATATTTAAAGCAGTAATAAAAAAATGGACTTGAGGATACATTAAAGGCTTAAAGCATAAAAACACGAAGTTTGAATATTAGGCCCATAAATTTCCAAAAAAGAAAAAGAGCATTGGGCCCGTTTTATATGCCAGCCCATGAAAAAAAATTGGTTCAATTATGGGATTGATATTTCGGTACTTTTCAGAGTTTGGAACTTTCGATCATAAACAAATTTCTTTTAAATCTTTTTTTTTTTTTTTAATTTCTAAAGATTGGATCATAAACAATTTTTTTTTTTTTTACATTAACACCCATAGAGTCATAACCGATCTTGTGGTTGGGTGGCCTGAGTTTGACTATTTGGACTTGCAAGTCCAACGGGCCAGACTTATTGGTTATGCCTCGAATCAAAGAATAAGAAATTAATAAATAAGAAAACACAAGAAACGAATTGAAACACAATAAATATTTTTAATTTGTTGGATTAGAGATCTTCTAATTGTAAAAGTAGTTATCTACACCATGAATATAGTGTTTAATCTCAATAGGTCTATTAGATTCCTGACTTGTTTAGTGTCAGATTTTTTTAAAAAAATTATGGTTAAAAATGAAAGAAAAAAAAAAATTACAATTGAATAACATGCAAGCCAATCCGGTAAATTTGATTTTTGAGTTTAAAAGCGTCTAAATATTTTGAAATTACAATCCCAAGAAATAAATAAGGGCACACATTATTAAGAATTTGTATTGCACTATATGAGTTTTTTTTTTCTTTTTTTTTTTTTTTTAATTTCACTAGTAGTGTCCACTCTATGGAAATAAAACCAATTTATTAAGTTTGGTATAAATAACACCTAAATGAGAATTTGGACTAAAATACCCCTTTATAAAGTCTGAAACCAAATGACACAAAAGTAACTCACAAAGAAAATAAAAAACAATAAAAAAGAAAAACAATTTGAAAATTTATCAGATGATAAACTTTGAAAAAGAAAACAAAAGGCAAAAAAAAAAAAAAAGAAGTGAAACAAGTAAGGCCAGCATTCGAAGTGAAGACCTAAGCAATGATCGATAACGACAATAATTTGACGACCATGAATCGGCGACAATAAGTGAGAATGGCTTCCTTGGTCGTAATCTAATTAGATCTCGAGCAAGGGACACAAAACCTTGGCCATGATCTATTTTTCCTTGGTCATGATCTAATTAGATCATGATCAAAAGAAAAATAAATCACGACCAAAAGAAGTAGATCATAGCTTAACAGAATAGCTCATGACTAAAGAAAATAGATCACGACCAAAGTAAATAGATCACGGTTAAAGTAAAATTAGATCACGGGCAAAACAAAATTAGATTATGGCCAAAAGGAATAAATCATAACCAAAGGAAATAGATCACGACCTAAGTAAAATTAGATCATGGCCAAAGGGATTAGATCACGGTAAAAGGGAATAGATCGTGAACAAAACAAATAGATCACGGCCAAAACAAATAGATCATGCAAAAAAAAAAAAAATAGATCACGACCAAAACAAATAGATCACGGCCAAAGTAAAATTAGATTATGGCCAAATTAAAATTAGATCACGGTTTAAAGAAAAGTTAGATCATGCCCAAAGTAAATAGATCACGACCATAGCAAAATTGGATCACAACTAAGGAGAATAGATCACGACCAAAGGAAATATATCACAGCTAAAGGAAATAGATCACGGTCAAATTAAATAGATCACGACCAAAGCAAAATTAGATCACAGTCAAAGCAAAATTAGATCAAGACCAAAGTAAAATTAGCAAAAACAAAGTTACCCATTTAAAAGCAATGCATGTTTAAAACTCCAAAATAGTGGGATCTACTTAACTAACTCACTCAAGGACTTCTACAATACAATATCCATCTAATTAGATATCTCAAATCAAAGTAGATTTATTTCTAAATTTTTTTAAAAAAAATTATCTCTCAATGACTTCCACAAGAGCCTGCCTTCCTTATTTGTGTAGTGTCCACTTCCTTTTTAATTTTTTCAAAAAGATATCAAGAGAGATTGGTGAGAAACTTAGAGAGAGAAAGTGAGAGAGATGTGTTCGTTCAAAGTAAAGAGCTCTTGAATGAGAGATAAATAAATAATTTTGAGAACTCAACGAAAATGAAATGAACATGAGGTCACAATAAATGAGTTTGAATAAGACAAAAATCATTTCACAAGGATAAAATGAGCTTTCTATCTAAAATGATGTTATTTCTCAAATGTTTAGCAACTTAGTGTTACTCTCACAAAATAAATTGGTTTTGGTGCTATTTATTATCAATCTCTCTTGCACTATTGCTATAAGTTGAGATTAAAAAAAAGGGGTGAATTGTAAGGTACCCTGCTCTAGAGTTGGCCACGGTTCCGAAACCAGCAGTTTCGGTTTTGGAACCGCTGGTTTCGATCCCCCTAGGAGGGGAACCGTAACCGAGACCCCTTCCGGTTTCAGTTTCAAAACTAGGGGAGGAACCGCGGTTATGGTTCTTTCTTCGGTTTTTGGAACCGGCGGTTCAACCATCGATTCCTAAAACTAGAACTGCGACCTCCTTTTTTTTTTTTTTTTTTAAAGAGAAAAAAAAAAGACGTGTTCCGCTGGGTTCGGTTCATTTTTTAAGCTAACCGAAACCGGGACCATGGGTCCGGTTCCGGTTAACTGGTTACTAACCGATTTTAAACCAGCGATTCAGTCCAAATTGTCCGGTTCGAACCGAACCGCGGCCAACCCTACCTTGAGCTTATCCATAATTACACGCATAATGCTAGTTTACCATTTATTACACTCAAGTACCCTACAGTTAGTTGACTTAGTTAAAACTAGGTTAATTACATTAATATCCCATCTATTATCCCGTTTTTGCACATGCTGGCAAGTTTACCTTTTATTGCACAAACCTCCCCTGAAAAATATTGACCGAACCGTTTACTGACTCTGAAGTTAACGGGATGATATTGTAGCAAGGACAAAATCGTCTTTTGTACTATTAAATCATTAAAATAATTAAAAAACAATTAAAAAATAAAAATCAAACTTCGGAATTTTTTTTTCTTCGCCTTTTTTTTCTTCTTCTTTTCTTCTTTTTCTTTTTTTCCAGATTTTTTTTCCAAACAAAAATCAAACCCAAAAATTCAATTATTTTTTCTTCTCCAAACAAATCAACTCCAGATTCTTCTCCAAACCTCCTCATTCTTCTTTTTCTTCTTTTTGTTCTTCTTCTTCTTCTCCTCCTCCTCCTCCTTCTCCTCCTCCAAAAATTCGAATTTTATTTTTTCTTCTCCAAACCTTCTTCTTCTTCAACAAATCCTAAAATTCAAATAAAAAAATTCGAATTTTATTTTTTTCTTCTCAAAACAAATCATTTTCAATAACTTCTTTTTTTTCTTCTTCTTACCCAAAAATACAAATATAAAAGTCCAAAAATTTGAATTTTTTCTTCTCCAAACAAATCCTCTTCAACAAACCCAAAAATTCGAATTAGATGTTTGGATAAAAAAATAATTAGAAGAAGATGTTTGGATAAAAAAAACATTTTAGGTTTGCTTGAAGAAGAAAATGTTTGGTTGAAGAAAAATGAAGAAGAAGAAGAAAAATTTGGGTATTTGGTAAAAACGATTTTGGATTTAGATTTGTTTGGGTTTGTTTGGTTAAAGAATGAGTTTGTATTTTGGTTCAAAAAAAATGAAGAAGAAGAAGAAAAAATCTGGGTATTTGGAAAAAAAATTTGGATTTGGGTTTGTTTTAATTTTTTTAGTTGAAGAATGAATTTGTTTGGTTGAAGAAAATTTTGAAAGATGATGATGACGATAATAATAATGATCTGGGTTTGTGATCTGGAAAGAAAAAAAAAAATTAGATTTGGTTGTTATTAGGAATTTAATTGAAGAAGATGATAAACAGTTAAATTGATTTTTTTTAATATATTAAATAATTATTAAGAATAAAAAATATTTAATAAAATAAGTATTAAGGGCAAAATTGTCTTTTTGTCTAAACCGTTAATTTTATGGTTAGTCAACGGTTTGATCAACATTTTCTAGGGGAGGTTTGTGCAATAAAAGGTAAACTTGCCAGCATGTGTAAAAACGCAATAATAGAGGAGATATTAGTGTAATTAATTCTTAAAACTAACGGTTGACCAAAATTTTGTATAAAATGACATAGCTACCCCTACTAAAAATATAAAAAATAATAATAATTAAAAAATAATAAATAATTGTAGTCCTCAAAAATGGCTCGGGGACACGGGGTACTACAACCTGCAAAGATAGAATGCACGTGACCAGCAGGACGTCTGGGACACCGGGGTGGTGCCAGCCAAAGTCACTCCGACGGTCAAGTTAGCGAGTGCTAATAAATGTGTAATGCTCGTAAATGGAGATGAGTGAATGATACTTCCTGTTATCTTGGTGATCAAGGTCTCCTTGATCGGAGGAGATGTAAGGTCGGAGGGTGATCGGAGAAGATGAACAATGGCCGGAGGGTGTGGTTTTAGTATTGGTAGCTTTCGGATCTCAGTTTCTCGGTCCCCTTACTTTGAAAGATTATCCTTCATTTTATAAGGGAATAATGCTTCTGCCTGTTGAGGGATTTCATTATTTCCCCTCCTTGCTGTCCTCCACCAAGAAAGCATGTGGAGTGTCATTATGGTTTTGTAGGACCTGCTTTAAAGTAGATCATGATTTGGTCTCCCTCGGAACAAAAGAGATTCTGTGTCGTACGACATGCTGATTGGACGTCGATCTGGGATGAGTATGTCACGTGATGTAGATGCACTTCCAAACGCGAACACTGAGTTATTTCCCATGATACTTGGATGTTTGGGGCATAGAGTGCATGTCGTACTACACTGATGTATCACGTCGAGCGTATGTGGTACTACAATGATGTCTCATATCGAGCGTATGTCGTACTACATGGACGTCTCATATCGACCGCATGTCGTACTACATGGACGTCTCATGTCGAGTGTATGTCTTACTACATGGATGTCTCATGTCGAGTGTATGTCGTACTACATGAAGATCTTATACTGAACCTGTGTCGTACTACATAGATGCCTTCCCACTTTTGGCTCTGGGCCTGGTCTTTGAGATATAATTTGGACTTCTGGGCTGGATCCTCGCTTATATTTTGGGCCTGACATATTTTGGCTACTACAATAATTAAAAATAATAATTGTAACACCCCCTGACTCGACCTCCATGGATCGAATCAAGGAGCGCTACCCGTTTTCAAAACTTTTCTGACTTAAGCTAAAATAATAACTTTGAAACTATGTATTATATTTTAAAAAACGGTCAAATCGAATTTTATAAAAGTTTTACCAGAGTTTTTTCTGTTTTTCTGACTTTCCAAAAACCTGTTTAATAAAATCACAATTTCACAAATATACACTTCAAAAGTCTTTCAATCAGTTTGCACACCCTACCAATTTTTTTTTTGTGCGACTTTTCAAACATTTCTAACAAATCAAATAAGTAAACGATATTTCGAAAATAATAAAATCTCATACGTTTAAACCACATAAACTATTAAACAAATATTTACAAAGCTTATATATATTACAAACTTTTACATTTTTTATATATGCATGCATCAATAACCAAATACATAACAAGAGTTAAATAAACTACCCATAAGTAATGTGACTCTGAATTCTTCTCTGCAACTATTACCTCTTCAATTTGTCTTTGCTATGGATTCCTCTTTACCTATGCGTGGTAAATTAACGCGCTAAGCATATAGCTCAGTGGGTGTACACTAAACTGAATTTACAAATTTACTATAACAATAATTATATCAATTTATTAGAAATATAGATATCAGATAAATATTCAAATATGGGATCCAATACTTTCAATTCATATAATCTTTTGAATTCAAAATCAAATAACATTACAATTACTATTTTCACAATTACACAAATAGTCTCAAATCACATTTCAATTTCCATTTCGGCTCCTGATACATATAACATATTTTACAGAACTGGATTACGGGTTGTTCGGCATCTGAACACATCGGGCCTACCAGCCAAACTAAATCCACATATTTACCTATTCGGCATCGGGCACCAACGGGGCTACTGCCGAATGGTAACTCAAGCACACATTTTCGGCATCGAACACTAACGGGGCTACTCGTCGGAAATGTCCCAAATCAATCTCCATACCCTAATACCGGCACTCGAGGCCTATAACACATCCATAGGGTGGTACATCATAATATTTCGGTGCAGTATTGCTATATAAGCAAATTGACATATCAATCTCCTATATCCATATCTATGTTCATATATATCTTAGTCATTTCACAATATGATTTCTCAAATTCAATGTCAATTCATTTTTTTTTTCTTTCAGAATCGTCAAATTCAACTTTCAAATTATTCAATTTCAATTTCGAAATTTTAATTTCAGAATACAAATTCACAAATCATTCCTTTATAGTCAAATTCAATTTTCGATTAAATTTAAATCAATAAACACATTTACAAAATTCAAATATATCATCAATAATCATATAAAAGAGACTCAAAATTATATTCAAACTTATTTCACAAATCAATATCGAATCAAATTGCCCAAAATCGTTTAATCAATTTATCACAAACAATATATATATATATATATATATATATATATATATATATATATATATTCAAAATCACTTTCAATTATATTTCACATATCACGAATAGAATTAAAACATATTAAAATCAATTCATAATACTATCCACAATCAATTTTTTTGAATTTATATCATATTTCGAGAATATGTAAATCAAATCAAGTCAAAATCAATTTCAAACTGTGAATTTTAATCAAAATAGTTCAAACAATTCAAAATCAATAAAATTCGATAAATCCGAAATATTCTGGAAAAATTAACATACGAAAACTAGTGTACACCAAATCTTCTTCTTCTTCTTCCTCCTCCTCTTTTTCTTTCTCCTCCTCTTCTTCTTCCTCTTCTTCTTCTTCTTCTTCCTCTCTTTCTTCTTCTTCTTCTTCCTCTTCTTTCTCTTCTCCCTCTTCTTCTTCTTCTTCTTCTCCCTCTCGACTGAACTCTCCTCCCTTTCTTTTTTTCTTTTTTTTTTCTCTTCTCACGATTTGCTTTGTTTGATTTTTTTTTTTAAGCAAGTTTGACTTGCTTTTGTTAGTGAAATTCTCCACTAACTTATATATATATATATATATATATATATATATATATATATATATATAAATATCTCTACAATTGCAACTTACTCTCTTGAGCTTCTTAAAATCTTAAAATGGCAACAACTTCATAATTAATTATATGTGATTTACCAATCATCCTTTAATTATCAAACTAACCCACCAATCACATTCCATCTCAATAATTATTCCAAAAATATTCCACACTTATCAAATTACCAAATTAACTTCACCAATATTCAATTGGACCCATTATCATCCAAATGTACAATGAAAATAATATCTCTCATGGAAGTTAAATCGGTTAAAATCACTATTCGTTTATACACTATATATCGAATATATATACTTTCCACCAATTTAAATCACATACTTAACTTTTGCATGCTTAATAATAATTAATAATAATTCAATGATATTTATCATATTTAAAAAAAATTAGGGGCCATACAATAATAATTACAATCAACCCACACTATCTCCACCATTACTATTTTCCTTATTCAACCCACCATCTCACTCATTTAATTTATTCAATCTTCCTCTAGTCAAAATCATTCACAACAAAAACAAAATAAAAACTTTCATGTTCATCACCAACCACCATCCATCCATCTTCCACAGACAATCCATCAACCATCCACCTATAAAGAAAAAAATAAGATAACAAAAAAAAAAAAAATTCGATGAAGGACCAGATCAGCTCCAAACCAGATAATAAAAAAAAAATTTCGAGAAAGGGACAAATCTGCTCTATCGCGCAGATGGAGCTTTTCTGTCATCGTAGATGGAGATCTGCGATGGAACTGGTTTAATTTTTTTTTTTTCAATTAAAAGGAAGAGATTTAGATTTTTTTTCCTTTTTAAAATTGTTTTTAATTTTTTAAAAATTAATTAAAAAATATCGTGGCGTGACCTTATTGGTTAGATTTTTTATACATTTTTTTTAAAAAACATTTCACACATAAAAGAACAAATTACCTTTGAATAGTTCAGTCCACAGTTAAGTTAACGGTAGTCAATATGGTCAAGAGTATTTGAATGTAATAAACAGTAAACTAACATTATGAGTAAATTATGGATATGATCAGGGTACCTTAGTTCAATTCACCTAAAAAAATTGGAAAAATTGCACTAATTTACTCTAGTTTGGCAAATATAGCATAGTGTTAAAACTTTTCTAAAGATCACATAAAGACTATTTTGTCGTTATTTACCCATCATGAATAACAACAGTTCACTTTGAGGCTCAAATTAAATTTGTCATTTTTTTTATATGAATAGAACTAAAACAAACCCAGAAACACTACAAACAGGGAAAAATACTGAAGGAAAATATTTTGCTAAAACTGATCATCCTTAAAGGAAAAGGCCAAGGCATCTGCTGTCGAAAGCATCTCGCATAATCAAGCAATTTCGCTGATTTAATAGCTCTCATAATAAACATATATCCACCAAACAAAATCAAACCAAATTACACTTAACGCCAAAAAAAACACAAACAAACTAACATAAACAAAACCCACAACCACAACAAGACAACAATAGAGACGTAAGAACAACAAAAATCCCCAATCCAACTACCAGACAAAAGAAAGGAAAAAAAAAGTAAAAGAAAAGGAATTTGTGACAAAATGTAAATTGAAATCAACATTTACTTTTAGTGGGGGAGAGATCTATCCAAAGGAACTACCTCACACAGAGCCGGCCCTAAGGCAGTCAAGGCGGCGGCGCCGCATAAGGCCCCTGGCTTGCAAAGGGCCCCAAATTTTTTTTTTTTTTTTTAATTTCAGAGAAGGAAAATATAATATAAAATTATCATATCACACATATAAAACAATATATATGTTGGCACATATGGTTAATGCATGTCTTTAACAGGAAATGTAGTAAATGAGCAGGGTTTGAACCCCTTTGTTGATCCGTTTTTTGTTGTTTTTTGTCTGTTCAGTTTTTTATTTTTTTATTAATTTGTATCGGATCACGTGAAACCCTCTTTTCACTTCCCCGAGGCCCCCAAATCCCTAACAAACCCTTTAGGCCATATTTATCTGCTGGGATTGGAATGAGTTTAGGTTAATTTTTTTTCAAAACTCATGTTTGGTGCAACCAAATGGGTTTGGTTAAAATTAACCCTATCCCATTTTATCCCATCAAAACAGGATAAATTAAACCCATTCAAAATACGGGTTAAAAAAATCCTACCCCACCACTCTTCTCTCCCACTCTTCTCTCTGCTCTCTCTCAACACGCCGTGACCCTACTCTTTCATCTCCCTCTCAACACCTTCTTCTTCTCTCATCGTCGCTGTCACCGATCTTTGTGCCGCTCGCGTTCGTGCTTGCATCTCCTTCTCTCTGTCTGCTCATTCTTTGTTTGTAAAAAAAAATCCCTAATTTTACTTTTTGCTTTATATGTTTTGTCTTCTCTCCTTAAATGGGTTTTTGACTTTTCATTTTATGGTTTCTTGAGTTTCTTGATCAAGATATATTGCTAAATACCAACACTGTATATTATTTGTGCATTTCTTGCGTTTGATCTGTTTCTCTTGTTTGATTTGGGAAGTTTTTGCTCTATTTGCTCTGTTTTTTGCTTCTATTATAGTTCTTCGCTTTTATTATTTACTATATATCGACTCTATTTTTTGTTGATATGAGTACGCCTAGAGCAGTTTACCTGCTATTGGAAAATTGGGTAACTCTTGATAATTGTTTTTCTTGCTCTAAAGCAGTCGAAAGAACATGAAAATGTTTTGGTTTTTATTCAAGAAAAAAAAGAAAAAAAATTGCAGTACAAATGTGGTGATTTTTTATTAAATATTTATAAGTTTATTATGTTCTTGATAGAAAATATGGATATATGTTCTTCGAAGTATGTTTTGTAATAATTTCATAAACGGAGTCTCTAATTATGACTGATATTATTTACGGATATCATATTTTGTGGGTTCAAATTGTGGAAGAAAAATGGAATTTAAATTACTACAAAAAACAAAAAAAATTATCATTCTTATTTTAAATGAGCTTGAGACCAAATTTATAATTGTTTTTGTCAATTTATAAATCTATAATAATTCAATCATTAATAAATTTTAAAAATTTATATATCTATAATACATTTATTTATTTATTTTACTTAATAAATAAATTATTTTATTGAAATAAATTTAATTTTATATTTAAAAATAATTTAACATTAATTAAATTATTTCAATTATTATCCAATCCATACTCATAACAAATATGGGTTTGTATTATTTTGTCCAATACTGTAACTTACCAAACACAACTATACACTATTTTTAATCATATCCTATGTTATACCAAACATGGGAATACTTATAAATTTATTCAATCCAATTCCATTCAATTCAATCCAATTCTATATAAATAATCCAATCCTATCACATGCAACAAACGAGGCCTTAGTCTTCTAATCATGCTTTGGTATGGATTGGTTTTCTTCTTTCTATAACTTAATACATAAAATTATATCATGAATTCATGATGATTATTGTTTAACAAATTTCTTTTTTTTGTAAACGTAGAAATTTGAAGGATTGTATGTTTGATCAATTTGATTGGAGGCTTAGAGCAATTGAGACTTGAAGGATTTTAAATCGAAGAAGGGATCTTCAAAGTTAGTTGACTGTTTTGCTTATTATTTTTTCTAATTCAAATTGATTATATTGAAGTAATGAAGTTCATATTTTGTCATATATGATATCTTGTATTGGTAAACTAAATATTTTGGCCTTTTGCTGTTTATTATATGAACATGTATAATATATTTATTTTGTATTGATAAATTAAAATTTTTGGACTTTTGCTGTATTAGGATTTAGGAATGCCTCATCGTACTAGAAAACATCATGCTTCAGCTAGAAAATATTTGTCTGGACATGAAAAACGTAAAAAAAAGAAGAAAAGATGAAGAATTTATTGAAACTCAAAGAGGGGCGATAGACAAATTTGTTTTGAAAGAACCGGGAGTTCCGTTACTTGAAGATTTAGGTAATGGACAACTAAATGATGGTGATGATTGGTTAGCCTTGGAAAATAATGTAGATGAAGATGTAAATGAGATTAAAGACAATGAAAATGGTGATGGCTTAGTCTTTCAAAATGTTGCTAATGTTGATCATGTAGGCCTTGAAAATGATGGTGTTGTTGTTGGTGATGGTGATGGTGATGACATTGTTCACTCTGAAACTGATGATGATGTTGTTAATGTAGTGAATCAAGAAGAAAAACCACCACTTGACATCTATGATCCAAGAAATTGGGAGAATTTAGATCTTAAGTGGAAAGATCAATTAATGGAGAAAATAGACATGTTAACAAGGAAAGGTCCCAAAGATGATGAATCAAAGAGACGTTTTTCTTCGGACTTCTACACTCGAATTTTATCCAAAGGTCAAAAACACCATAGAGATTGGTTGGTTTATTCAAAAGCACTTAACAGAGCATTTTGTTTTTGTTGCAAGTTGTTTAAAAGGGGACCTTAGCCAAGTCAACTAGCAAATGAGGGATATTGTAATTGGGGGCATCTTAGCAGCAGCCTTAAGAATATAAGACAAACATTGAGCATGTCAGTTACTATGCTAGTTGGTTGGAGTTGCGTATCAGATTAGAGAAGGGTACAACAATAGATCATGCTATTCAAGATCAAATAAAGAAGGAAAAAGTGCATTGGAGGATGGTGTTATGCCGATTAGTTTCACTTGTGAGATTTTTGGCTAAACAGAACTTAGCACTTCGTGATAGTAATGAGAAGATTGATGATGATCACAATAAGAATTTTAATGCTGCAGTTAAGATGATTGCTGAATGGGACTTAGTGATGAAGGAACATCTTGAAATAAAGGTACACCATCATTATCTTAGCCACAAAATTCAGAATGAGTTGATGTGTTTGATAGCTTCTGAAATCAAGAGTTCTATCTTTACAAAAATTAAAGAAGCTACATTATTTTTTGTAATACTTGATTGTACTCCTGATGTTAACAATCAAGAGCAAATTACTTTGGTTACAAGATGTGTTGGTGTCTCTACAAGTCCAATAAAAGTAGAAGAATAATTTTTGGGATTTTTGAAAGTGGATGATATAATAGGGCAATGGTTATTTGAAGAGCTGCAACATGTGTTAAAAAGTTTTAGTCTTGATATTAATGATGTGAAAGGGCAGAGATATGATAATGGGGCAAATATGAGAGAAAGACACCAAGGTGTACAAAATATGCTTTTGGATATAAATCCTAGAGCATTATACACTCCATGTGGTTGTCATTGTTTGAACTCAACACTTTGTGACATTGCAAACTCTTGTAGAAGGGCGAAAGACTTTTTTGGTGTGATACAACAGATTTATACAATATTTGTTCATTCTACAAAGAGGTGGAAGATTTTGGTAGATCATATGACGGTAAAAGGTTTAACTCTCAAGTCATTGTTTACCACTCGATGGGAGAGCCGTATTGAAAGTGTGAAAGCAATAGTACTCAAGCTCAACAAGTCAAAGAAGCATTACTTCAACTTGTAGAAGAAAGAGACACCAACTCCAAAATAAGAAGTGAAGTTAAGTCTTTGGCGACATTTGAACTTGAAAATTTTGAGTTCTTAGTAGGCATAGTTATTTGGTATGACATATTGGGCAAGGTTAACACGGTTAATAAAGGATTACAATCTGAAAACATGCTTATTGACATTGCTATGTCCAAGTTTAAGGGGCTAATTGCTTCTTTTGAAGAGTATAGAGAAACTGGATTCAGATAAGCCATCAATACTGCAAAAGAACTTGCTTCATCAATGGAGATTGATTTGGCCTTTCCTGAAGAGAGACAAATATATAGAAAGAGGTATTTTGATGAGCTTTCATGTGAGTCTTCTCAAACACCTCAAGAATCCGCAGAGGAATCTTTTAGAGTTCATTACTTTTTATACATAGTTGATCAAACAATTGGGTCACTGAAGAGAAGGTTTGAGCAATATGAGGAGTATGGAGATCTTTTTGAATTCCTCTTCACAGTTGATAAGTTGAATTCATTGGTTGATGAGGACTTGAAGGCTCGTTGCAAGAATCTTGAAAAAAAGCTACAAAGAAAAGATGGAGGACAAAATGTTTCAGATTTGGATGGAGATAATTTATATCAAGAGTTGAAGATCATTTAACATATTCTACCAAAAGAAGCAAAAGCAGCAGGTGCAATTCTAAACTTTTTGCAAAGAATGAATAGTTTTCCAAATTCATTCATTGCATACAAGATATTATTGACTATTCCAGTGACTGTTGCATCTGCCGAAAGAAGTTTTTCTAAATTGAAGTTGTTGAAATCTTGTTTGAGATCAATTATATGACCCAAACAAAATTGAATGCATTATCTTTGATTTCAATTGAGAGTAGATTTCTAAAGAAACTAGATTGTGATGATTGATTGATGATTTTGCAGATAGAAGTGCAAGAAGATCAATTTTTCATAGCTAATTGCACTAGTTGTTTTCCATTTTCCTATGATGTAATGATATGGAACTATTTTTTTTTGAAACTTTATTTTGACGTGATTAGAAACTTTAAATTTAATGTTTTTCTCATCATTATAATCTTTATATATGTATTTAATTAATAAAATTATCATTATTGAATTAATTTTACTATTTTTTTTAAAAAAAATTTATATAAAAACATGAAGGGCCCAATTTTTTTTTCGCATAGGACCCTTAAAAACTTTGGGCCGACTCTGCCTCCACACTTGTTTTCTCTAGCGGGAGAGCACACGCGATAGGACTCTTTTTTATTTTTATTTATTGTTCTTGTTGATATTAAAATTGTCATTTTATCTATAAAGTAAAACAATTTTTTTTTTTACAAGCACCCCAAATTTGTATTCCATATCTGTCTACCTAACGAAAATTTATTAAATAATCAATAAATTTACAGAAAATGTAAAAATTTGAAAAAAGAAAAAGAAATTCCAGAGCAGTGGAGTGAGTTATCTTTTTTTGTAATGTGATTTTTGGTAAAAATTGAATATTATGATATATTTTCTAAACTCATGATAGAACAATTTTTTCAAAATAAGAGTTTATATATACACATGTGTAACATATAAATATATAGTGATGGCGATTCAAATTTAAAATATTATTAGACTGAATAATTACTTTTAATGTCAAGTTAAATGATAAATAAATATATTTTATTAACATTCTAGAATATGTACATTTTTATTAAAATAACCGGGGCCAATAGGGTTTGATTCCTCGGAGAATGTGAAGAGACATAGCAGATTAGCAGCTACTTTTGGTCTCATCCTTTTCTCACTTTATTATTCTTGTTCCTTGCTTTAATTTGAAGATTTGTATGTTAAACAGTACAATGTTCTTCACTCAGTGCATGCTCTCTCTATATCTTTCTTTTTTCTCTGTAATCATTAAAAATAAAGGGTGTTTTGGGAAAAAAATGTATTACTATTTATAAAAAAATATATTTTAAAAGTTTTTAAAACATTTTTTAAAATTATTTTTCATAATATTTGTTCGAATTAGGTAAATATTCTATTGTGATTAGAGAAACACTTCTATCATTGAATTAGAAAAATATATGATTAATGGTTAGAGTATCTAACTTTAATCTAACTTAATTTTTGGAGATGGTTCAATGAGAAAAATAGATGATTAATTCTTAGTGTCGTTCTGTCAAAATAAAAGAAAAAAATTTTTAATGCTGTACGAGGTATGTATGTAACTTCAGTTCAAACAACTCTTTAAACGGAAAGAATTGGGGGACACAAATTTTAACTCAATATTTGACATAATTTAATAGACATTAGATTTCTAAGATGTGGATGGCTAGGATTGAATGAATTTATTTCTTTTTTATTTTTTTTTTCTAAGCTCTCCATTATTAATTTATTTTTATTTTCTCTCTACTCTTCCCAAGATTTTCTTTCCTAATTCATTTTCGTTTTTCTCTTATTAGTTACATTTTTATCTTCTCTCTACAATAACTTATTCATTTCTAAATCTATTTATTTTATTTCCACCATTATCAAATATATCATTTTAATATATTTTAAATTAAAGAAAAAAATAAACAAATGAAAAAAAATTCTAAATATCTTTTTTTTTTTCGAAAGGGGTATAAATACAACATTAATAACTGCCGAGGTGCACTAACCACTTTACTATAAGTGAATGTGCTAAATATTTTTATTTTTAATAATAATAATTACTCTTTTAATATATAAAGAATAATTAAAAACTAAAAAATTAATAATAAATTAAATGACGATGGTGGATGGTCCTTGTGCAGAGAAAATGTAAGAGAGAAAAAAAAAACTTAAATACAGAGAAGATAAAATAGAAAAAGGCAAGAGAGGAGAAAAAAAAAGTACTGAAGTAGACAAAAAAAAAATGTAAGAGAGGAAAAAAAAAATAATAGTGAGATAAATATTAATATATCAAATTTAGGAAAGAAAATCTTAGGAAAATGAGAGAGAAATTAAATAAATTAATAATGAAGTGAAAGGATGAAAAAAATTAAAAGAAATAAATTCATTAAATCATAGTAATCCAGGTCTTATGGATCCAATAGCTATTAAATCGTGTCAAATATTACATCCAAACTTGTGTCCTCCAATTCTCCTTGCTTTTTAAATATGATAAAAATTTCAAAATTATACTGTAATTTTGTAATTAGATAAAAATCTTCATGCTATTAATTAAAATATCTCTTTTAGAGAGGGGTTTTATGTAATTTTAAAATCATTAGTTTTTTTTGTCAAACTTTCTAAATATTTTATTTAAAAAAAAAAACTTAATAGTAAATAACTACATACGAGGTTAGTTTTTTCATTCTATTTTGTTAATGTTGTAGAGAATAAAGTTTCGGATTAAAAAAAATGAAAAAACATAATTAAGATGACTAATACATAATTAATTAATTATAGAGGTTTTGGTAACAACCCAAACTGAAGTAGGGACCTCATCATGTCATGTATGATTGAAAGGGGTATCCTAAATTCTGAAATTAGCCAACTCATTCATCTTTTTTAATAATATAATAACTTGCTAAACAAGCAAAATGTGTGCTTGCTTAATCCATTATTAAATTTGCTTTATCCATTATTAAACACATACTATTTACTTCTCAAACTATATATATTCACTTTTAAGTTTTTCTGTTGTGAGGTCCGATTTAAAAAATAGACTTATATTTTGTTTGGATCAGACACCACAGATTGGATCAATATCGTGTCAGGATTCTATTAAAGCTAAACTAAATCGAATACTACAAATATAATTTAAATAGTTACTTTATTAATAAAGTTTATTTAATTCTTACTCTTAATTAGTTTTAAAAAAAACTAATATACCATCTAAAATGAATAATGTTTAATTTGGAAATGAATTTTTTTTTTTTCTAAAATCACTTTAAATAAAAATACTTTTTTTTTATAAAAAAATTACTATTGCATTTAAAAAAATCAAGAAGTGCAAACACTCATGAAGTATTTAACAAATATCATAAGAAGTTTTAAATAAATAAAAAACAATTTATGATGAATTCAAAGTTACTCAATCTCTTTCATTCACACCCAAACACTCAAAAAAAATAAAATAAAAGAAGTAATCAAATCACATGGGCAACTAGCATAATCAAGATTCCAGTCACTAGCAATATTATTCAATATTCAGAATCTTCAACTTTTTTATTTTTTCTTTCTTGGGATCTAGTTAATTTTTGGTTCATGGGACCTCACAAGCCTTGAATTATTGTGAAGCCTGCACCACCTGTACAAAGCACTCAACACAAAATTCCGACACTAATTTCACATCATCGTTTGACAATTAAACAATGTGGAATTTTTATTATTATTTTTTCTTTTGTCAAAGCAATCAATAGTTTCTAAGGTGGGTCAGGACTCAATAAATCTCATTTGTTTGGATGGGTTTGATGTCATTTTCTTTTCCTTTCAAAAAAAAAAAAAAAAAAAAAAAAAACTTCTATAAGGCTGTGAAATAGAAGTCCAATTTGATAGGCTTAATTGTGCAAAATTTATCTTTTTCTTTGTTTTGGGTAACCAAAGTAGGTGTTATCTCAATCTATCAATTCTGCCAATTAGTTAGCATTATTATTTAAACTACCATAAGTAATTATTATAAGGGAGAAAATTGGATAATTCTGATTTTGGCTTCCTAATTGTCAAAAGAAATGTCAGCACATAGATTACTTAGAATGTGTTAATGGGATAATACTATCAATTTTGATTTCGTTACGGGTTAAATTATCTAATAATTACTTTTAAATTAATTTATCAAATAGTTAATCTATAAGCAGTCGCTTGTGCTATTGATATAGTTTAAGATAAGCTACAAATTGTCTAGAAGCAATATGAACTTATATAACACGCCATGTACAATTCCAAAATTAATATACTTACAATGAACAACAAATTTAACCTGTCAATTAGTGGATTTACATGCATCTTTTTTTTATCTCGCTAGTTTGTTGACAACACTTGTCACGATCATATTGATTCCGTTGCCACCGACTGTTTTTTTTTTATTTTTAAGATTGACATCGGCTAAATTAGAAGTGTTGTAGAATCTGATAACATCAAACACTATAAATATGACTCGAAAAATAACCAATCATAACAACGGGGAGGAGGTGAACACTGCTCAGTAACCGATTTTGATCATAATTAATTATAAGCTTTAAACTTTCACAATACAAAAGCAGAGTAGAACATAAACCCAAATTTCTAATAAGTATAGCTTAATGTATGCAACATTACAACATTATATTAAATTCTGAGTACAGACAAGGTCCCCATATATGATAACATATAATCATATTATTATTTACAAATACTAAGAGCTTCTACCCAAATCTTGTAGAGAGAGCTACCACAGCAAAATCAAATCCATCACAAATTTTGATGCCAATCAACCTACAAGGTTCTGGAGGCAGTGATTTAAAGAGAATCATAGTAACCTCCATAGGTTATGTGAGCTCTGGTAATTGGAGCCCCTCTTACTGCTGTTATTGCTTCATTCAATTTAGTTGCTTGCTGCACCACTTGCTTAATCCTCTGTTTGCAACAACAACAACAACAACAATAATTACTTCAAGTCATCAATTTGGAAGACAAAAACCGATCTAAACAAAGATACTTAGCAAGTAATGAATCGAACATGGACGAATTATTTCGGATCTAAATCGAGATAATACGTTACGATGAGATAGAATATCAAGTTAACGAAACAAATATATAAACTTGATGTTGTTTTGAACTTCATTTGGATTGATTATGCCTAAATTTTTTATTATTATGCAATCACTTACATGATCTAGAACTAAGACTTGAACAAATATATTACTTTAAAAAAATGTTATATGCAGAAGCAAAATTCTAAATTTGGGCATGTAAAATTCTTGAAAGTAGTATTGGCAAAAATGGGAACCTTGTCATCAGCATAAATCTGGAAACGAAGCTTCTTGTTGTGTTGCTGCTGTTTGTTCCTCTGTTGGCTTCCAAAAATGATGATACAAATGGTGGCAGCAGCAACTCCAAAAGAGCAAATAGCTCCAATCCCAGTCAAGCTCCACTTCCATAGATCAAACCCACCATTGTTGTCCTCCCAATCAACCTCTTTTTCATTGGCATCAGAATCCATGCTGATTCTCTTCCTTGGAGAGCAAGAATTCATGGTCTCCATGGCCTGATCAGCTTTGTCATGATCAAAGTTGAAAGAAGCAGCAGCATCAAGCTGAGGCATGATGTTCCTGGAAGTAGGGGACCTTGGTGAGTCCATTTTCATGTCGACAAATTCATTTTCCTTCATTTTCTTGAAGAAAACTTTTGAAACTGCATCCTGATCAGCTTCAATGACGGATCCAAAAAAATCAGGACCTCTATTGATCTTCTCATCAGACAAGATGATATCTTTAGTAACCTCATGATCATGATCATCTGGGTTCTTCACAAACCTTGGCTCCAGCTGAATAGGAACTGGAACAACAACCTGCTGCTGACAAGCTCCTACTCTCCTGGAAAATTTCTCTCCGGGTGATGATGGTTCAACAATTTTTTTCTGGGAAGTTGGTGATGGACACATGAAGTGGTTCATGTTAAAAACAGTGCTTGGATTGGAAGAGCCACGTTTTCCTGAGTAAATCTTCTTATGATCAGTATCTTCATTATTCAAATCCAAAAAACTATGATCAGGGAGGAATTCCCACTCATCAAGATCAATTTCCAAGTGGGTTTTTTCCATTTTTTTTTAATAAATTTTTTCGTTGTTGTTTCCCTGGAAAATGGATTTGGATCAAAGAGAGAACCAAGAAAAAAAAAGCAAAAATAATAAGGGTTTGAAATTTGGAGGGTTTTGACTGAATTAGATAAAAAAAGATGCGGTTTTTATGGAGCTAAGTGTGGGAATTTCATGACTAATAAGAGAGAGAGAAAGAGCACCACAACCATGGAGGCGTCCTCTTGGTGTTTGAGTGAAACATTGAAGCCCCCTATTAGAGGATGGTTTGTGACGAGCTTATCCTTGCTATAAAGCTGACAATGGAGGCTGGTCCCCCAACTCTTGATATTTCATTTTACTAAATTATTTAATCCAACTTTGATTACTTTATTATCACTTTTGATAAATTTGAACTAGTAGTTAGATCATAGGTGCTCAAAATACGTAAACAATTTTTTTTTTTTTTTAGTAAATAATGCCCAGACAATTATGAGATTTGTTCGTTTATAAGTGGAAAAATTATTTAAATTTATTGGTAAAAGTCTCCTCTATTGTTAGTTAAATTTTTTTCAATTTAATGGGTGACCAAATTTAAATATAAAAAAGACCAAAATATCCCTAAAATAATAGTTAAGACTGTCCATCTCATCTCTTTTTTCTTTTTTCTTTTTTATTTAATAAATTTTTATAATTTTATATATTATTTTGTGAGCATTTTGATCTTTTTTACAATCAAACTTGGTTAGCAGTTAAATTGGATGAAATTTAACTAACAGTAAGGAAGATTTTTACCAATAAATTCAAAGGCGTTTCTGTTTTGGAAGAGCAAACCTTAGGCGACTGAGTGTTATTTACATGTTTTTTTTAAAAAAATGTACTATTTTTATATTTATTTCTCATTTTTAATAGATTTTATTTTGCTGATTTTATTTTGCTGATTTTATTTTTTATTTTTTTTAAAGGATTATATTGATTTTATTATTTAATCATTTTTAATTATTTTTTAAAAAAAAAAAATTTTTTATAACTCATAATAATTTTTTTATTGAAGCACCTAAATAGGTAAAATTTTAAGAATATAAAAATTAAAAAGTAAAAGGGTCGTTCTAATTTAATAATTTAATACAAATGATAAAATGGTTAATTTATACTTTCAATTACGTTTGACTCTTAAAATTTTAGTTACAGAAACTATATTGATATATTTTTTAAAAGTTAATAATCACATAGCTAAAAGAGAAAAAAAATATATTTAAAAATGATATTTTTAAATATTTTAAGTCCAAATTGATAATTAACCTTTTAAAAATATATAAAGGAGAGAATTTTGGGTAAGACCCATCAAATCAAAATATCTCCAATGTTTATTATGTATTTTTTACTTTCTCATTAGAGACATCAATATTTTTATTGAATATGGATCCATTTTGATAAAAATAAAGTAAATTTATACATATTCTATTCTCTAATATAATTATCTAAAAAAAATTAAGGGAAGCCACATTTGCTCTCCAATATATATATATATATATATGTATGTATGTATATGTATTTGAGTAATTACTATTAATGTGAAATTTAGAGAAGAGAATACGATTCGAACTCATAATATAAAGATGTAAGTATGAAGAGTATACCAATGGACCAACCTCATATTGTCAAATTTTATATTCTTTAAAGAGTGACCTTATATTTTTATAAGGAGATTATAATATAAGAGCATCTCCAATGCTATTATGTATTTAGAGAAAATTGAATGCCACATGGGATCAATATTGAAAAAATTAAAAAAAACTCTCTCCAATGCAATTATCTAACTTTAATATTAATATAATGTGGCAAAAAAAAATTAGAGAATATCAAATAGAGTTTCTAATTGTAGATATCCTCCTTAATATGCTGATTAGGATTTTTAACTTTTCCCACCAAAAATAATTTTAACATTTTCTCAATGCATTTAATTGTCATATTAAATTAGAGAAAGAATGTGACAAATGGCTTGTGGTAATTGGTTTGAAATTACTATCTAGATTCTTATATTGAAGAAATGAATATACATTTCTATAATTTTTTTAACAAGCTAGATCCATATTATTTAGAAATGTCGATGTGACACTATTTAAATACTTAAAAATATATATTTACATTGAAGATGCTCTAAGAACTAATGGAATCATTTTGGAGTTTCTATTTTAGCCTCTTTATGGGTTTTATTTTTATTTTTATTTTTCTTTAGCTTTAAACTTCGTATATTTTGTAAGCATATATGGCAAAATTAATCCATATAACTAGGTAGATAAAGAATCTAAATGCCCTTATGTCAGAAAAAGAATTTGAAGGGCCAAATGAAAAGCTAAAAATGATGTTTGGTAATTGGTAATGGCAATCCAAAAGTAAAAAGAAAAAGAAAAAGAAAAAGAAAAAGAAAAAAAATATATATATATATATAAAATTAATTTAGGAAGTCGGAAATATCTTGATAAAGCAAGCCATTTATGAGGACTATCTTCCATGTTTAAAATGTAGAAGGTATTGGGAGAGTGTATGCAGTTTTCCTCAAGAAAAATGTGGATACCAATCACTTTAAAATACATCACTAACTCTATTTCATCTTCTTTTCTTTTTTTTTTAATTCCACTTTAAATTATTTTTATAAAAAATAGCAAAAATACTAAATCAAATTTTTAAAAGAATTTTTAGATTAAAAAATCTATCTTTATTAATCTCTATCAAATTTTTTACACATCAGTTTTATATTTAGATAATATACTTGGACTTAAAGAATATTTTTTTTACTCAAATACATATTGGAGATACTCTAAATTCTAAATTGCTGATTTCATTTATATCATGTCACATTGCATCAATATAATAAAAAATCTAATAAAGTATAGTAATTATATCACATGGCATGTCATGGACTAGACATACACATTGCATCAGTTTTATGCTATCTTTTGGCTTTATGAAAAAGTTAAATTGTTGGTCGGTTAAGTTTGGATACATAAAAAATGTAATCTAATCTAATATATTTTTAAAGTCACATGATCAATACAAATAAATTTCAACTGAATTGAAACTAAGGAGAATGTATTCAATTTAAATTTGGATGACGTTGAATGACTTTTTTTTTATCTGAATGACTTTTACAGAGTACATAAATTTCTAATGATTTTTATAGATTTTACGGAATTATAAAAAAGTTTAAGATTGTAGAAAGCGCTAGGCGCTAGTCGAGCGGCGATCCACTGCCTAGCGCCTAGAAGATTAAGCGGGGATTAAGCGGTTTGCCAGAAGTCGGCCGGAGGCAGATCAGAGTAATTTTCAAGTTAAAAATAAAATTTAAATCAATAAATTTCAAATAAAATCTAACCAAATCAATAAATTTCCAACTAAAATACCAAAATCAATTAAATTCTAAGTTCAAACTAAATTCAATCACATCTAATAGTTTATAAAGTAGTAAACAAAATAATAAAATAATAAATATAGAGTAGTAAATTAAAAAACAAAGTAGCGGAGGAGGTCAAGAACACGATGGCGGGAAGGAAATCGGCGACGGCGGACAGAAGGAAACAGTGACCAAAAGAAGAAATGAAGAAGAAGAACTGAAGAAATGAGAAGAACGAAGCTGCTAGAGACACGAAGTAGAAGAAAAGAAAATTGTAATGTATACTGCCTGAAAGAAGAGAGGAGTAAAAAAAAAAACAAGTTGGTTTATTAAACCCCCAAATGGCGTCGTTTGGGGGTTTGATTTAAAAAAAAAAAAGCCTAACAAAAAAACAAGTTGGTTTATTAAACCCCTAAATGGCGTTGTTTGGGGGTCTGATTTTAAAAAAAAAAAAGCCTAACCCCAAACGACACCGTTTGGGGATAGGTTTTTTTTTTTTTTTTTTTTTCTTCTTCTTTCCTCCTCTTTCTTCTCCGACGCGCAGCCTTACTTTTTTTTTTTCTTCTCTCTTCTTCTTTTCTTCCTCCACCGTAGCAGTGAGTTTTCTTCTTCTTCTTCCTCCGCCGATGCCGCCGGTCGCTTAATGGTCCGCTTTCGACCAAGTCGCGGCGGCGAGCCCCGCCACTTCGGTGCCGTTTAATGGCGACTTTTGCAACACTGAAAAAGTTTCGACTTTTATTTTAAATAATTTTTCATAAATTTTTATAAACTTTCATAGATATTAATAGACTTTCATTGACTTTTAAAAATATAAATACACTAAGTTAACTATACAAACCCATTTAAATTTTTATGTCTCATAATATAATTAAATTATTTAAGTTGTTTATAGGGCGAATCATTATATATAATATTTGATCTAATATTTAACCCATATATTATTAATGCATTTTAGATTATTTTTTTAAAAATATTTTTAAATTATTCTTTAATCTTGAAAATATCAAAATTAAATTTCTTTTTTATAGTTTTGTTATATACTAACAAAATACTTGAAATCTATTTTAAAGTCCTGAAAAGCGAAAAAAGATAGTATATATTCAAAAACAATCTATCCACACTTTTTTTTTTCTTTTTACTTTAAATACTTTTTTCTATCTTTTTAGTAATATTTATTAACTTTTAAATTATTTTTTATCTATATAATAGGTTGCAGGGTGGTTATAGTATTTTTTACTAAAAATATATTTAAAAAATAAATTAATAAGATTCTCTTATAAGAAAGATATGCCTACTATTAAATCTAATATAGGAAATGCAATTTAAAAAAAAAAGGTGAATTGCACTCAAATATCTTAATTTTTATCATAATTATACGTTTAATGCCAGTTTTATTATAATTGCACTCGAATACTCTACTTTCAGTTGACCACCGTTAAAGTATTCAAGGGCAAATTGGTCTTTTACGTTTAAATTCATTTTTTTTAAAAAAAATTAAAAAATCATCCAATCAATAAGAACATACCACGTCATATTTTAATTAATTTTAAAAAAGTAACTATATTTTAAAATAAAATAATATATTAAAAATATTTTTAAAAAATTTAAAAATAAATTAAAAAAAAAACAGATGGAAGAGATCTAGATAAGTTCCACCACATCACCAAAAAAAAAAATTTAAAAAAATTCTGATGGCAACCAGGGTTCGTGTGGTCGAACCCAGACTTCTAGGTTCGTGTTCGAACCCAGATCTTTGGGTTCGAACATGAACCCAACAACCAGGGTTCGTGTTCGAACCCGCTTGTTCCCAGATTTTTGGGTTCGTGTTCGAACCCAGAAAGTTGAATTTTCAAATTTCTTTTTAATTTTTTCCTTTGTAACTCTTAAGAAATCCAGATTTGGAAAACTTTTTTTATCTCCAGATCTAAGTATTTCTCTATCTGAGAATTGAGTTTTTGATTTTTTTTGAACTGTGAAGGAATCCAAATCTGGAAATTTCTTCAATTTCCAGATATGTGATTTTTTTTATATTTTTTTTAAAAAAAGATTTTAATTATTATTTTATTATTATCTTTTTTTAGTAATTATTTTTTTAATTTTATGATGTCAGAACACATTTATACATGTGCAGGGGCAGTCTCGTCATTTTACCATAATCCATTTGGTCAACCGTCATTTTAACGGTGGTCAACTGAAAGTAGAGTATTCGAGTACAATTATGATAAAATTGACATTAAACATGCAATTGTGATAAAATTTAAGGTACTTGAGTGCAATTCACCCCAAAAAAAATTGTAAAAAGAGAAGATTTTTACTAGAAGAAAAAAAAGGGGTAATTACAATAACGCCCGCGTATATAAGTGAAATTGCACAAAAATTTAAAATTATATGATAATAACACAAACTCCCCTTTGATCCGTTGACTGATTGTTAGAAACCGTTTAAATTGGAAGGAAATGGTATAATGTCCATTTTATCCTTCTGTACTCTTTAAATTTTTTTTTTCCATATCTTCTTCTTATTATTATGCTTCTTGTTGTTGTTGTTTTTGTTCTTCTTCTTCTTCTTCTTCAAATAAAAAAAAATCCAATTTTTTTTCCAATTCTTTATTATTCATCATCCCAATCACTATCAACTCAATTTTTTTTTTCCAGATCATCATCATCATCTTCTTGTTCATCTTCTTCTTTTTGTTCTTCTTCTTCTTCAAAAGAAAAAAAAAAAAATTAAACCCAATTTTTTTTTCTCAATTCTTTATTCTTCATCAACCCAATCACCATCAACTCAAAATTTTTTTATTTTCATATCATCATCATCATAATCATCATCTTCTTCAAAAAAAAAAAAAAAATCCAATTTTTTTTAATTCTTTATTCTTCATCAATCAATCACAATCAACTCAAATTTTTTTTCCAAATTTTTTTTTCTTCTTCTTCTTCCTTTTTTTGGATTCTTCTTCTTCTCTTTTCAGATTTTTTTTTGTTCTTCTTCTTTTTCTCTTTTTTTTTTCACATATTTTTTTTTGTTTTTCTTCTTCTTTCTTCGTCTCTTTTTTTTCAATATTTTTTTATTTGTCAAATATAAGTTATAAAGACGATTTTACCCCTTTTCCCTTAATAACCACCGTTACTTAAATGGTTTTTAATAGTCAGTTAACGGATCAAAGAGGAATTTATGTTATTATCATATAATTTTAAATTTTTATATAATTTTACTTATATATACAAAAATTATTGTAATTTATAAAAAAAAAAAAAAAAAAAGAGGAGGGAGATGAAGAAAGGAAGAGACATTGTATTTATACAATTAATGGAGTATTATTGTGTGATGGGAAAGAGAACAGAATGGTCTGGGTTTGCTTGTGAGAGTTGGCAAGGAATGAAAATGATTGATGGCTTTGTTTGAAGATAATTTTTTTAAAAAAATTAAATTGAAAGTGAAAGCCCTAAACCTATACAACTGTCCATTGCCTCCTGTCTTTATTATTAATTTATTTCATTTCTTGTACACTGACCTCATACACATCCAAAATTGAGTTTGACTTCTATGTGAAGGCTTTTTTAGTTACCATTTTTATATCTTTACATATATATATATATATATATATATATATAATTTACAAATTTAATATTTAATGTTATAAAATTTAAATTGAAAAAGTTGTAATTATGAGAAGGTAGCGTGGGCTAATTATATTCACAAGAAAGAATATTTATGTGACACTTTTTGATTACTTAATTAGTGTTGTCTGTTGTACAGAGCCACAACATGCGTGTCTTCTTGCACAGCTAAGAATTGCTTCCGCTTACTGTCAGTATTAATTGGTCTGTATGCTTGGCTTGCAGGTCACAAAAAAGAAGCAACTTCTCTTTTTCTTTCGAAATAAGAAAGAAAAGTGTTTTTTCTGCGAGTCATTTTTTTTTTTTAAGGGAACTTTAATTTAGTCTCTATTTATTTTTAAAATATTATTTTTTTATTTATATTTTATTTTTTAGTTATCATGGTCCCTACCATTTGAAAAACTGATCAAAATGGTTCTTCTGTTAAATTTTCAGTTAGTCAACTGTGACAGATTGTTAAAAAGTCAATTTTACCCCTCAATTATTAAAAAGACAGATTTACCCTTTAAATAAATAAAATTTTATAAATTTACACCATATATTAAATATCCTAAATACCCTCTTTTAAAATAAAAATTTATAAATAAATTAACTTTTTTAATTTACCATATTTAACAACTGTAAATATATAAAAAATAAAAATTGACAAATATATAGAAAAATAAATTTTCATTAAATTTAAAACTTAGTAAATAAATTTTAAAAAAAAAACAATAAACAAATTTTATAAAATTTACTAAAATAAATAAAAATATCAGTTTTTACCAAATTTTATACTTCGTAAATTAATTTAAATTTCATAAATTTTTTTCCCGATTTTCCATCATCTAATTTTCATTGAACATTCAAATTATTTAAATTGTCCTTTTTTCCATCAAGCAAACCATTAAGAATAAAAAAATTCTTCAAGCATTAATATATGGCAGTATGAATGCCCATTTACATTTTATCAACACCTTTAATTCATATGTCAATAGAAAATGCCCATACAGCACAACACCACAAAAATCAAACTACTGCTACCAACCCTAAACTTTTGATGCATCATAACTCCACAAAAAAACATAACTGACAACCCCACGAAAAAATTATGTCAACCATAATTGGGGTACACAGTCATTAGTGTCAAATGTGATAGTACAAAAGAAGTTCTAAAATACGAAATTAACTAAGATTAATATAGTGTAATACTAAAGTCCCAACTAGTGAGGAGTGTTCAAACTTCTGCCTCCTTCATGACTTTTTGTGATGCTAGAACTCCCATGTTTAAATGTACTGTTGCAAGTAAAATTGTTACAAAAACAAAATAAAAAAACAAAACAAAAACAATACTCATCAACCACATCGAGAATGATAATCTAACGTTGTTGCAGAGATAAAGGGAGAGAATATACAGGTTTCAAACTACATATATGGTCTAACAAGCTTCTCTGCAAGTTCTTTTTTTACCCTCTAGATCATAACATTTTTTTTTATCCTCATGTTCATTTTTCTTCTCATATTTGTAATCCAAAATAAGGCATAGAATAAATTTCAAAAAATTGAATGAATGAATATTATTATATCATCTCAACAGGTTCTCAAAAATGCAATAAAGAGCAAGTCTGGAGAAGCTAAGATAAACATACTAAAAGATATCGATGACATGAAATAAATTGTAACATTAAACCAAGCAAAACAGAGAACAATAGGCATGAAATTGCAACACTAACCTGGGTTGCTTTGTTGTTTGAGTTGATTTCCTTTGACTTGTACTAGTTATGTTACATTTTCCCTGAAAAAAACAAAACAAACTTGGATTAATTCGTTTACTGATTCAAACGATTTAAAAAAAAAAAAAAAGCAAAGTATTAAACTAAAAATTAACCTTTGATGTTGGTTGTTGCTGAGTACATGTTCTCTTATTGTGTCCTAATCCACCACAGTTACGACACTTGGCAGAAAATTTTTTTGATGGAGTAGGTCCCTCATCAGCTTCTCTTCTCCGATTTTTTTTTGGTCTTCCTATTTTTCGGTGCTTAATAGGGGGGCTCAATATTTTCATTTTCCATAAAAGTAGGCCATAAAACTTCTTCAGGAACTGGATTAATATTGCCACCGTATGTCAACTTCAATGCCTCATTGGAGTAGTTCCAATGGACACTTTTATGGGCAAATTGCCTATTGAAGCTAAATGCCGCTAATGCATGCTCGCAAGGGATCTCACTGATTTCCCAGAGTCTACAGTTGCATGTCTTCTCTTTCAAGTTAAATAGCATTTTTTTTATTGAATGTATCAATCGTCTCATGGTATTCACCCCTACCATGAAAGACATGAAGCTTCCTACCTTCTTTGTCGTTATCATTTATCCTCCCTCTTGCGTATGGTGAGATGCCATCTTCAAACTTCTCAACTTCTTCCCACTTTTCATGAAACCTCACCATGACCTTTCTCTTTAAAGACTCCATCAGTGTCAAGATGGGCTTGTCTCTGTCGTCCTTGATCCAGCTATTAAAGCATTCAGACATGTTGTTGGTGTTATGATCAGACTTGATTCGGGGATCAAATGTATGACATGCCCATTTATCAGGTCTTGCCTTCATCAAGTAGTCATATGCCTTCACTGAATCATCCTTGATAGACTCCATCACTTCTTTAAACCCTGCTGCATACCCAACTCTAGAGGCAACCCACAACTTTCTGGTCATGTTTAAATTTTTGAATGTAGCTCTAAAGTTTGCAACGATGTGTTTGAAACAATATCGGCTCCCAACCTGTGGCCATGTTTGTTCCAAGGTTGATACTAGGCCTTTTTGTCTGTCACTAATAAAGCAAACAGGCCTATTATCATCCCATCCTAGTGCATCATGCAGCAACTCCAAAAACCAAACCCAAGTATCCCTTTCTTCCACCTCACATATCGCAAATGCTAGTGGAAATATTCCACTATCTGCATCTAAAGCTATGGCAGACAACATCACCCCCTCAAACTGCCCACTCAAGTGACAACCATCAATCCCTATCAACGGTCTACATCCTCGTGTGAACCTTATTTGCATAACATGATAACTAAGAAAAAACCGCTGAAATTTGGGGTTAAACCTAAAACTGTGATCCACCTTTGCTACCGTGCCTTGGTTCATCAAATACACGATATTGGCATATTGCCTAATCTTCGCATATGAGTTCACATGGTCAACCTTTAAATTTTTTAAAACCCTCTTCTTAGCTCTGTATATCGTTTGACTATCATACTTGATGGCATACTTCTCTTGCAGCTCAGTTTTCAACACTTCTGGTAAAATTGTTGGGTTTACCATTATAGCAGTCCCCACCACTTCTGATACCCACTTGGAATTTTCCTCCTTATTGCTTGTTGTCTTGAGATAAAAGGAATGTCCTCCTTGAACACTCCGAATCATGAAAGTCAGTCTATCAGGCAGACAGGATGTATGGAACCTCCAGTCACACGTCTCATTTTTGCATTTGACAGTGTACCTACTTCTGTCATTCTTGATCTTCGTTAACATGAACCCCTTTTGAATAGCATACTGCTTGACAGCCTTTCTCACCAATTTGGCATTTCCAAATATTTGTCCTTCTTGAAAGTCAATGGACCCATTTGGGTTAGGAGTCCATTGATTTTCATGACAATATTTAGCGATTGCGATAGCTTCATCTCCTTCATCATTTGAAAGCTATAACTCCATGTCATCACCATCTGGATCACAAAAACCTGCACTGGTATGCATCGTATTTTCTTCGTTTTCAACTTCATACACTAGACTGACATCGGATGACACAAATATGCAGAACAGAAGCATTTCTACAACATCAACAAAACCAACACATATCAGTCACAACAATTATACTCACATTACACAACACAACACTTTGATAGGCATGTTGTATATGCAAAATCTAGAGGCGGGGACGATATTCGTGTATGTGTAGTTTCGAATACAGTATAAAATACTGTCTTTTGCACAGATAGAGGGAATTTCATTAAGTTTGTTAGTTTTTGCAGAACTTTTAAGATAGGTTTGAAATTAAAAGGCATAATCCATTTGTTCTTGTGGATCTTTGCATTTAGAAAATCCAGTAGATAAAGGTAGAAGTTTTTCTTGTCATTTAGTGTTCAAATTTGTTGGACATGATTATGGGTTGCATTGATCACTATCTAGTTGGTAGTCACTTGTCCAAATATTATAGGTGAAAGCCAAAATAGATATTAATGCCTTTAGGACATTTGTTTGATTAGATATATTTGTTCGAAAATCCATGATATTGATTTAATAATCATACTTGTATTTGAAATATTAGATGATTTCAATAATTTTGCCCGAATTTTGACTGTAATTACTAGAGAACTAAGTTTAATCTCAAATACGTTCATCAAACAAATAATCCCCAAAAAAAAAAAACCCTAAGTCCAAAAAATAGAAACACATAATGAAAACAAAAAATTTGTATGTTATATGTAAAATTTTCAAAATAAATAAACTTCTCATGCAAAACCCATTTTACTACAGTAACTTTTCTAGAGAGAAAAATATTTTACTATTCTTTTTTCAAAAAAGAAAAAATAAATTCGAAGACTTTGTCTTCTTCGTTAAAGATGGGTGAAGGTTTTATTTTTTTGACAAAAGGTGAGATTTTAAAAACTATCTTTGAGTACTGATACATTTAAAAAATTCTAGACTTAGTAAAGTGATGACTATCTCTGCTTTTTTTCTTTATTTTTTGTGTTCATTTTTTTATTATTATCTTTAAAAAATTAGTGTGTACACGGGCAGCTTTTTGCCTTTTTCAAATTTTTTTGATTTTTACTTTTTTATTTTTTTACTTTTTTTTTACATCTATCACAGCCCTTATATAAAGACAAATATGCCATTGGTCAACAATTTTGACTAACATTTTTTTAACAGAAGGACCATTTTGATCAATTTTTCAAACGTTAGGGACCATGAGAACCAAAAAGTGAAACGTAAGTAAAAAAGTGAGGTTTTAAAAACAAGTAGGGACTAAATTGAAGTTCTCCCTTTTTCCAAATCTGTGAAGCGTAGACACTTTGCACAGAGAAGTGAAGTGCTTAAGGCATTCACGTACATGAGAAAAATATTCAATTTTTAATAACTCCCAAATCTTTTGAATTTACTATTCCACAACCGAAAATAATATATTATTTTATTAGTTAAGATCTCAAATATCAATAGTTAAATTTTATTCAATTTAATAGTTGATTATATATATATATATATATATATATATTATTTTTTGTTTAATAGTTGACTATAAATTTCATCAAATTTCATCCATCAACCAGAAAACTCAGGGAGGAGGCCAGCCGGCGAGGAGGTTGCACCTCCGCCCCAAAGTCTGTTGGGAGGAGGTGCCCAAATTTTAGGGATTTTCGGGGAGGAGGTTGCTGACAGCCTCCTCTAGATTTTTTAAATTTTTTTTATTATTTTAATAATTTTTTAATTTACCTATATTAAATTTTTATATTTTAATATTAATTTAAAGTATTTTTTTAAATCTTGAATTTTTATAAATTATTTATTTATTGTAATATATTTTTTAAAAGTTTTTAATTTTAATATTAAGTTATTTTAATTTTTTTTTGTGTTTTATTAAAATATTTAAGGACATTTTTTTAAAAATTTTATGATTTCAAAAAAAATTATAACACATGTTAGATTTTTATTACATGTATAAGTTAAAGTTAATATATTAAATTTTAAAAAAATAAAGGGCTTAATTGTACTTTCAACCCAATAAATTAAAGTTAAGGGCATAATAGTCAATGTGCATATTCTGTCATGTTTCACTGTTAAAAATTTGGTCAGAATGATTAAATTGATGGTTTTTTAAAAGTTAGGGACCACGCGAGCCAAAATAGAAAATATCGGTCAAAAAGTAATAATTCGAAATAAGTTAGGATCCAAAATTATTTTCCCTCTATTTTTTTATTTGAATCTAAGTAATGTTTCATATTTTGCTTCTTGCTATAAGTGTATTTCCAATACTATCTGCATAGCCTAGGGTTGGCCACGGTTCCGGAACCGCCAGTTCCGTTACTGGAACCGGTGGTTCTGGTTGCCCTGGGAGGGGAAGTAGAACCGAAATCGGGGGTACCTGTTCCGATTCTGGTTTTGGAACCGACGTGGAACCGCCAGTTCTGGTTCATCCTCCGGTTCCTGAAACTGGCGGTTCCAAGCCGATTTCAAAACCGGGCAAATGTTTTTTTTTTTAAAATTTAAAAATAATTTGGGAATTAAAATAATTTTAAAACAATTAAAAGTGGGTAACCCTAAGCTACGATAAAGTTGAAATAAAATCGATAATATCATAAAAGTAAAATAAAATTTAAAGAAATAAATAAGAAATTTGGACTTGCACTTTGTAGTGGGTAGGTTTTTTACACACTCATTGCCACATTATAATCAATAGCCAAATACGGTCGTACAAACAATAAGGGATTATTTCTCACACCAAGATTACCCAACATTGTTAGCGAAAGTCTCGGTCGAAGCATGTCCTGGCACGACATGAACTCCATCGACAGCATGTCCTCGGAGCATGCTTTCAGGCAGTCTAACGTGCATCGGACTAAGACAGTTCAGTATACCAGTCAATTGTGTCAGGAACGGGTCTAACACACTGTGGCATGACAGCAGTACCACAGTCGAGGTCAAGACCTATCATTATGAATGTCAGGTGCATTAAATACCTTGACAATGCAAGTTACCGTTTGATCAGGCTGCACTTGTCTGACCCCAGAGTAGTTCACTGAAAAGAATGATGTTACACGTTTAAGGTAACATCTCTCTGTCCGCCCCTTGATGATAGCTAAACATCCCCAAAATAAGAGTCAGCATGAGGAATGCCTGAAGAATTATAAATACCAACATTTATGAAGAATAAAGGTAAGCGATTGAATATACTCACCAACCCTAAAAGCATAAAATCTAATCTTTCTTTCTCACTAAGAAAGGAACTGACTTGATCGTCGGAGGTTAATCGCCGGCTAAAGTCTAGCACCTCTCACCAATCTTTCTTTGTTTTAACAGTTAGATGTTCGACAAGTCCTCTCCGAGAAGCTCTTGCTTCCTGTAAGAACCTTCTTTGCAGATCTACAGGGATAAACTTTACACAGTTAGGCTCAACAAACCACTAATCGACCTTACGTGATATAGTTGACTCTTGTTGACTACGAAATCCATTTTTCACTGTCAACACACTTAATTTTATCTCAATTAAGCTGCCTACGTATCTTCTAGGAGGAATCAAAGCCCACGTAGTTCTCTTACCTTTTTATTTATCTGTGATAAATCGTTACTCATACCTTCGGTGACCATTGTATCGTCGTTGTTGTCGAAGAAGTCGGTGTCGTCGAATGGTCCATTCATTTCCTGTTGCCTGTATTTCGTCTTGGTCCAGTCGTCAACATAGACCTGGATCTGAATTGAGTCTGGACTTAGCAACGATCATCTTTTGTCGAGAATGTTACCACCGGCACTAATCAAAGCCCACGTAGTTTTCTTACCTTTTATTTATCTGAAATCAATTGTCACTCATACCTTCGGTGGCTATTGTATCGTCGTTGTTGTCGAAGAAGTCGTTGTTGTCAGATGGTCCGTCCATTTCTTGTTGTATGTATTGCGCTTTGGTCTAGTCGTCAACACAAACTTGGATCTGAATTGAGTTTGTACTCAGCAACGACCGTCTCTCGTCAAGAATGTTGCCATCGACGCTAAATTCTTGTTTCACTGCCACAGTCGAGATAGGGGTTCCAAAAATTTATTTGGCAATGATGGCCAAAATTTTAAAGTTTCTCTAGTGATCCCTCCACCAGTGCTGAAGGTTGAAGTCATCGCTTATAAACTCAAATGTAGTGTTTAAGTAAAAATCAACCTCTGAAGTAGAGGTTGATGAAGTTACACTCCGCATTTTCCTTATTTGTTTAGATAATATACTTGACCCTAACTTCCTTAATGTAGAGGAAACACTAAATGGAGAATCTCTAATTTCTGGTTGCTGAACATTAATATTCAGTGAGGGACCGTATATAAAACGGTATTTATCATACAGTTCATAAAATAAACTCCTAACATTATTAAACAAACAAACAATTTCTATATCATTTGTACCTAAACATTGATAATAAACAGTATAATATTCAAATAAATGATCTAATTTACACATAGGGTCAAAACATAAAGCAATTACATAAATTATAGGAATATTTCTATAATAATCTAACCATTTTAATTTCATTACTGTAACACATTCAGTTAATGTTTGATCTTGTGTACACTCATTAAGTGCACCAATAATATTTATCGCTTCTACAAAAAAATAAATGCTTGGTAGGATAATATATACTAGATAAATTATTAGTAGCATCATTAAAAACTTTTAATAATTTACAAATATGTTTACACACATCCCAATGCCGACTATATAAATTAATACTACTGCAGTTATACTGTATAAATATAACTAATAAATCCCTATACTCATGACTTTCACACAATAATTTGTATGTAGAGTTCCAATGAGTTGGAACATTACGAAAAAATCTAATTGGATGTTTCCTATGAGATTTACAGAACCTAACCCATTGTTTCATGATGATATGATGTTTCCACAAATAATAGATAGCATTCCTAATTGGTTTAATAAAATGTTGAAGTATTTGCAAACCAGTTTGTACACAAAATTTAAAACATGATAAACACATTTTTGATTAAAAAATTTGCTGTCAAAATAGGGGTTACACAATTCATATAATTGTGGAACGGCGACAGTATTGTTTGTAGCATTATCAAAACCAATTGCAAAAATTTTGTTTTCAATCGACTATTCTTCAAAAATTATTTTAATTGTTTTATATATATTATCTGCAGTATGTGATTCATCAAAAACTTTAAATGCAAGAATTTATTTTTTACAAATCTCATGTTTCATCAATATAATGTCATGTGAGTTCTAAATATGAATGTTTTTGTCAATGATCACTCCAAATATCGGTACAAGTAGACACATGACCTACATAATTTTTAAAATATCTAAATAAAGCTTTTTTTTTTCTTTTTAATAAATTTCACATATGGTACGTTTAAGTGTATTCCTCGGTACCCTACATGCAGCGAGATTTAAGGCCTTATAATAATATTTTAAAAAAACCAGTGTTTTTACCAAAACTAAAAGGTAAATGTTTTATAGTTACCATCTTAGTTAATTCTTCCCTATTGCATTGATAACTATATTTAAATAAAGGATGGTTAGGAGATGTGCACCTGCCAATTTGTTGTTGTCCGCATGCTCGAAATGCTTCGACTGGATGACTGTTGTTGATGTGTTTTCAGTACGTACCATATCCTCCGGATTTGTTTCACTTAAACTCCTTGGAACAATAGTTGCAAGTCACCACTATTTTTTCCCTTTTTTTTTCCACCTTCTTCATATTAACTTTAAAAAGTTCATATTTGTACTTCCCCAAATCAGCATCACCCAAATCGGGTATATTTTGGGATTGGCTAGTTGTATGGTAAAGGTTTCAGGGGCCTTGAGGAGTGGAACCGGGTTTAGAAAAATTGAGAGGAAAATTGCGAGGAGTTTCATTACCGAATATTTCCTCCTCAAATGCTTGCTGTTGTAGGAAGTCGTGATAATTTGCTTCATCGAACAAATTATCACACAGCTCTTCGAAGCGGCATAGGATCCTTTCCTCTGTCGAAAAATGATCTCCTGGAAGAATTAGAACTTGCCATTGTAATTTTATAATTTGAAAAAAAAATTGTAGAATTAAAATTAATAATTGAAAATGAAGAATAAATGGGGGAGGGGGTTTTATATACTTTTAGGGAGATGTGTCAATTTGTAATTAGGGGGGAGGGGGGCTGTGTTGGGACTACTAGCTGTTGGGCTCACCAACGGCTAGTAGACCGTTGGCCTAACGACTACCTAGCCGTTAAGCCAACGGTTAGTTTTTAATTTTTTTTTTACACTAAAAAAAAGGCAGAATTGAACCGGAATTGGTGGAACTGCCGGTTCTTGAACTGGCAATTTCGGTTCCCTTTTTGGTGAAACCGAAACCGTAACCATATGGTCATGGTTTGGTCCACAGTTTGGAACCGAGATCGAACCGACCTGACACCATCCCTATTATAACCCTGATACATTGGCCATAAGAACAGACATTCTACTTTCTGTTATATTATTAATATACTTCAATAATTAATATGATTGAGTTAAGCATGCTTCAAGGGCGCTTTTTGATTATCAAAAAGCGCTCTTAAAGCCAAGCATACTTAAGTGCCGATCCTAGAACCATAAGCGCTGCTAACACAATTAATTTAAATTAGTTTAGGGTTAAAATTATTTATAAATAACTTTAATAAAAATTTGATATGAATAATATTTTAAAATATTTAATTGTATCTAAATTGTAAGTGTAAACTATTTTGCTTCTTTAAATTTTTAAAGGGTAAAACATGTGTTTTAAATTTTAAAATTTTTAAAGAACAAATTACACATAACATGTATAAGTGCATCTCCAATGCTATTATGCATTTGGAGAAAATTGAGTGCCACATAGGATCAATATTGAAAAAGTTAAGAAAACATTCTCCAATGCAATTATCTAACTTTAATATTGATATGATGTGGCAAAAAAAAAATTAGAGAATATCAAGTAGAGTTTCTAATTGTAGATATTCTCCTTGATATGCTGACTAGGATTTCTAACTTTTCCCACCAATAAAATTTTAGTATTTTGTCAATGCATTTAATTATCATATTGAATGGAGAGAGAATGTAACAAATGACTTGTGGTGATTGGTTTAAAATTACTATTTAGATATTCACATTGGAGAAGTGAATATGCATTTCTATAATTTTTTTGACAAGTTAGATCCATATTATTTAGAAATGCTGATGTGGCACTATTTAGATACTCAAAAATACATATTTGCATTGGAGATGCTCTAAGGTTTGTTTTTTTATTTCCATATACAATTTTGTGGTCAATTGACACAAAGTCTTCTCGCCGTTAGTCAACTCTAGTTAGTTTTAATTGTTAAAAATATATTTTAGTCTTTTAACTTTATTTTTTATTTTTTAAAATAATTTTATAATAAATAATATAATTTCGGATCTCCATCGTCCATCTAATGGAAGGTTGAGATCAAATATAATTTTTTAAATCCAAATATTATTTTTAAAAAAAATAAATTTTTTTAAAAAAAAAAACAAAGGTTTTTCATCGTTCATCTCCATCCATTGTCCATCTTACAAGACGGACGGTGGAGATCCCATCTAGAATCTCCACCTTAAAAGACGATAGAACGAGAACGATAAAGACCTTGTCTTCATCGATAGAGACCAGGTTTGGTCTCGATGGAGACGACAAAGATGTCGTCTTCATTATCGTCGTCCATCTCGATGGAGATCAAATCTCCATCCTCCACGAGGTCAGATGGGATCTCCACCAACTTTTTTTCAAAAATATTTCTTTTAATTGTTTTGATCTCCACCATCTATAATGGATAATGGAGATCCATTTACTCTTTTTTTTTAAGATCATTTATTTATTTTTATTTTGTAAAAAAAATTGTTATTATTATTATTTTGTTCATTTCCTTGTACAAAATCGTAATTACATGTATTTGACACTATTAAGGGATATTTTAGACTTAACATGTAATTTTAAAAATCAACCGTTAAAATTAACGGGAGTTGACTAACGGAAAGGGGTCAATTGACTATAAAGTAATATATGAAAGTAAAAAGGTATATGGAAGTAAAAAGACAAACCTTAAGTAGATTGTATGTAGTTTGTTTATTTTTAAAATAAAAGATGAGAAAGATAAGAACAGGCGTTTAATATTTAGGTAATTGTATTTGAGATGAGAATATATACAAATTTACTTATTTTATCAAAAATGGACCCATATTTAATAGGATTACTGATGTGTCTATAATAAAAAAGTAAAAATTATTAATAACATAAAAGATGCTCTAATATATTTCAATCAATCACTATAAATTAAATAAGAAAAATAATTATATAAAAGTCAAAACACACTCTTAATTATTTCTTAAATTCTAAAAAGAATTCATTTTTTTTACTTTTGAAGTTGTACCAAACATTACTAATTAAGAAGAATATGTAATGCTGTTAGAATTAATTAGCATCCTAAAATAAGTATTAATTAGAATAATTTGCGAGATCTCTAATAGTTCAATAAAATGTCTTAAAATTATATCACTTTATACTAATGATGATTGATTTATATGTAAATTGAATTGTTAAATGATTATAAAAGGAAAGATGATTTTTTTTTTTTTGAAAAAAAGAATGTGAATTTTGGGCAATTAGAAAATCATATCACTATCATTCCCTCAATTGCATCCAAATAATTGAAAATATACATCTAGATGGATTTAAAATGCCATTTAATATTCATATGGAAACCAAGCGCAATCTTTTACAGTAAAGAAAGATTGTGCTATCAGTCACATTTAACAGTATTTTTTTTTTTTTATAGAAAATGTCACACCCACTAATTGTCAAAAAGTCCAAATCGTATTCATATTATCTACAACAAAATACTATTTTACAGAACTTGACTATACAAATACCTATAGCAGTCATCAACATTAATCAAAATATATTTGTATGGAATTTGATTAATATCAACAAATTGCATTTTGTAAAACCTTAAGTCTTAACTTGTATAGAATTTTAAAGGTTAAATTAACTAAGGGAAGGGAAACACAGAATTAATTAAGCCCAGATTTCCCAAAATCAAAATTGATCTACTAAACCTGGTCACATGCTAAATCTGTGTTCAATTGCAAACAAATTGGCAAGATAAGGTGAGTCCTCATACATACATAACATAGTAAAGGGTATTTCATCATTGTCAAAGCCAGCCTTCAATTAACAATTTATACCATGCCAAACAATAAGATTGATTAATTTATAAAAGAGTAATACTAAATATCTCACCTTATATTTCAACATGTATCCCAACTAATGATGTATTAATAAGTGAATAAATTCATATGATAAAGTAAAATAAATCAACATTGATTGTAGATCCATTCACTAATTAATACATCACTGGTTTAGTACAAGTTGGGATGACTAGCATTACTATTTTTAGAATGATTTACACACACGGTGAGAGAGGGAGAGAGAGAGAGAGAGAGAAGAGCAGTTAAATAAGAGTACATTGTGCTGATGTGTATTGTAGTTCCTCTCCAAATGACAAAATAATATACACCCAAAAAAAAAAAAAAAAGCTGTTCTCAAATTTACATGCTTGTTTGCTTCCTCCCCAAAAAGGCTCAAATTCAAACAAGGACAACAGCTTTAGCTATCATCACTATCATAAAGCTTGATAAACATTAGACATGAGAGAGAGAGAGAGGAAGAACCTGCCCCATAGCAATTCTATCAGTTTGTTATTATGCCCTATCCGATCAATAAGCTCTTTCTACCCTCAATTTCAATCGTGTTTAACAGCAACTTCCACCTTAAGATGATGTCCTAGACGATGAAGATTCACCCAAGGAGACGGAGGCCAGGGAAGATGCCCAAACCCTGGCATTTTTTGCACCTTCATGAAAGTTCCTGGTCTTGCACAGCCTCAGTTTGGTCCAAACCCTCCTCACATCGATCATATGAAGGGCACGCCCAAACAATTGACTTGTCTCACCGAATATCTCCAGGTTTAAGTGAGGAACATACGACGCCCAGAAAGCTTTAAGACAAGATATGACTTCTGGGAATATGAATATAAGCATCCTCAAACAGAGAAACAATACAGCAAATACCAAGTAGGGTTCTCTTCGGATCATCTCCCTCAGTGATGAACCAATTGACGTTTGCGTTATCACTTTGTCACTGTCCACCAAACCCATCGATTCATCTTTAGCAAAATATTCCACTGGTCGAAGTCCTGAAAACATGGATAGCAAGGTCAGGGAATTGACATTATCATGGTGTGTTTTTGAGAGAGCTCAAACTTGAAGAGCTTGGTATCTTATTATCAAAAAAATTAAAAGAGAAGGGCTTGCTAACTAATATATATATGTACCAAGAGGACATTGATCAAAAGATTTCAAAAAACTTTTAAGGTTCCACAAGGGCTGCTTCATTGATCAATGACTTGCAGTGACGTTTCCTTACAAATGAGTCAACCCGATGAAATAAATTAGAAAAAGGTCCGGTACACAGACCGTGCACCAGAAATACACATTTCTTCAAACAAGAGAGAAAATTTACCTGTGGTTTCCTCATAAAATTGTACAAGAGCACAGAGATCTTTTGGACCACGATATCGCAACCTTGATGTTTGGTTCACCAATAAAATTGAGGGCAAGCTATGTATTCCATATCTTGAAAATAGACTGCAACAGAACACACAACATGGAGATGAACAGGCAGACATAGAATATTAGTATCTTGCTACAAATTCCACACAAAAATTCATTTTTAATGTTTGGATTCTACATCATGCTTCAGTCACAGTAACTATCAACCAGCAACATAGTAGTTGACAGGATTCTAATACAAGGCAGGACCTCCTTCCTGGCAGAAGTTATAAGCAACCAATAAATAAACAGAGAGATATAATTTCAAATTCACATTTTCTTCCACTGATTTGTGGGCATGTCCTTGGGTGTTCCGATTAAACCTGAGGTGCTGGGCATCACCACTCCCTAGAATTTGGATTTGGAGATAGTGCAAATTATATGATTGGTGTTTTTGAGTTTATATTGAACTTTAATGTTTAAATAAGTTTCAGCATGTAGAAGAATTTCGTATAGAACAAGGGCGAAAGTGTATAATGTAACAATCTGAACAAGGGCGAAAATGCTTTTAACATGACGGCAAAACTACAAGCTGCAGAAGAGTCTAAGTGTGGACATCAGGAGATACACAAGATTGAAGGCACAGAAACAATAGGAACACAAGTTTTATTTAATCACAACAGCCCTTTTCTTTTAACCTAGATAGATAAATAAAAAACTAGGAAAGACAAACAAATGAGTGGGCATTAGAAAGAATTCTTTTTCATGGACGTTTCTATTACATTTTGCATGGGACCACCAGGCAACATTTATCAACATCTAATAATACCATCAAAACAATCAGCAAAACATTCCACATGATGTTAAGGCAAGCAAATATGCCGATTGAGTCCAAACAGAAATAATTCCTTTTGCCAGACTAATGTTTACCCTAGAACATATGATAGGAAATACAAAGTAGGAAAACAATAGACTAATAAAGGAAGCACGTCAAATAAGCACCTTGGCAAGGCTGCAGATTGTTCAATTGCAAAATGGTCCATTTGAGGGAACATTGAACTAAGGAGTTCAAAGGTAGGAAGCACACGGCGAGAAAATGGGCACCAGGAAGCATAAAAAAGTACAGAAGTATAACCATTCCTCTGCTTAGAAGTCAAAGCTCTATCCAGGGAGCTTCCATCTACCTGCCAACAACAGATACATATATATTAATGTCACAGCAATTGTGCCAATGATTCATGCAAAATTTGGATTCAAAATTTATAAATACCCAAATTAACTTCCTAGAGTTACAAATGTCATGTCTACATTAAGTACATTATAATTATCCATAGTCATTATGCAATGTCATGTCTACAGCCACATCAATCACAATTCACACCACAGTAACACCTGAAGGGTTCCAAATATGTCAACCGAGCACATATATTTGCCATATCAAATTCTCTCAGTTTGGACTTTGGATAACACCTAACACATAATCCACCACAAGTTCATGATGCAAACAACACTACAACATAGACAAACGATATCCAAACACTTTTGCAAGCATGTCTGGCCTTGACATACATGCTTCTCCTTAAACGAAAAGTTCATAGTAGTATAGCCTCCCTTCCCTTTATAGCACTTTCCGATTACCATTTGTAGCCTTTTCCATATTTGATGGTCTTGTTCTCCATAAGAAATATTACATTCAAATTTTCTAGAACATAAAATATATTAAAGCCCTCAAGATTGATAGCTCTACTAATTCAACTTACCAAATAAATTTCCAAGATTGACTTTTAAGTTTCTGCAAATAAATTCTATATTTGTTAATATAGAGTAATCTCCAAATTCAACAGATCAATCTTTAATCCGATTATCCAGATTTCCCATTCCCACCAACCCCATCAAAAACAATCGAAACCTAACATTTTCAACAAGAAACCCTAAAAACACATAACCGATACCCAGAAAACAAAATCAGGAAAACAGATCAAGCAAAAATGGAAAACAAAAGCCCTCACATCGACAAATCAAAGAAAACATCAAGAATCCATTAAACCAAAACCAAAAACAAGTCAAACAAAACAAAATCAAACGAGAGAATTTAAATAAAAATATAAAAGTGAACCAGAAATTGTACAAAAAAAAAACAAATAAATTAAAGGAAAAAAAAAAGAAGCGTACCTGGACTGGAGGGCTTGGAGAGATCCCAAGACCGCAACGCGATTGGAGACGATTGAGAAACACATCTGATTCGTGCGAACACAGAGAAGCCGATGAGACGCATCGTATTGAGAGAACAACGCTAACGTAGAAAACAACATGATAAAAACAAGAAAAATAAAAAGAAGAAGAAGTCATTGAAAGGGGGCACGAAAAGACAATTAAAATGGGACTCAAAAATTTTTTTTAAAAAAAAAATGAACCCAGAAACGACGATGAACAACCGATGAAGTTTTATTGAATTTTTTCTATTTCCAGCTGCTAGGATGTTAATGTCTCTCTGTCTCTCTCTCTCTCTCTCTGGTTGTTCGGTCAGATACCTATATTTTTCTCTCTTTTTTTATTTTTCTTTGAAACACAAAAAGTTGCAAAGCTACTTTTGTATTTCCAGCTCTAAATAAAGAAGAACTATTTATTTATATATACTCTCTCTGTCTCTCTGTTGTGTATGTGGATGTCCAGAGATTAAAGATGATGTTTTTCAAATTTAATATCTTTTCGTTTTTTGAAAACGTTGAAGTCTTGTATGGTGGTGTGGTATGGTCGTTTAATGTGAATTTATAATTTTACCCTTTTCGTTTGGTTTGGTTTGATTTTATTTGTTTTTTTATTCGGTTTTAAGTTGGGCCCAATTTGGAGGAGCCCATTTGAAGCCCAAGATTATTATTAGGTTAACTTAACCTAAGGTTTTTTTTTTTTTTTTTTTAAAAGGGGTATAAGTACAACATTAATAACTGTCAGGACCTGCGAAATTAATCACTAAATGCACGGTCCGGATATATACTCCCATAATGGGAGAAAACTACACACACATACTGGTATGTGTATGGTGGGAATTGAATCTCTCACCACTGAAGTGGAAAGGAGGTGCACTAACCACTTTACTATAATTGAACATGTAACCTAAGGTTTTCTTATTTTTAGGTGTTTTAACACTAATTTAAATGCTTCAATGAAATTTAAGCAAGGGTACCTCTCACCATACAAGTTTAATGTCAAATAGGTAGGTCAGGTCGGGTTAGGTTAGATTTGTCCAACATGTGAGTCTCCGTATCTAAACGTGTTTTTTTAAGGTGTGATTTGTCCATAACAAACTTATCTGATAGAATTTTAATGGTTGAGATTTAACTTATTTCATATGTTTTTCTTTAATTTTTTCATTTATTTGATCTCGACCCACCCGACTTGTGAGCTCACATAATCAACTAGGCTTAGATATGGCCTACCAAGTAAGTCCAGGTATTAAATTGTTTGTACCATACATGACAGATATAATATATTGGTTCAATCTTTTAATGGGTATCTGGTTCATAGTTTGAAAAGTTATACTTTTTTTAAAAAATAAAAAAAAAATTTTGGTTTTTTAAAAAAAAAGCATCCAAAAAGGATGAGGGACTACACGCATCTAAGGATGATAAAAATCCTTAATATGCCCCAAACTGGAGGGCTCCGATCCATTTGGAGTGAGTTTAAAGCACTTAAAATGAGACTTGGGTTGGGGTCGAGTCAAACATTTTTGATCCAGTTTGTAACCAGATCATGTATAGGTTAAACCATTATATCCCGACCTGTCCCGTTTGACTGGTATTTATACAATTATTTTTTATAATATTAAAAATATAAAAGAAAAAATAAAACTCTAATCTCTTTATCCAATTCTTTATACATAAATGTTACATGTTAATTAATCAATTTAGTAATTTAAATTTTTTTTATTACTACAGTTTGTGTTTAAAACAAATCATACTTGAGTTTTGAATGTTAAATGAATTTTTAAATTGAATCTTTGATTTTTTTAATATATTGCTAATGTGGTAATAAGTTAATGTGTAACATCCCGGATTTCGGGTAATGAATTTTTGATATATGTGAAATATGTGAAAATAAATTTTTACTATTTGAGGGGGTGTAAATGTAATTAAATGTAATCCTAGGCATGGATTGGTTAACTCGGCATAGAGTAGTGATCGACTGTGAATTGAAGCGAGTGACCCTCAGAACAGTAGATGGTGCAGAGATCACAATGGTGGGTGAAAGGAGGGATTTCCTCTCCAATGTCATTTCAGCCACTACAGCCTTTATGGATCTGATGAACAGAATATTCCGGCCATACTTGGATCAGTTTGTAGTAGTCTTTATCGATGATATCCTGGTATACTCACAGACAGCTGAAGACCATGACAGACACCTCAGAGTAGTATTGCAGATTCTGAGGGAGAAACAACTGTATGGCAAACTGAGCAAATGTGAATTCTGGTTGCCTGAGATTGCATTCTTGGGTCACATTGTGTCAGCAGAGGGTATTAAGGCAGATCCGAAAAAGATTAAAGCAATAGTGGAATGGAAGCCTCCCAAAAATGTTACAGAAGTCAGAAGTTTCCTAGGCTTGGCAGGTTATTATCGACGGTTTGTGAAGGGGTTTTCCTCTATAGCAAGTCCGTTGACCAAGTTACTGCATAAGAATGTCAGATTTGAGTGGACTGACAGATGCCAGGCAGCTTTTGACCGATTGAAGGCAATGCTTGTAGAGGCTCCAGTCCTGATTCAACCTGTTTCAGGTAAGACTATGTGATTTATAGTGATGCCTCACACCATGGTTTGGGATGTGTATTGATGCAGGAAGGCAAGGTGGTTGCATATGCGTCCAGACAATTGAAAAGTCATGAGTTGAATTATCCGATTCATGATCTAGAGCTTGCAGCCATAGTCTTCGCACTGAAAATATGGAGGCATTACTTATATGGTGAGAAATGTTACATATACACCGATCACAAGAGTCTGAAATATCTGCCTACCCAGAGAGAGCTCAATTTGAGACAGAGACGATGGATGGAGTTGATTAAAGACTATGACTGTGTAATCGACTACCATCCAGGAAAGGCGAATGTAGTCGCAGATGCGTTGAGCAGAAAAGCATTGTTTACTCTGAAGGCTATGAATGTGCAATTGCAGCTGAATTCAGATAATGCAGTGGTAGCTGAATTAATATGCAGACCCAGTTTGATTCAGCAGATTGCAGAGAAACAGAAGCAGGATGCTAGAATTCAGATGATATGTGAACAGATTCCAGAGGGGAAACATCCGAATTTCTCAATCAGAACTGATGGTATTGTGTGTTTCAGAGATAGGATTTGTATTCCAGAAGATGAAGAATTGAGAAAAATGATCCTGACAGAGGCACACAGTAGTTCGTATGCCATGCACCCAGGTAGCACAAAAATGTACATAGACTTGAAAGCCCAGTACTGGTGGTCTGGTATGAAAAAGGATGTGATAGAATTTATGAATAGATGCTTGACTTGTCAACAGGTGAAAGCTGAACACCAGGTTCCATCAGGATTGTTACAGCCAATAGCAATACCTGAATGGAAATGGGATCGCATCACTATGGACTTTGTCACTGGATTGCCACTCACCCGGAGTAAGCACGATGCAGTATGTGTTATAGTGGATCGATTAACGAAGTCGGCACATTTTCTACCTGTCAGAACTGACTACTCTCTGGATCGACTGGCCGAATTGTATATCAGAGAGATAGTCAGGTTGCATGGAGTGCCTGTATCCATTATATCAGATAGAGATCCGAGGTTTACATCCAGATTCTGGAAAAAGTTTCAAGAAGCCTTGGGCACTCGACTGAGCTTCAGTACAGCCTTCCATCCGCAGACAGACGGACAATCAGAAAGGGTAATTCAGGTGCTTGAAGATATGCTCAGGAGTTGTGTTATTGATTTTGAAGGAAGTTGGGCGGATCATCTTCCATTGATTGAATTCGCCTACAACAACAGTTACCAGTCGAGCATAGCTATGGCACCGTATGAGGCACTGTATGGAAGGAAATGCAGGACTCCAGTATGCTGGACAGAGTTAGGAGAGGACAGGTTAGTAGGCCCAGACTTGATTAGACAGACTGAGGAAAAGGTGAAGATTATCAAGGATCGATTGAAAGTTGCTTCTGACCGACAGAAATCATATGCAGATTTGAAAAGAAAAGAGATAGAGTATGACGTCGGTGAGAAAGTGTTCCTGAAAGTATCTCCGTGGAAGAAAGTGCTTCGATTTGGCAGAAAAGGTAAGTTGAGTCCTAGGTTTATTGGGCCATACGAAATCATTGAACGTGTGGGACCAGTAGCCTATAGACTAGCTTTACCTCCAGAATTGGAAAAGATCCATAATGTGTTCCATGTATCGATGCTGAGGAGATACAGATCTGATCCTTCCCACAGAATTCCAGCCGAAAGCATTGAAATCCGACCAGACCTGACCTATGAAGAGGAACCAGTACAGATTCTTGATCGGGAGGTCAAAGAACTAAGAAATAAAAGAGTGCCATTGGTGAAAGTCCTCTGGAGGAACCATAATGTTGAAGAGGCTACCTGGGAGAGCGAAGAAACGATGCGACAGCAATATCCCCAACTGTTTAACTAAGGTAAATTTCGAGGACGAAATTTCTTAAGTGGGGGAGAATTGTAACATCCCGGATTTCGGGTAATGAATTTTTGATATATGTAAAATATGTGAAAATAAATTTTTACTATTTGAGGGGGTGTAAATGTAATTAAATATATGTTTATTTTATGATTTCCAGCGGACCAGAATTGAATAGTGAAAAATGAAATCTGAAAATTGAAAAACTGGACCAGAGAGGATCGCGACCTGGTCACCACGACCACAGGTCGCGATAGCTCGCTCGCGATGAAAATGGCAAAATCAGGCAGTGAGTATCGCGACCAGCCACCGCGACCACAGGTCGCGATGGACTGCTCGCGATAAAATTGCCAAAGTTGGCAGAGAGCATCGCGATCTCTCGCGCGACCAAGGCGCGCTCGCGAGGAAGGCGGTGCGCGCACTCCAGTGAGCATCGCGACCTAGTGCCGCGACCACAGGTCGCGACGGCGGTCGCGATAGCGAAAAAAAATATATAAAAAAATAGAAGCTTCTCGCAGAAGCGAGGAAAACAGAACAGAGAGAGAGAGAACCGAGAAAAAAGAAAGAGAAGGAGAGAAAAGAGAGGAGAGAAAGAAGAAGGAAGAAGAAGAAGAGGAAAAAGAAGAAGGAAAGAGAAGAGAAAGAAAGGTGTAGGTGAAGAGAAAAGGAAAGGAAAGGAAAAAGAGATCGTGGAACCGCGATTTCTCGAACAAAAAACGGTACCGAGGTAGGTGTACTCTCGTTTTCGAAACCGTTTTGAGAAGAATTTCATTTACGTTTTCGTTTTAGTTTCGTTTTCGTTTCGTTTCGATTTCGTTGTAGTTTTCGATTTCGTTGAACATCTTCGTTTTCGATTTTTGTATAAAAATATGTGAAATTGATGCTTGCACTTGATTGCATTTCGAATAATTCGAATTTGTTTTAAAGAGTTGATTTAGACTTTTATATGGTTATTGTTTATTTTCTTGAAGAATATTGTATAAAAATTTGAGATGTGTTGATTAAATGTTGATTTTAGACTTGATTGTGGATTTAGTTTATTGTAACGGCCCTAGGGTACTTAGACATAGAAATGGATATAGGAGGTTGGTATACCAGCTGGGTTTTACTGAGCAGTACTGCGCCGTTATTATTGTGTGATTGTTGTTGCGGGGCAATCTCGGACAATCACACCGATTTTAGTGATCGTTGTTGCGGGGCAATCTCGGACGATCACAATGATACTAGTGATTGTTGTTGCGGGGCAATCTCGGACAATCACGTTGATATCAGTGACTGTTGTTGCGGGGCAACCCCGGACGTCACATTGACCCATATTCCAGTCCTAGAATGTTTAGTATTCTAGTGGGCCAGAATTGATTGAAATTGAAAAGTGAACCGAATGATTTTATTGATAGCATTCATTATTGAAATTAAAGTAATTGGAATTGTTTAATGCTTTGATTTTCGGAATTTAATTGTTTTGAAATGCAATAGAAATGGAATTGTTTTGAAATATATATTGTGGTTTATTGCTTCTTTAAAGAACAATTATATTGTGAGTTATTTAATTGAATTTTTAGTACACCCACTAAGCTTTATGCTTAGCGCGTTAGTTTTGTGTCTAACGCGTAGGTACCAGGAATCTGGAAGAAGCTAAAGACTGAAGGAAGAGCAAGTTGCAGACCGAGTCACAGAGATTGTACAGTTGGGTAGCTATATTTTTGTTATGTGTATATATATTTTGAAAGCATGCATATACAGGGAATTTGTAAATACGTTTTGTAAAATGTTTTGTAATTAATTAGTTTATGATTTATGTCTTTTATTATTAAAATGTTTGTAACTAGTAAAGTCTGTTTTGTTTTATTTTATAAACTGTTTTGATAAGTCGCACTAAACGGCAGAGTGCGCAACTGATTGAAATTGTTATAGAAGTGTTTGTGAAAAATGTGAATTTTGGATTGATTTGTGGAAAACAGGTTTTGTAAAGTCCGAAAAACAAACGGTACTCTGCCGGATTTTCGTAAAAAGTTTATTTATTTATGGGCTCACAAGGATTTTGAAATGAAAAATTGAAGTTTAGCAAAGTTTTGAAAGTCAGGGTAGCGCACCCCGGGTCGGTCCGGCCGGGTCGGGTCGGGTCGGGGGGTGCTACATAATGAATTTGATGTCACTTAGGTTATTTTAGTTTTTGTACTTTATATTTGAATTTAATATTTATTTAAATTTAAGTGTTGTATGATTTATTGAAATAAGTATTGTATGGTTTATTGAACTTAAATATTGTGTAACTTGTGTTATATTAGATTTAATTAGTAGGTTGAACTATTTTTTTTTATAAAAGAAATACAAAATAAAATGAGTCAGTTCGGGTTGTATATAGATAATCCTTCTTAAATGGGTTCAGATTTGGAGCGGAAATCAAAACTCATTCGAGGCATAGATTAGATATGGACTGCTCTGCCCAAAACGAGTTTCGGTTATGGAATATGCTGATCCGACACCAATATGATTCATTTCCACCCTGTAAACGTACCAAGGTGTAAGGACTGCTTTTACATGTGACTCCGAAGAGAAAACTCTAGAGAGAGCAAGGGAAGAATAACAAAAAAATATGCAAAATTAAAAAATAATGGGATATTATCATTATCTACCCTTAATTATTTTGGAAAAGCTCAATTTTTTTAATAAAATAATACTTAAATATTTATATATATAAAAAATTAAAAATACAAACAAATAATTTAATAAAAAGATGATTTAATAAATTGAATAAAAAATTATTAAAAAGTTAAAAACACATAAAAAGATGAATTTAATAAATTTAATTAAAAAATTAAAAACACATAATAAAATTTTAATAAAACTAAAATAGAATTTTTTTTAAAAAAATTCTAGATCTGGTGGAGATCTAACCGTCCATCTTCAAAAGATGGATAGTGGAGATTGACCTCCACCAAATAGTCATGGCCAAGGTTCCGGAACCGGCGGTTCCGGTTTTGGAAGCGCCGATTCCGGTTCCAATTTTAGGCCAATCGGAATTGGGACCGTGGAGGTCCCGGTCCTGATTCCGGTTAGAACCAGGAAGGAACCCCCAGTTCCGGTTCCTCCCCGGTTTTTTTGGAACCGACGGTTCAAAGATTAAAAATTTTTTTTTTTGAGAGGGAAAAAAAAATTTAACATTAAGAAAATTTAAAAAATGAATAAACCGAAAGTAATTCGGCTTGGATCATTTTGGTAGGGAATAAAATTTTAAAAAATGTGCATATATATAAGTAAAGGCAGTTTCAAAACTTTTGACTTTCAATGTGGGATGTAGAAAAATGGTTACATATTTATATATAAGCATAGATGGTTCAAATCTTGTGCTCTTTCAATATTGGATTTAAATATAGTTAAAAATTTTGGCTTGAAAAATAAAAAGTTTTCTTTATTCGTTATATTATTAAACTTGATCATATGTGATGACTTGGACATTTTGTAGATTTTTTTTTCTTCTTTTGTTTTTTAATAAATTTTGATATGGACTTGATCAATTTATTAAAGCACTAAACATGTTTCTCGGTAGAATTTGGATATTAATCAAAGATCATACCTATTGGAACATCAAACCTAATCTCAACATAAATGTTGTGTTGGAAATGAGGATAATACTTAGTATCATCAAACTACCAAAGGAAAATGATTGAACGAAATTGTAACGGCCCGGGACGCTCTACGGCTCTTGCCCGACCCCGTTACTCACAGGTACTGTCCGCTTTGGGTGCTCTACGGCGTCGGCCCTCACGGCTTTCTTTCGCCTCCCTCATCAGGATTCGAACCTGGTACTTGTCCATAAGTACCAAGCCTTATCAAGTTGAGTACCAATTGAGCTACTAGCTCAATTGGTACTCAACTTGATAAGGCTTGGTACTTATGGACAAGTACCAGGTTCGAATCCTGATGAGGGAGGCGAAAGAAAGCCGTGAGGGCCGACGCCGTAGAGCACCCAAAGCGGACAGTACCTGTGAGTAACGGGGTCGGGCAAGAGCCGTAGAGCGTCCCGGGCCGTTACAATAAAACCCAAAGCGGACAGTACCTGTGAGTAACGGGATCGGGCAAGAGCCGTAGAGCGTCCCGGGTCGTTACAATAAAAGGCGCCTTTTATTGTAACGGCCCGGGACGCTCTACGGCTCTTGCCCGACCCCGTTACTCACAGGTACTGTCCGCTTTGGGTCGTAACATCGATCTACCCCTCACGGCTTTCTTTCGCCTCCCTCATCAGGATTTGAACTTGGTACTTGTCCAATAAGTACCAAGCCTTATCAATAAAAAGGCGCCTTTTATTGTAACGACCCGGGACGCTCTACGGCTCTTTGCCCGACCCCGTTACTCACAGGTACTGTCCGCTTTGGGTGCTCTACGGCGTCGGCCCTCACGGCTTTCTTTCGCCTCCCTCATCAGGATTTGAACTTGGTACTTGTCCATAAGTACCAATTCTTATCAAGTTGAGTACCAATTGAGCTAGTAGCTCAATTGGTACTCAACTTGATAAGGCTTGGTACTTATGGACAAGTACCAGGTTCAAATCCTGATGAGGGAGGCGAAAGAAAGCCGTGAGGGCCGACGCCGTAGAGCACCCAAAGCGGACAGTACCTGTGAGTAACGGGGTCGGGCAAGAGCCGTAGAGCGTCCCGGGCCGTTACAATAAAAGGCGCCTTTTATTGTAACATCCCAGGTTTGACCCTATCGTCTACCCCCAGCCAATGTCACTCACAGGTACTGTCCGCTTTGGGTGCTCTACGGCGTCGGCCCTCACGGCTTTCTTTCGCCTCCCTCATCAGGATTCGAACCTGGTACTTGTCCATAAGTACCAAGCCTGATGAGGGAGGCGAAAGAAAGCCGTGAGGGGTAGATCGATGTTACGACCCAAAGCGGACAGTACCTGTGAGTAACGGGGTCGGGCAAGAGCCGTAGAGCGTCCCGGGCCGTTACAATAAAAGGCGCCTTTTATTGTAACATCCCAGGTTTGACCCTATCGTCTACCCCCAGCCAATGTTACTCACAGGTACTGTCCGCTTTGGGTGCTCTACGGCGTCGGCCCTCACGGCTTTCTTTCGCCTCCCTCATCAGGATTCGAACCTGGTACTTGTCCATAAGTACCAAGCCTTATCAAGTTGAGTACCAATTGAGCTAGTAGCTCAATTGGTACTCAACTTGATAAGGCTTGGTACTTATGGACAAGTACCAGGTTCGAATCCTGATGAGGGAGGCGAAAGAAAGCCGTGAGGGGTAGATCGATGTTACGACCCAAAGCGGACAGTACCTGTGAGTAACGGGGTCGGGCAAGAGCCGTAGAGCGTCCCGGGCCGTTACAATAAAAGGCGCCTTTTATTGTAACGACCCGGGACGCTCTACGGCTCTTGCCCGACCCCGTTACTCACAGGTACTGTCCGCTTTGGGTGCTCTACGGCGTCGGCCCTCACGGCTTTCTTTCGCCTCCCTCATCAGGATTCGAACCTGGTACTTGTCCATAAGTACCAAGCCTTATCAAGTTGAGTACCAATTGAGCTACTAGCTCAATTGGTACTCAACTTGATAAGGCTTGGTACTTATGGACAAGTACCAGGTTCGAATCCTGATGAGGGAGGCGAAAGAAAGCCGTGAGGGCCGACGCCGTAGAGCACCCAAAGCGGACAGTACCTGTGAGTAACGGGGTCGGGCAAGAGCCGTAGAGCGTCCCGGGCCGTTACAGGTACTGTCCGCTTTGGGTCGTAACATCGATCTACCCCTCACGGCTTTCTTTCGCCTCCCTCATCAGGATTTGAACTTGGTACTTGTCCATAAGTACCAATTCTTATCAAGTTGAGTACCAATTGAGCTACTAGCTCAATTGGTACTCAACTTGATAAGAATTGGTACTTATGGACAAGTACCAAGTTCAAATCCTGATGAGGGAGGCGAAAGAAAGCCGTGAGGGGTAGATCGATGTTACGACCCAAAGCGGACAGTACCTGTGAGTAACGGGGTCGGGCAAGAGCCGTAGAGCGTCCCGGGTCGTTACAATAAAAGGCGCCTTTTATTGTAACGGCCCGGGACGCTCTACGGCTCTTGCCCGACCCCGTTACTCACAGGTACTGTCCGCTTTGGGTCGTAACATCGATCTACCCCTCACGGCTTTCTTTCGCCTCCCTCATCAGGATTTGAACTTGGTACTTGTCCATAAGTACCAATTCTTATCAAGTTGAGTACCAATTCTTATCAAGTTGAGTACCAATTGAGCTAGTAGCTCAATTGGTACTCAACTTGATAAGAATTGGTACTTATGGACAAGTACCAAGTTCAAATCCTGATGAGGGAGGCGAAAGAAAGCCGTGAGGGGTAGATCGATGTTACGACCCAAAGCGGACAGTACCTGTGAGTAACGGGGTCGGGCAAGAGCCGTAGAGCGTCCCGGGCCGTTACAGAAATCATTTCATATTCCCTCCATCCATCGCAGCAAGAGAGACCAAGGCTTTCTCTTAAAATTCAATACCTTTCTTAATGCAAAGAGAGAAAAAATACAGGTGAAAAAATGCTGTGCACACCAACTCACTAGGTGACTATCATGCTGGAAACCATGTATGCAGGTGAAAAAATACACAAAAATGTTGAGGAAAATTAACCACTTTTTAGTTCAAATGCAATGTAAAATGTAGTAGAATTACATACTTATCAATTAGTAGAAACATTTTTGCATTACAAACATACCAAATCACAGCAAAATATGGATGCTTGTTATGAAGTTTGAGGAAATATTACTTATATGGATGCAATTTTAGTTACACGTTGAAAAGAAAAGGGTTGTGTAGGAGGTTGAGTGGCTTATAAAAGTTAAGCTACAAATGAAAAAATCAAGTGGGATATGATCCAATTGGTATGTGGCCCAACAATAATTTGGGCTTTATACTTATTGGGATATAAATTATTTTATGTAGCCCATTAGTATTGGGATATAAATATATATAAATATATATATTTATTTATATAATTTTTTTTAATTTTTTTTTTAAAAAAAAGTCGGTTTGAACCGAAACCGCTGGAACCGGACGGTTCCTAATCGGCGGTTCCGATTATTTTTGGAGGCTAGCCGGAATCGGGACCGGGTGTCCCAGTTCCGATTACTAGTTCTGGAACCGGTTTTAAACCGGGACCGGCCGTCTCGGTTCAAAACCGCGGAGGTTCAAACTGAACCGTGGCCATGACTACCACCAAATCTCCAACCATTTTAAAAAAAATATGAACAAACAAAGAAAAAAAAAAATTCTACACTATACCACAAATAATAAAAAAAAAATAGAGAGAAAATATGGTGCGAAAAAGAGAGAGAGAAAAGATGCCCGATGCAGAAGAAGAAAATGAGGAGTAAGAGAGGAAAGAGGAAAGGGAGAGGAAAAAATGAGGAGATAGAACAGTGAAGAGAGGAAAAAATAATTTTTACTTTTTATTATTTTTATCTTAAATAAAATATTTATTTAATTTAAAAATATTTTTAATATTTATTATGTTATAATTATATTTTTACTCTTAAATATCTAACAGTCAAACTTAAGTCAAACCGAATTTTAACTGGCAAAAATAATTCCAATAATTTCAATTTGTTTTTGTTTTTTTAATGTTAACGCTAAAAGAAAGATAATTAAAAAAAAAAAAAAAAATATTGGTGTGGTATAACTGGAGGTGGGATAACCCTAACCGAGTTGCCAAAAACACCAGCTAGTAGAATTTATATCATATCCTCTCAAAGCCGAAACGGTGCGTATCGAGCAGGCACGGACGATCGCTTGGAAGAAAAAGAGAGACACTCAAGGCAAAAACGCCTCTTCATTTGCAGAGAGAAAAAGAGAAGCGAAAAAGTAGGGCTTCGACAGTCGAGAAGAAGAAGAAGAAGAAGAGAAAATCAAATTAATGGAAGTTATAGAGAAAAAGGAATCAGATAACAACAACAACACGCAAACAGGCGTTGATTCGGTCGATAACAAGGAACTCGAAGAACACCACCTCAAATCTACTTTGCATCCTCTCAAGGTCTCTCTCTCTCGATTTTCTTTTTATTTTTTATATGTTTGATTGCGTTTTTAAAAAAAATAATTATTAGGTTTTTTTTAGTTTGATTTTTGTTTATGACTTGTTTGTTTGGCATCTTTAGGTATTATAAATATTTTGTTAAAATAAAAAGAATTAATTAGCTTGGAAAACAATTAAAATGTTGCAAGATATTTGGCTTTAGATCTATCTCGAAAATTAAGAAATAAATATTAGTTTTTTTCTTCCTGGTTGATTAGTGTTGTCATTTTCAAAAGCCAAACTGTACTCGAAGTGCTTGATTTGTACCCGTTGCTAGTTGGTTATTTAACAAGGAAATATGGTCCGTTATCAATTACTTAAATTAGCTCCAAATATTGTTATTCAAAGTGTTTCAGAACTTTCCCAAATTCCATTTCTAGGTGAACTACACTAGTGTCACTTGTCTCCCGTCATGTAGTTTAGAGAACTGTAAAAAATCTTGTTAAAAAAAAAATGATATTTTGACTAATAGTTCCGAGCTCATTTCACTTGTTTGAGCTCTTTGTATGTCCTGACCTTGCTCAATGGACATGGCCGCACACTGAAGAAGTGCCTTTAAAATCCATTGAGGCGGTATTATTTATATTCTATATGCATAAAAATTCTACAGTGTGACTTTGTTGATGTGCTAAGAAAAGTACTTAGTCATGGTTATTAATACAAGTGACATCACTCTCCTTTTGTTTGAAGTTTTCCATGTGTTGCTTTGCAATTACACTACAGGGAGCTTTCTTCCATGTAACTTTGATGGAATTAATATTGGGTATTTTCTTATTTTTGCTTATTTACTGGAGTATTGGACCTACTTATCTATTAGATTGACTAATAAGATTTTGACCAGCTGATCACATATGTTCAGTCAAGGCTTTGCTGAGTTGAAAAAACATCTGAAGGCTGTAAACTTGTAATTTCAGATGTATTCACCCCATTACAGATGCTGGGTAGATTGAAGTGTTGGTGGTTTTGTTATTTGTTTGCATTTCGGTCTCCTGTTGGTGGATTATGTTTATGTTGTAGTTAACTTAAGACAATTGTAATTGCCAACTACTCCTATCTTCTTAGGGATGAAATGTGATCATATGCTTGTGTGATGTTGCAATATTTTGTCTTTTTTTTTTTCTGTATTCTTTTCGCTTTGTCTTTATTTCTAATGAACTTGCATAGCTGTTCTTTTTTAGTATTTTCAATATTGCTATGACACAGTAAAACTTATTTTATTTTGATATTCCTATGGACAGCACAAGTTTGTCTTTTGGTACACTCGTCGAACACCTGGAGTTCGAACTCAATCATCCTATGAGGACAACATAAAGAAAATTGTTGATTTCAGTACGGTGAGTTGTATTGCATCAGATGCTAGGGATAAATGAGTTTAGAGTGAATCCTTAGCTTAACTATGTTATTTACTTGGTTCAGTTGCTGATCTGGTTTTAACATAATGTGTATCTAGGTTGAAGGCTTTTGGGTCTGCTATTGCCACTTGGCTCGCCCTTCTTCTTTGCCAAGCCCTACTGATTTGCATCTTTTCAAGGAAGGAATCCGCCCTCTATGGGAGGTAACACCTAAAGCCTAACCTTGCAATTGCTTGTGCTGTATAGTGGTCATTCTTTATTGCTTCCTTTTTCTTCTTTTGATCTTTTGTTCTTTAAAATTGCTGGAGAACTTGTTATTCTTCCGAACATAGTACAAAAGTAACATAACTTCATAAACTTTGTTGTGTCAGGACTCTGCTAACTGCAATGGTGGTAAATGGATAATACGGTTCAAAAAGGCTGTTTCTGGTCGCTTCTGGGAAGATCTGGTAAGAAGAAAGACTGAATATAATATTCTTTGTTCATAGTCTGCAGTAACTCCGGCAATTTTCATATGATCAATTGACCCTCATAATGGAGATCATGTGGCTATTATTGCTTAAGGGCCTTTATGGAGAAGTGGGACCCATGTGTGAATTAACAACGTTTAGTTCTTATTTCACACTTTCACTTACTGGCATTCTCTAAGATACTGAAATCTCTGGAATATCTAGGATTTTCTATAACATTGGTTCAACTTCTACTGAAAGTCTAAAGCAATAATGTGTGCACAATCTTCACCTTTAGCATAGTTGGCTTGTGGGGTTCCTAGTCAGGGCATGTGATAATAGGAGCATATAAAGCATTTTATACCTTGTTACATAATCCTAGCAAAATCTCAGGTATGGTGAGACTTCTCATCTGAATCACTAGTGGTAGTAGGCAACCAAATGATAAGCATTGGGTACGTACATGGTCATGAGGGTTTATAAATGTTTATCCAAATGAAATTACCATGTCTTGGGTTGAAAGTAAATGATTGGAAGAGTCTGCACCCCTCGGATCATCAAAAGAAAATTCTAAAGAATTTGATTTATTAATTTCAATTTCTTAGCTGCTTTTACATAGATATTCGACTTCTGTAGAGATTTAGCAGAGTTGTGGAAGGTTCACAGTAAGTAATGGAGAGATTGGTTTGGCTATTGCCATAAGAGTGGGATTATTGCTAATTGGTGCATTACAGTGTATTTTTTAGTTTAGAGAGGAGCGCAGTGCTTGTGATTTGTTCCTTACCAACTTTCACTTCTTAAACTATCATTTATCATGGAAAGTAGAAGTTCCTTAAACTTAGTCCAAATGTCACAAGTGTGTGCAGTATTACAGAATTCAAAATGGCATATGTTCTAATGTCCTCTCTTGGAATATAATTTGCCTTTTCCATGATTAAAATATGCTGATATTGTTATAATTTCATAACTAACGATATCAAAATGTTTTTCTGAAGTAAAATTCCATGTTTTTCCATTAAATATATTTTCCCTCCTTGAGTTTGTTTAGCAGTGAAAATAATTGGTTTTATTGTTTCTTCTTATTTAGCAGCAGTGCAGCACTATTGCAATATCTTATTATCCCATTGTAATGTGAAGGTGGTAGCAGCCTTCTGACTGCTTAAAAATTATTCTGAATGTGTTCGTTTATGGTTTTGTAATTGTTGATCTAGGCATGGTGCTTTTTATTATATTGCTTATTTACTTTTTTCATGTATATTCAGGTTCTTGCCTTGGTTGGTGACCAACTAGATTATGGTGATAACATATGTGGTGCAGTTCTAAGCATTCGGTTCAATGAAGATATATTGAGTGTGTGGAACCGCAATTCATCCGATCACCAGGTTCGTCTATCCTTTCCTCACCTGCTTTCTCTTCTGAAGTTGATATGATTTTGTAATGTTGCCTATCCTTCTCTCGCCCACTCTCTCTCTTCTCTCTCTCTCTCCTGTGAAATGTGATTTCATTTTGTAAATTCTCATCTGTCCTCTCTCTCTCTCTCTCTCCCCCCCTGAAGTGTGATATCATTTTGTCTTTCCTTTCTTTTACCAGGCTGTGATGGCTCTAAGAGATTCAATTAAACGTCACTTAAAGCTCCCCCACAGCTATGTTATGGAGTACAAGCCCCATGACGCTTCTCTGCGCGATAACTCATCATATAGAAACACATGGTTGAGAGGCTAGAGACATAAGTTTGGGTCACTAATGGAGAAAGAGAAGAACAGAAATATAGCGACTCTTATGTTGTAGGTTCGGCTTCATATGAAGTTGGTTAACCAATCACAATCCATTAATCGTGTATCCTGACATGCAGGACATGGGTCGTGATAGGCAGGAATCTTGAATTTAAATTTTAGGACAAAAAACCGAAGTTAATACTTTCTTACCGTTTTGGAATTTTATGGTTGTTGCATTCCCTGGTAGATGGAGTACAAGCTTTATTAGAGAAAATGTGAGCAGTTTAAATTTTGGATATAATATTATAAAGATGTCACAAGTATCAAATTTGATATGGTTTATCAATCAGAAGGCTTAATTAAACAACCCAATGGTTTCAGAATTGGGTAAAAAGGCTCCCTTACTTTGCAGTTTTTGGTTTCAAAATGTTGAAAGTTTTTTTTTTTTGAATTTAATAAATTGGCCACTTTTACTTCCTTAATTATAATTATAATGTTTATAGAGACGGTCAAACTCGGAATCTCAACTTGAGAAGTGCGTTTATTATAGACCACTTGTTTATGCTTCCTTAGTACTAAATAATGTATCTATAGAAAATGTTATCAGGACTGTTTTGACTTTTGACGTTTTGACATATTATTGAACTTTTTTAAGTTTCGGGCAGCCGACGAGAGTAGGTGGGCATTATTCTCCTGCCACTTGCTATAGTTCCTCATCCCCTTAATTGGATTTTTTCTTTGAATACAAATAAAAATTATATTTTGTATCCCATCTTCTAAATGTGTCAAATTTTTCTCTTTGTATGATGAATCTTAGCATAGTGGTGAATGCTTATATGTCAGCAAATATAATCCTTCAATGATTATATAAATAAAAGTTTAGATGGAGAAATGCCACTAACTACATTTAAATACAAAAATAAAGCTCTGCAAACTGAAAACTGAAAACCATTTCACAAATGATCACATATAACAACGCGTTTATCAAGAGATTATATCAATTTTAGAAGACTCAATACATTTTGATGGAACTGTCTATTATCTTCAAGGCGGCATTTATTTATCTAAATAGAGGACTGGAGCCCAATGATACCTGCCAAAAATCAATCAATGAAAGAATTTAAGAAATGCCAAGTATCTCCATATATCCACAACTGGTAACCAGAAACAGATACAAGTAATAACAGCAAGACTCCCTTTTCTTTAAGTGCCACAGGTTGTGCTGGCTGCATTGCAACCTCTACTTGACTAGCTAACCCTAGTTTTACTGACTAGGGCATAAACGGATTGCCTGCAAAATTGGAAGTGCTAAAAGTTTAAAGTCATTACCACATCCGACTCTACCTCCTGCATTCCCGGTTGTTTTGCTAAGTTCATGCCCACCTGTGCATTGGTCTTTGTCATTAGCTAAAACTCCACACAAGCAACGGTAGTAGCAAATGGGTTATGAACAAAAGCAGCAACAAAAGTAAAAAGCGAGAGGTATAGAGATTAGATTTAGGGGCATGTAAGGGCTTTCAGACAATATGTAAGAAACAGAGCTTCTGCATGTGTGTTTTGTTTGTATGTATCTATGATCCAATTTCCAGCACAGAGAAGCACTAGAAGTTAGTTGTAAATGCAAGGAGAAACATAATCTTATAGCACAACTTAAATACGCATTTCCACTTAACGCATATCATAAATTTCCCCTCGAAAAATTCTAGCATTTTTTTTTTCTCTGTTTTTTGTTTTTTGTTTTTAAGTCTTCAAAAAATAGTTCATGTGATTTACATATCGAAGTCCTAGCCATCTCATCCCTATATTCTACCCAAGGCTCTTCAGGCGTAGAGAGGCATGCCCGTACAATCCCCAAAACAAAAACAGATCAAATGAACCAAGTTCCCAATTTAAGACAAATCACATGAAAGCAGATGGTGCAGCAGTTCAACAATCACCGACAGTCTTTAATTAAGGTCATTGAAAGCAAAGATTCTGTACTGGTACTAGAGAATACTTGACTAACTAAATTGAAGCTTTTACAATCCTCTTAACTGGAAAATTACATTCTCATTGGAATTAAACCTCGAACAATTTTGCTGAACCATCTGATAAAGTCTGATTAGAAACCTTTGTTCTCTATATACCAATTATACCACACTATTGAGCCTCCATATGATTCCAAAACATAAAAAATCCAGAATTTTCCTAGTTATCCTGATTGCACGTAAAAGCTTTGTTCCCACTTCAAAATTTATCAACAAATATCTAGCTTCAAATGACATACGATTTTATCTGTAAGGCTCTTGACCCACCAGTTTAATTTGTATCTAACCTTTTATTTATCATTCAACACAGAGAACGACCTCTGTAAAAATCGAACCCCAAGAGTGACCTGAAGACAATCAAACCTTAAGGAAGAAATCATAACACAGAATCTTGACGTTTGCACTGCTGCATGGCAAAAACCATACTGTAGTGCCTTGTCTTATGGATAATTTAAACAGGTTATTTACCTGTTTTAAGCATGAATTGGATTAATGTACTGCTATTTAGCCTTGCCATTCTTGCATAACCCTCACAAGTACGTCCAACCAGAGATCTTCTACCTGATTTTAGATCTCTATCCACAAGTCTTCATACATATATAAACACAAACGTAATAAGCCAAAGACTTCTAGTGAGCAGGAATTGGATGAAGCTTAAAATGGAGGCAACTTATGTCTGAATTAACATATCTTATGCATAGGATCTATGTGTACAAAACCAGTGAGAGGCATCATATTATTCATCATGTGCCCCCTGAATTCAACCTGATAGAAGATTGATTCATACACACATGTACTACATTAATGTAAGTGTGAGATCTGACTGTACCTATGCTCACAAACAATTAGAGCCTAGGTGCCAATTAAATCTAACCTTGAGTGAACAAAAATCCAAAACTTCCTGATATCCATCCTCACAACCCCATGCTAGGGAAGAAAAGGGAAAAATTTCTTCATAAAGGGTTTGGCGCTACAATGTAATAGGATATATGACTTCATCAAAGTATAATTAGCACTGACAAGATGCGATTCTGCCAGTAGGTCATGAAATAACAGACAAGTTTGAGCTATTTTAATCATGGCATGGGCATGCAAGAGGCTTTCTAACAATATGTACACCTTGGGTATCCTTGTTTATTTTTATGCATGTGTGGTGTAAATAAGTGATACAGAAAAGTAAAGATTTAGTAGCAAGTTAATAACATTTACATTGCCCGTCCTCTACAAACGGAAATAATGTAACAAATTTGATTACAAGTCCTAGTATTTTTCAGAGTGAGAATGGTACCATTTATGCATATTCTTCAAGGCATATTATTCTCCACAAAAATTGACAATGTAAAGGAAAACAAACTATCATCTACAACTTCACCAAGAAGATATAACCTCCTTATGATATGAAAAGAGATCGTAAACAACAATGAGAAAATGAAAAACTTACCTTTTCCAAGATCGTCAGGATCAGCATGTACAACAACAGCCCTCCCCAATATGGAATGTTGCCCACTCAAAGGAATCTATAAATTGGAAAATTGAGAGGGAAGGTAAATATTTGTATACTACAATTCAAGAAACTAGACTTTCCAAGAATCCAAGAGATCAAACAGCAGCTCATATATGTATGATATATTTGAAATAATACCAAACCCTTTGCGGAACATTTAAGCGCATGCATGAAGTTTATTTAATATATTTGAAGTAAAGGGCATCAAATAATATTGAGTTAATTAAAAAAAGAATCAAATCAGATCCAATTCAAGAGAGCCAACAAAATACACATTTGAAATAGTTGTTATGAATCTAATTACCTGCCTGTCTGATATTGAAACCACAGCAACTCCTGCAATATTGAAATTAAGCTAAATTAAACCCATTTTCTCCCCTCAATATCATCAATTCACATTTTCAAAACAACAAGATACATATACCATCTGGGCCTGCAACAATGTTACCCAAATCGCCAGCATGCCGCTCGTTATCACTAGGAGCCCCATGATTCTTCTTCAGTGGATTGAAATGAGGTCCTAAGATGAATTAAGATAACAGATAGCAGTCATCAACCAACTCAAAGGAAAAAAAAAAAAAACAAAAACCCACTAAACAATTATCAAACTCAATCTCAAAGATGAGGTGCCAACACTATAAAACCACTAAAGAGAACCCCACCCCACATAAAGCAGAAATTCATGTCTTAAAGAGAGACAAATAGAGAGAGAGCGACAGAACAATACCAGTAGAGTTGCAGCCATTGGTGGTGTCTCCAAGGGCGTGAATATGGAAGCCATGAAGACCTGGTTTCAACCCCGAAATGTTCCCTTTCACATGTGTGAATCCTACACATATAATTCATTGCATGTAAAAGAGTGAGTGTGTAATCTTAATCAATATGGTATTATATATATATGCAAAGGCGCACACATAATCAAAACCAACAAACGCAAACTGAGAAGATAGAGAGAGGAGAGACCGTTGGAGTCCTGAAGGAAGTGAAGAGAGCCTCTAACGTTGCTGTCTCCGGAGGAGATGAGCGCCACAGCTTTCACTATGGCCTTTCCACCACCTGTCTCCATTTTTATCTCTTCTTCTTCTTCTTCTTCTTTTGTTTTGTTTTGTATCAAATGTTTTTGTTTGTTTAAGATAGCTGATACTCAATACGCTCCACTTATTTCTTAAAAAACCCACTTTGAAAATAGTATACAACTTAATGACTTATTGTCAAAAATAAAAAAATAAATAATCCTATACAACTTCTCATACTCAAGAGCAGGTGTATTGACCCTTCTTTCGTATTTTGTGTGTGTACCCATAACAAAATTGTTTTGTTATTTACAAATTTTATCTTTACTGAAAATCCACTATAAATTTCTTATTGTTTTGATACTCAATTTTGGTTTGTATGGTTATGTGCAATGGCTGGTGTGCTTCGACTTTTTATAGCTAATGAGGATGGAGGTGGGAGTGGATGACCCGCATTTGATCCATTAACATCTATTGGTGCATAGTGCTTCATTTCGATAAAAGTAGATATGTGATTTGCACATTTCGGGCGGTTCCGATTTTTTAAAAATTTTGGCCGTTGGCCACACTGTGGCCAACGGCCATTTGCTACCACCTGGCAGTTGGCAGCAATGTAGCCGTTAGGGAGCCGTTGAACAACGGCTCCCTTGAAAAATTACCAAAATATCCCATAGAAAATTACAATTTAACCCCTAAAATTTTAAAAATATTAATTTTTTCCCCATCCAAAAAACTATATAACCCCATCAATTCTCCAATTCATTCATACAAATTCTCTCATTCTCTCAATATTTCTCTCATCTCTAATTCTCTCAATATTTTTCTAATTCTCTCATTCTCTCAATCTTGCTATTATTTTCACTACTTCAATTGTTTTCATTATTTGTTTAAACACTTATTTTATAAATTTATAATGGCATCACCATCAAGACCATCTATTTCCGGAGGTCGAAAATCTATTTCCGGAGGTCGAAGGTCCGTTTCCAACAGAAACGCTGAGCAAAATGAGCAGGTATCGGATTTAAATGTTCAAGAAGTGCAAAGTCGCCCTTTCCCAGAATACAACAACGATCGAAATTTTGCTGAATACCTGCAAGAAAGAGAATTTGAGGAGGTAATTTTTGGTAATGAAACTCTTATTAATTTTAATCCTGATCATTCTCATCCCTCTTCTGGCGGTGGTCCCTCCTCTGCTCCAAACCTCCCAATTCCAAGTGAAACCGTACAATTACCGCAGGGGCAGCCAGATTTGTCAAAGTACAAATCTGAACTTTTTAAAGTTCATATAAAGAGGATGGAGAAGGATGGTTTAGTTATAGTGGTTTGCAATTATTGTTCCAAAGATTTTAAGTGGAACAAATTCGGAGGGTACGGGACGTATTGGAAGCATATCAACAGCAAACATCCAGCCGAAGCTCACCATCAGCGAGGACAATACCAAATTGCAAGGTACACATCCCCTAACCATCCTTTATTTAAATATACTGATCAAAATAATAGGGACCAATTAGTAAGAATGGTAGCGACTGAACATCTTCCCTTTAGTTTTGGGGAAAAAACTGGTTTTTAAAATACTGTCATAATGCTTTAAATCCTGCTGCATGTAGAGTACCTAGGACCACATTAAACGTACTATGTGTGATATTTATAAAAAAGAAAAAAAAAACTTTAGTAAAATATTTTTAAAATTATCAGGGTCGTGTGTCTGTTTGTGCCAATATCTGGAGTGATCATTGGCAAAAATATTTATACTTAGGACTCACTTGCCATTTCGTTGACCAATCATGGGATTTACAAAACGAATATTGGCATTTAGAGTTTTTGACGACACCCATACTGCTGATAATATTTATAAATTAATGAAAATTATTTTTGAAGAATATTGTATTGACAGTAAAATTTTTGCAATTGGTTTTGATAATGCTGCAAATAATACTGCCGCCGTTCTACAATTAATTCAATTGTGTCAACCCTATTTTGGCGGCAGATTTTTTCATCAAAGATGTGTTTGCCATGTTTAAATATATGTGTACAACATGGTTTGCAAACACTATATGAGTGGATTACACTAATTAGGGATGCTCTATACTATTTGTGGAAACATCCTAGCACTATGAAACAATGGGCTAGGTATTGTAAAGCTAACGGGAAACATCTAATTAGGTTTTCCCGTGATGTTCCAACTCGTTGGAACTCCACATATAAGTTGCTTTGTGAAAGCTACGAGTATAGAGAATTATTAGTTAGATTTATGCAGCATAATGTTAATACCATTAATTTATATGAACACCATTGGGATGTTTGTACAAAAAATTGCATGCTTTTAAAAGTTTTTCATGATGCAACAAATTCTTTATCCGGTATATATTATCCAACTTCACATTTATTTTTATTTGAAGCCCTTAATATTGTAGGTGCACTTAATGAATGTGCACAAATAAATGAATTAGTTCCTTGTGTTTATGCAATGCGAGAAAGATGGATAAACTATTATAGGGACATTCCTATAATTTATACTATTGCATTAGTTTTTGACCCTAGGAATAAATTTAATAGTTTATATGAATTTTTTACACTTTATTACCAATCTCTAAGGATAATGGACATAGATGTTAGTGGTTTATATAATAATGTTAGGAATTTATTTTATTCAATGTATGACGAATATCGTTCTGTTTATGGTCCCTCGTTGAACATTAATGTTCAACAATTGGAACCAAGCGGAAGCGGTAGTACTAGTCATTCGCGCTTTCCCTCCACATTAAGGAAGTTAGGGGCAAGCGTGTTTACCAAAAAAGTAAGGACGTCGGGGAGTTCGTCTTCATTAACCCATGTTTCAGAGGTTGATGTTTACATAAACATCTCCTTTGAGTTTTTGGACACCCCAGACTTTAACGTCCTACAGTGGTGGAGGGAGCACGCAACTAACTTTCCAATTTTGGCCATCATTGCCAAACAAATTTTTGGAACCCTTGTCTCGACCGTCGCCGTCGAACAGGAATTTAGTGCAGGTGGCAATGTTCTGGACGAGAGACGAGCATTGCTTAGTCTGACTCAATACAGATCAGGTCTGTGTTGACGACTGGATCAAGGCCACATACCGGCAGCAAGAATTGGATCTGGTGTACGACAATGACTTTTTCGACACCAACGAGGATACAACGGCAACCGAAGGAACAAGCGACGATTGATTACATTCGAAACATAACAGGTAAAAAACTACGTGGGCTTTGATTCCTCTAGAGGATACGTAGGCAGCTTAATTGAGGTAAAATTAAGTGCAAGCCTAATTTTTTATTTATTATTTAATTTTATAGTTTTATAATATTATCAAAATTTTATTTCAATTTATCGTTATTCTATATTTAATTTTTTTAAATTTATTTTTAATTTTTTTTTATTTTGGCCGGTTCCGGCGGTTTGGAACTGGCGGTTGAAATCGCCGGTTCAAAAAAAACCGGGGAGGAACCGAATTGGGCGGTTCCTCCCGGTAAATGTATTTCATTCCATTTCATTCCATCAAGTTTTGGTAGACTATTAACCCGTTTAGTTTAAATTTAAATAAAATTAATTAAAAAAATCATTGACTAAGACACAATTATTTCAACTTTACTTAGTTATTCTCCAAACACATTAATCTTAAATATCAAAATAAGGTTATTGTAGGTATAGTCTGGTGGTGAGTTTAAATCACTCATTTCCTAATAAAAAAGACAATATCAAAATATGTAAAAGAAAAATGCAATAGGTGTAGCCGAATGGGCACCCACTTAACAATCCAATCCATCCGACGAAACCTGACCCAACCTGTCTTGGTGGGGCTGGGTTGATTTTAAGATTGTGTTCGGTTGCATTAATAAAAAGTAACCCCACCTAGTCGGACCAATCCAATAAAAATAAATTAAATAATTATATTTATTACTTTTCATTAGTTTTATTATGAACCTTATTTTTAAAAAAAATCTAAAAAAATATATATATAAATTTTAATAAATTTTTATTTTATACCATAAATATAAATATATAAATACATTTATTGAAGATATACAATTATATTGTCTTCTTCTTTTTGTATTTTTTTTAATGTCATTGATTATATTTTAAAATATTTTTCCTTAATAATTTAAGTTAGTGATATTATTATTCTCCTCTTTGTAGTTTGAAATATTCTCCATTTTCTACCATGTAATTTTATTTTTCTCTCTTTTACCTATTTTGTTAAGAACTGTTAGTATTTTTTTACTAGAAAATACTATTTTACCCTCAATTTTTTAATAAAATAATAATTAAATATTTTCAAATTTAAAAAATTAAAAATATAAAAAGAATTTAATAAAAAGATGGATTTAATAAATTTAATAAAATAATTATTAAAAAATTAAAAACACATAATAAAATTTTAATAAAATTAAAAATAATTTTTTTTTAAAAAAAATTCTAGATCTAGTAAAGATCCAACCATCCAACTTCAAAAGATGGACGGTAGAGATTAGTCTCCATAAAATCTCCAATAAAAATATATGAACAAACAAAATAAATAAACATGGGTGTGTGTGTTACGTTGTGCAACCAGTTCCGTAATGTTACGAAACTGAACATCTAATTTTATAATGTTAAATTGAACACCTATTTGTATGTGTGTGGAGTTTAACCTCCACAAGAGGGGTGTGAAAATAGCCTTCCCATTTTCGCACCACTCACACCTTATCATAAACAATAAACAAAAAAAAAAAAAAAAGAAGAGAAACAAAGATGTGAGGAATAGAGCGAAAATATGCGAGAGAAGAAGAGAAGCTGAGGAGAGAGAGAGAGGGAAAAAAAGAAGAAGGTGGGGAGATGGAAGAGAGAAGAAAATAATTTTTATTTTTTATTTTAATTTTTTTAATTTAAAAATATTTTGGGTATTTATTATGTTGTAATTACTCTTCTATCCTTCAACATTTGACGGTTAAATTTAAAAGTCAAACAAAAACTTAACGGGAGCGGGAATTTTGAGTATTTTAATAAACTAAAGGGGTAAAATAGAGAAAAATAAAAATTAAAGGGTAAAAAATAGAGAATACCTTAAACAATAGGGCAGAGAATGATAAACTTAACTATTATATTGATTAAAATAAATAATAAATTTGTCCAATCATGAGACATTCGACAAAGTAATTATAATTGTAAAATTGATAAAGGCTTAGAATGAGACTTTCCGATTATGATAAATTGTTAATTTTGTAATCTATGTAACAAATATTTAAACAATTATGTATTATATGTAGTATTTTGATTTTGATGCTTTTAAGCAATTTAAACTACAAATGATATAATATTATGGTGAACAATTATTTTGAAACTGAATTTGAATATAACCAAATTTGAACTCAAATATTTTAAATATGATGTGTAAAAAGAAAAAGTTAGAGAATATCAAGTAGAGTTTTTAAGTGTAGATATTTTCTTTGATATAATAAAATTGATTTTATTGGACTTAAAACCTAAAAATCCGATCATGGTATTCTTCTAGCTGCATAAGAGGTACCTGCCTGGTCAGTTTCCTTTGTTGCAGATTTCTGCTCTGCGAACCTTGTGCCTAGGTTCGTTAGATGTCATCAGAAGCCTTTGCAAGTGTGGTCTAAGCCACCTGATTCTTCCTTTAAACTGAATTCAGATGGTGCTGTGAGTTTGAACTCTAATTGAACGGTAATTGGTGTAGTGATTAGAAACTCTTTGGGTCATGTTATTCTTTATTCTGCAGCATGTGTTACTTCGACTTTCTCACCTTTAATGGCAAAGGCGATGGCTTTACTTAGAGGTCTTGAATTGGCTCTCCAAGTTGACATCTTCCCTATTTTGATTGAATCAGATGCATTAGTGCTCATCAATCTTATTCGAGACAAGTTCAGATCTCTTTCTGAGATTGAAAGTTTTGTTTATGATATCTCTACTTTTATTTAGGACTTTAGAATCCTTGATCTTTCTTTTGTTCTTTGTTCAGTTAATTTGGTTACAGATTCGTTAGATAAGTTTAGTCTTAATTTATATGAGAAAATCATTTGGATGAAGAATTTTTCCTTCTTGTATTAAGACCTTAGTGTTGAAGGATTCATCTCCTTCGATGTAACCTTTCTCAAATCTGATCAACCCAATCCAATGTGAAAGATTTTCAACCCAATCTGAAAATGCTCATCCTAAATTGAGGTTAAAGTGAGGTGTCAAATACTCAAATGGTTTGGATAGTCCAAGTCTGGACTTAACTATGAGACTCGTGAGTCGTGCCTATGTTAAAATATAATATTCTATACAAAATAAGCTAAAATTTGGCAGGCTTCCATATCTCTAGACTCAAGGCCTGCTTTGATAAGCAAAAAGGTCTCTAAAAAGACCAGATTTGATCAACATGAAAACGCAGGCCTGCCGCCTTCCTTAATAATTGCTTGCAGTTATGTCAATTAAAGACTATAAAACTTCTAATCCATAATTGGAACTGGTTGTTATGTAAGTATTGCAACCAATCTGTCATTTCTATTTATAAGCTCTCTAATCAAAAGGCAACAACAAACCTGACGAGGTTTGGTTGGTATATCAAGACAGCGTAGCTCATCCATAAAGCTTTGTGTTTGTAATATCAAATCACATAATTAGTATAACATTTTTGGAAATTTCTTTACTGACTACTCATGTTTCTTGCATCTATACAACTCATACTTGCATGTGCATATTTTGTAATAATAAATATTTCAAATTATTGTATGGAATTTATAGATTGTATATTATTGTGAATTTCAATCTAAATTAGATTTTCTTTTCTAATGTAATTGTAACAACGGCATTTTTTATTGATGAAATTCATACTTTTGACCTAAATTAGGGACCATTTAAATTTATTAATTTTTAATAACTTTTCTATTTTTATCAATTTTAGTCATAGTCTAGACCAAAATTCCCCTTTTATATTTTTATTTATTCTTATCATCAGGTTTCTTTCTTTTCTATCTCTTCTCTCTTTTTCTAATTCTCTATTTTATTTTTTTACATCCAAATATTTTAATTTTGTTATGGTATGTCATGTTTATTATTTGTAGAGTGAGCAAATAGCGTGTTGTGAAAAATATTTAAAAAGTTAGAGAGAGAAAATTACAGAAATAATAGGAAGTGAGAGAAAGTTAGATGTTAGAAGGCTACTTGAGGTGTGCAAGCAGCTAGACAGAATTAATAAAAGTTTCCTTTGGGGTCATTCAGTAGAAAAAAAATCTGTTTATCTTGTGAATTGAGATTGTGTTTGTAGGCCTAAAGGCCGAGGAGGGCAGGGAATCAAAAAAATAAAAAAAATATGAATCAAGCCATGCTTACCAAGGCTAGTTGGCGAATTCTGCAACATGATAGTGGTATTTGAGCTACTTTGTTGCATAATAAACATTTGAAGAATAGGAATTTGGCTATGGCGAATTATAACCTTAAAGGTACAGCTTCTAGTACTTGGAGAGCAATTGCTTTTTGTGCTAAATTGCTTAATAAAGGGTTGCGTTGAAGATTTGGTGATGGGGATAAGGTTAGGTTTTAGGAGGATTTATGGGTTCCCAACTATGGGTATCTTAAAGACTATGCGATTATCATTTTGTCTAGTACCCAACTCATTGAAAAAGTTAGTGATTATACCACTAGTGGGAGTTGGAATTTGAATAAGTTGGGTGATGTCCTTCCTTGGAGCTTGATTGATAGCAACAATCCTAGAGGGGATACTTTGATTTGGGCTCTAACGCAGAGCGATGACTTTTCTGTCAACTCAGCCTATGTTAACCAGTTTATTGTTAATGACTGTCCTAAATGGAAGTAGGGTTTCATTTGGAAACTTAAGCTACCACCCTGGGTTCAGAATTTCCTTTGGGTATTTTGCATAGGAAACTCCTCACGAATGATCACCGTGTGATTAGAGGCTTTGCCCATGACAGTGGCTGTCCTCGTTGTAACCTTGTAAGTGAAAGTATTGACCACTTGTTGAAAGAGTGTGTGGCTTCGAAGAGAATCTGGGAGGATGTGGGCAAGGGGTGCATTGTTTCACAGAATTATAGTGAAGAGTTTGAAAATTGGATGTTTACTAATCTTAAAGACAATTCTAGTATTGGTAATATTCCTAAATTTCTCCTTTTTGCCCTTGCTTTATGGTTATATGGAAATGAAGGTGTATGAAGATTTTTGAACATGATTTTAACATCCCTCTTTCGCCTTGTTCTGTTATTGTTAACTATAGCATGGCTTGGATTAAAGCCAACAACATTACCACTGTTAATGAATACAATACTGCTATTTTATGTGCTTGGAATCCTCCTTTAGAAGGCTGGATTAAACTGAACGTTGATGGAGGTAGAAGCTCAGATTTGGGAGTCATCACGGCAGGTGGGGTGTTGAGAGATCATAGTAGAAACTGGTTGGGAGGTTTTGGTGCGAGGAAAGGGATTAGAAGTGTGTTAGAAGCGGAGCTTTGGGGGCTGCGGAAGGGTCTGAAAACTACCCGGGACAGAGGGTTCAGAAGAGTGATTGTTGAAACAGATTCTATGGCTATGGTGGATGTGTTAAAGAAGAGGGTTGCTCCTAACCACCCTATTTTTAGGCTGATTGATCACTGCCAGAACATGATCTTTGATGAGAGCTAGAACTGCAGGCTGCTGCACATCTTTAGGGAGTGCAATAGACTTGCTGACAGTTTGTCTAAAATGGGTAAAGATATGGAGTTGGGCTTCTTGTTCTTTGAGGAGCCCCCTCCGCTAGTCATGAAGTTTTTTCTGGAGGAATGTTGAAGGAACTGCTGTTCCAAGGCACAAATTGCCGTTAATTTAGCTTTTCTGTTTTGTGTTTCTGGGCTTCTTTGCCCTCATCTTTACTAAAAAAAAAGTTACTTATAAAATTGTAAGAGAGATAAAATTAGAAGTTAGAACGAAAAAGTTGCTTTGAGAATTGGAAGAGAAAGAAAGTTAGAAGTTAGAGAGAGAAACTGATGAATTCAATTGTTTTAATTCTCAGAAAATTTACAGTGGCACGAAAAAAATTCATTTATAACTAGTATGTAAAATTGAGGTTATAAAACTTAGCGTGTAAAATTGAGCATATATAACTCAACTTGTAAAATTAAGCTTATATAACCGAGCTTGTAAAATTCAATGTGTAAAATTGCTGGGGATCGAAATTGAATTTCGTTCTTCGCAAATGTTTTATCTCTCTAAATTCTAATTTTTCTCTTCTTCTCATTCTCTCAACAACCTTCTCTCTATAACTTCCAACTTTCTATCTTTTCTAAATCTCCCAACTTTTTCTAACTCCCAAGTTTTTCTCCAATTTTTCCATAACTTTCTCTTGTTATTTCTCTCTATTTACATCTTGCTCTTTCTCTCTCTATATTCTCTCTCCTTTCTACTATCTCCATTGTTGAAGATCTGTAGAGATCCAGTTTTGAAAATTTTTTGTTTTTGATTTTTTTTATCTAAAATTGATTGAAGGGCATTTTTATCCACAAATTGAACAAAAACGATAAGATTATTGGAACCTAATAAATTTAATCTTCTTATTAATTTGATGAAAAATGCATATAAATTTACATTTAAGTTTCAAATTAATGAACGGCACCATTCAATTTTTATCCCGTCATATCTAGTCCTTTTATCATATAACGGGTAGGGATTGAATGAACGCATGAGTGATTTGCTAAGACCATTCCATTAAAGATTTTTTTTTTTCAAAATAAAATATAAATTAAGATATTTAGCATTACATTTATTGTGGTACTGATACTTCACTTGTGGTAAAATAACTAAGTCCTTTGTAAATTAAAAGTGATTTATTTTAAGAAAAATGTTAATTATGTCCATTCAGATTAATTTTTTCTTTTTAATAATTTTATGTTTTATATCAATCATCTTTATAACCTTGAAAAGGACATTTTCTCAATAAGTTGAAGCCGGCTGCTAATATCTAACTTTAGAGGATTGAGCCAAGAGTTGACTATGTCCACTGCACTCCCACACATGCATTGACTTAAATTGTCACAAGTCTCAATCTAATTGGACTAATATTTTTTTTTTTTTTTTTTACATTTAGAAACATTTCAATTTCATTCAATATTAAAATTGAATTATTTGTCATAAATGATCATTTCATTTCCTTTTAATAAATGATCTCTTGTACTCTTAAAAATCCAAAATTAAAGAAGGAAAGTTATTTAATAACATGAAAGAGACTTATTATCAATATATTTTTTTTATTCTTTCAAAACATCAAATACGCGAATATTTATATATTTTAAATTGATATCGGTTGGATGCAAGATATGCTAGAATATGATAAGATCAACATTATAAGTGCGGTCCGAAAAATAACTCTCATAATTGGGAAGAGATCTTCTCACACTTTATTTATTTATTAACATATAGTAAGACTCGTATTCCATTATAAATATGAAGGGAAAGTCAACTAATCACTTGAGCTGTGACTTGTGAGTGAATGTAACTAGATTTGTATAGTTAAACGTATTAGAAAGCTTAAACATAAATATATGCATATAAAATACATATTAATTTGTATACTTATCTTAAGTTTTTGGTTTCTGGTTGAAAATTTTAGGTATGAAAATGAAATGAAATAATGGAAGATATTAATTGTTTGTAGTTAGGGAATTTCAAATAAGATCAAAAGCCAAGTGTGTGGGCCAGAGAAAACGACAATAGGGCAAGCTGTGTTACGAACCCCACCAAATGACCAAAAGATTGGTGCCAAATGGCGGGCCCTACACACCCCTCATCATCAACTGTTATTTAAAATCCAACGGCTGAAATAATTTCAAACAATCCCTTTGTTTTATAATCAATTAACTAACTTTTCTCCTCGCCATCATAAAAAACAAAACAAAAAAGAAGGAAAGCAAAAGAAAGGAAAAGAAAAAGGAGGAATATTTTTTCTTCTGTTTTCTTTTCTTTTCATTTCAATCCCTCTGTGTAGTTGTATATATATATATATATATATACACACACACATACATACAATTTTGTATATTTTGGTTTTTGAAGAAACACACGGAGAGAGAGAGAGAGATGAGAGAAATAATAAGCATTCATATAGGACAGGCAGGAATTCAGGTTGGGAATTCATGTTGGGAGCTTTACTGTCTTGAACATGATATTCATCCTGATGGGATGATGCCCAGGTATTTTTTTTTTTTTTTTTATTTATATGGTTTTTGTGTATGTAAACCTATCTGAATGTGCAGACAGACAATTTGTAGCTTTTATTTTTTAGTGGATTTAAAAGGTTATAAATTGACTGTCCACGCAGAATTTCGTACAGATAAGATAACCGCATTTGATCAAGAGTATGTATGCGAATATGTTTATGTGTGTGCGCTTGTATGATCATCATTATAGGTCTTGGGGTGGATTTCTTTGTTTTTGAATGAATTGGTACGTGTTGAATGTTTTCTGGATTGAGTTTCTTCTGTTTTTGAGTTACAAATGATAGGTCTATATGCATGTATATATAACCATCAATTTTGTATTGGAGTATACTTTTCTTTACAATGAAATGTTGTATAAAAAAATTCCACAAAATGGATTTTAATTTTGTTTTGTTGGTGGTTTGTTTCGATATTGTTTTGTTATGTTTCACAACATGGAAATGAAACGATTGAGATAAATTGCAGAAGCTTAGAATTTTCTTGGCACAGCATTGAAATAATTGGATTGAGTTTCATTTAATAGATGTTGACAGATTTGGGGTGTTTTCTTTTTCTTATTTTTATTCATGTCATGATTTTGTTTTCCTCTTCCTCTTTTTATCTTTTTGTGATTACTGGGTTTGCAGCATAAAATTTGAATCATGTGAACAAAATTTGTAGGTTCATTGTTAAATGAAGAAAATGGTTTTCTTCCTGTTCTAGACTTCTCTTGTTTCAATTTTTTGGGAATTTACGAGATATTTTTCGCGTTTGTTTTGCAGTGATAGCTCTGTAGGTGTTGCACATGATGCTTTTAATACTTTCTTCAGCGAGACTAGTTCAGGCAAGCATGTGCCAAGGGCTATATTTGTCGATCTGGAACCCACTGTCATTGATGAAGTTAGAACTGGGACTTACAGACAACTTTTTCACCCTGAGCAACTTATTTCTGGCAAGGAAGATGCTGCAAATAACTTTGCTAGAGGACACTATACGGGTAAATGCATTCTCCATCGCAATGTTAAAATATCGTGGTTTGATTCTGCTTGATTTATTGGCTAAAACTGTTTTTCTGGCGTTTTGTGATGCAGTTGGAAGGGAAATTGTTGATCTTTGCCTTGACCGAGTGAGAAAATTGGCTGACAATTGCACTGGTTTGCAAGGATTCTTAGTGTTCAATGCTGTTGGTGGTGGTACTGGTTCTGGTTTGGGTTCTTTACTCTTGGAACGCTTGTCAGTAGATTATGGAAAGAAGTCAAAACTTGGCTTCACCATCTATCCGTCTCCTCAGGTACTTCCTCAATAATCTCAAGGATAAAGTATGCACAAGACAAATTGGAGGGAATTTAACAAATTTTGTTATGTTAATATTTGGTGTTATCGAAATTTGATTCGTTCTCGCCTAATTTGTTTTCCTATCATTTCTTTTTGGGGTATATTTCTATTTCTCTTTGAGTGTTATTTTTCCCACCAAGTTCTAACTATTTCTTCACAAAAATAATTTCCAAATTTTGCAGGTTTCTACTGCAGTTGTCGAACCTTACAATAGCGTGCTCTCCACTCATTCTCTTCTTGAACACACGGATGTGGCTGTGCTTCTGGACAATGAAGCTATATATGATATCTGCAGGAGATCCTTAGACATTGAAAGGCCTACTTACACCAACTTGAATCGCTTAGTATCCCAAATTATCTCTTCTTTGACCACCTCCTTGAGGTTTGACGGTGCAATAAACGTGGACATCACAGAGTTCCAGACTAACCTTGTGCCATATCCACGTATTCATTTCATGCTCTCGTCTTATGCCCCGGTAATCTCAGCTGCAAAGGCCTACCATGAGCAAATATCAATTCCAGAAATCACTAGTGCTGTTTTCGAACCCTCAAGCATGATGGCCAAATGTGATCCGAGGCACGGGAAGTACATGGCATGCTGTTTAATGTATCGTGGAGATGTAGTACCTAAGGATGTCAATGCTGCTGTTGCCACCATCAAGACAAAACGAGCGGTTCAGTTTGTTGATTGGTGAGTAGACACTCCATGTGTTTAATTTTATGAAATTATTGAACTTGGGCAGTACTTGCACCAGGATGGATAACAAGAGCATAATTTCCAATGTTCTTCCATTATTTTTGCATATCTCATGGTTTATGTGACCATTAGATCTTTTCATTATCTCCTCTACAATTAAAGACCATGGTTTTTTAAGTTTTGTTTTCATTGTATGTGTTGTACAAGTTTGGTCTCTGTCATTTGCTTACTAGTATACATTTTATCGTTCTCATCAGACACTAACAATAAATGGTTATGGGCCAGCATCTAGGTCGGCTCTGTCCTATCAAGTGGATCAAGGGTCATTGTCAGCAGAAGCAAAAAATCATCTTTTTTTTTTTTTGTCTATCTTTATCCTTCTGATATAGCATAATTGAGTATTTGTTACGGAAAATTTGATTACAACCACCTAACTAATTTCAAGTGTGTGGATCCAAAACAATTATATCATTATCATTTGTATTTTTTGAATTGATGGTTTATATACATAGCTTTGTTTATTACTTGGAGATATGATAGCTGTTGCATCATATTTTTAGCATAAACTTGAACTATCGCATTGTAATTGTGCTAACAGTTTAGAATGACAGAGAACTCCTCTGCTTCATACATGCACAGTGCAGAACATCATCTTACTGGTGTGATACTTTTCAGGTGCCCAACTGGCTTCAAATGTGGTATCAACTACCAACCGCCAACAGTGGTACCCGGGGGTGATCTTGCTAAAGTTCAGCGCGCAGTTTGTATGATTAGCAACAACACAGCTGTGGCAGAGGTTTTCTCCAGAATCGACCACAAATTCGATCTCATGTATGCCAAGCGAGCATTCGTACACTGGTACGTAGGCGAAGGCATGGAGGAAGGCGAATTCTCGGAAGCTCGTGAAGATCTTGCTGCTCTTGAGAAAGACTATGAGGAAGTGGGGGCAGATGGTGTTGATGATGACGAAGGAGAAGAAGAAGATTACTGAAAAAATGCAATTCTTTTGTGGTAGCGGCAGGCAGCTGTTTCTCTATCCTTGTTCCATCTCTTTTGCTTTGTTTCTTTAGCTGTGTATTGTTGTGATTCCCTTTCCCTTCTATTGAAAATGTTCAATTGTCTCTCTGTTGTTTTCTGATTTTGTAATTACCATGGTTTTACAGTTTGTGAGACTTAATAGTTATCATCCTCTGAAACGAGGCATTTGGATGATTAATAATAATAAAAAATCACTTTCTTGTGCTGCCAATGAAGTGTAATTGAGTTTACTAGTCCTTTCGATACATTGTTGGACTCCCTATGCACATAAATTACATTGTTCGATGAAGGTTAGCTAATACTAACATATGAAAAATATGGTTGCCTATGGAGGAAAGCTGTTGGATTGTGAAGTCTGAATCAATTTGTTCAGCTTCACACAATAGGAAGATTGTGACCAAGGATTGTGAGCATAGGTCACGATTTTGCGGGAGGTCAAATGTAGGTCGATTTTTTGCCCAAGTTTTAAGTATATAAACCCTTGTAATCTTATGGTTAGATACAAGAGTGATAGCAGAGAGAAAAACATAGCCGTTTTTCTTGTGTATGCTATGTAAATATTTTTTGATAGTAAAATTGAGTGCAGATGTGCTTCGTGGATGTAGGAATCAAATTGATTGCCGAACCACGTAAAATCCTTGTGTCTTTTTATTGTTTTTTGTGCTTTGGTTATGTGTGTGTGTGCTTTGTCTTTTGTGAGTTTACATCCAGGGTATATTTTCACATTATCTGTCCTAACAACTGGTATCAGAGCCTAAAGTTTTGCAAACTAAGATATTGTTCTCGTTTTAGCAGGGTCATAGGATCAAAGAAATATTCATACAAGGTCGAGAAATTCGATGGAACGAAATTTCAGTTTCTAAAGATGCAGATGGAGGATTATCTATACTAAAAAGACTTGTACTTGTTGCTGAATAATGTGATGCGGGAAGACATGAAAGACGAAGAATGTAAGTTGTTAGATTGCAAGGCACAAGGTGCTACTTGACTCAGTTTATCGAGATCGGTGGCCTTTAACATCAAAAGTCAGGAGACAACAACGTCTATTATGAAAGACCTATCCAATCTGTACGAACAACCTTCTGCAGCCAATAGTGGACACTTAATTAAGAAACTGTTTGCCTTGAAGATTCTAGAGAATGTAAACTTTAAGAAATGCCCAAATGCATTCAATGAGACCACATATCTATTAACATCAATTTTGATGATGAAGTTCAAGCATTATTAATCCTAGGTCAGATGCCTAAGAATTGGAAAGGTATTGTCTAGTCGATCAGTGGTTCGTTTGGGAAGTCTAAACTAAAGTTTCAAGAAGTCATAAATATGATTATAACTGAGATCATGAGGCATGAAGAGGGTTTTCTCAATTCGTCATCAACCTAAACAGGGAAAGCAGAGGCATAAATAGGAATAGGGGAAGTCAAAACAATAAATCTAAGTCGAGGTCTGAAAGATCTAAATATAGAAACCACCAAAATACACAATTCTAATAAAGGTAAGAAAGATGTTAAATGCTGGAATTATGGAAAGATGGGACACTATCAGAATGAATGCAGGGCTCCCAAGAAAAACGGTGATGACTAGACAAGTGCCAACTTTGTTCAGAAGAATCAAATGATGCCCTTATCTGTTCCTTAGAGAGGAGAACATAATCACGGATGCTAGAATCAGAAGCGTCATTTCATGCTACGTCAAGCAGAGAATTACTTGAGAATTATATCTTGTATAATCTTGGGAAAGTTTATCTTAATGATGATCATGAGTGCAACATGTCAGCAAATGAGAGGTACATATCAAGCTGAATGGGTATGTTTGAAAGCCGGATATTGTCAGGTACGTACCCAGTTTTGAGGAAGAATTTGATTTCTATCGGGCAGATAGCAAAAGAATATTATATGACAACTTTTACAGGTGACACATGGAAGATCTCAAAGGGAGCTATGACAGTTGCCTGGGATAAGAAAAACAGAACTCATTACATGATTACTGGTGGGTGTACTTCCATTTTATTTGCTGAAGGTAAAGAAGATTCGAATGTGGCACTAGAGACTTGGGTACATGAGTACCAATGGGCTAAAAATTATGCATTAAAATATAGAGCTAGCAGGTTTGAAGTCAGTTGACATTGATATGTGTGAGAGCTGCGTATTCGAAAAACAAAAAAGGATTAGTTTCAATAATATTGGCAGAACTTTGAAAGAATATAAGCTTGAGCTTGTGCACACAGATGTTTAGAGTCCAGCTTCCATCGCTTCAATTTGTGGAAAGTACTAATTTGTGACTTTTATTGATGACCACTCCAGAAAGATGTGGGTGTAATTTATGAGGCATAAAGTTAAGTATTTGATGCGTTCAAGAAGTGGAAAACAATGGTGGAAAATGAGACATATTTGAGAATTAAACAACTGCGGTATAATAAGGATGGAGAGTTATGAAGACACCGAGTTTAAGAAATTCTGTTATGAAAGTAGGATCAAACTAGTGAGGACTGTGCCAAGGACATCGTAGCATAATGGTATATCAGAACGAATAAACAAAACATTGACTGTTAGAGCTAGAAGCATATGCATATAGGCTAGGTTGCCTAAGTAGTTCTGGCTAGAGGCAGTCAATACAACAACATATTTGATTAATCGAGGTCTATCAGTACCATTGGAGTTCAGAATACTGGAAGAGGTATGGACTGAAAATGAGGTATAACTTTCACATTTGAAAGTATTTTGTTGTGTCTCCTATATGCATATCAATGATCATGTTAGGAATAAGCTTGATGCTAAATCACTAAAATGTACATTCATTAGTTATATAATGGTGACAAATTTGGCTATAAATTTTGGGATGATCATAATAGGAAGGTCATTAGAAGCAGGGACATTAATTTTAATGAGATAGTGCTATATAAAGAAAGAGACACAACATCGTCAGCTAATTAGGTATAACCTGAACCTGTTCACTTTGGGCCAGATGAAGTTCCAACTAGTGGAATTATTAAAATAGGTCGAAAGACAAAATCCAAAGTCTCACAAGCAAGCACCCATGACCTTAGGTCGCTAGCCAGGTAGCAACTCAAATACCAAAGAGTTTCGTAAGCAAGGAGTTGCGAGCAAGGAGTCACGAGCTTAAGTTGCAAGGACGAAGTGAGTCCAATTATTGTATTAAAGAGATCCAATCGGTCACAGTACCAAATATATTTCAACTATTTGCTACTTATAGATGGAGGAAAACTTGAATGCTATGATGAAGTATGTTAGGTAAATAATGTAGGATGAGATGAAGTTTTATCTCTAACCAAACTTGGGATTTAGCTAAGTTACCAATGGGTAAGAAAGCTTTTCAGAACAAATGGGTATATCGAATCAAATAGGAATATAATGGTTCCAAGAGATATAAAGTTAGGTTGGTGGTCAAAGGCTTTTAGCAGAAGGAAGAAATTGACTACACATACATATTCTCTCTAGTTATGAAATTGATTACCATTCAATCAGTTTTGAGCATTGTAGAGGTAGAGGGTTTACATTTTGAGCAACAAGATGTGAAAAATGGGGATTTGGAGGAAGAAATATAGATATAGCAAACAAAAGGTTTCTCAATGATATATTAGAGAACTTGGTGTTCATGTTAATAAAGAGCTTGTATGGGTTGAAACATACTCCAAGTATAAAAAGTTTGATGGGTTCATGCAGAAGAATGACTACTTCAGATGCAATACTAACCATTGTTGCTCCTTCAAGAGAGTTAATTCCAATTTTATCATTTTTCTAATTTATGTTGATGATATATTAGTTACTGGTGTAGATTTGCCGGAGATAAACAAATTGAAGAAACGATTGTCTAGTGAATTTGAGATGAAGGACTTGAGGGCAACAAAGCAGATACTTTGGGATGAGAGTTAGCAGAAACAAACAAATGGCTACCTTGCAATTATCTTAGGCGGAGTATATTTGTAAAGTATTGCAGAGCTTCAGTATGAGTGATGCTAAGCCAGCCAGAACACCTCTACCTAACCATTTCAAGCTGTCTAAGGAACAGTGTCCAAAGACAGATGGGGAGAAAGACTTCATGGCTAAGTTACCATATGTCTCAGTCATTGGAAGCTTGATGTATGTCATGGTTTGTACGAGACCAAACATTGTTCATGTAGTGGGAGTAGTGAGCAGATTCAAATCAAATCTAGGCAAGTAGAATTAGGAAGCAGTAAAGTGGATACTCACGTACCTACGGGGTAATACTGAAAAGTGCTTGTGTTTTAAAAGAGATGATTTGAAAGTACAAGGCTTTATAAATGCTGAGTTTGCTGGTGAAATGGATCACAGGAAGAGCACTATGGGGTATGTGTTCACTTTAGGTATAACAACCATTAGTTGGGTTTCTCAGTAGCACAAGATTGCCTCTCTATCTACAACTGAAACAGAGTATGTGGCTTTGCCAGAAGCTAGTAAGGAGTTGATTTGGTTACAAGGTTTGTTGGCAAAGTTGGAATTCAAGCAAATGATGAACATATTGCATAGTGATAGGCAAAGTGCAACAACTTGGCCAGAAATTCAGCATTCTATTCCAGGACTAAACATATAGGACTGCATTATCACTTTGTCAAGTCGTTACTCGATGATAAAATGTTGACACTTGTAAAGATACAAGAAAGCAAGAATCCAATTGACATGTTGACCAAAGTAGTTACAGTAGAGAAACTAGAGCTGTCCGCAGCTTCAGTGGGCAGGCCCGGCGGAGGCCCAGGGCGACCTGGGCGATCACCCTGGGCCTCACTTTCAAGGGGGGCACCATCGGCCCAGCTATTTTCAAATTTTATATTTAGCTTAGTTACTATTTCAAGCCCAGTAATACTAATCCAAGCCCAATAATATAAACTTCTAATAGGATATTTGACACGCTCAAACGCGTGGGAATAATATCCCAAGTGCAGGATGTGTCGAAGTAATAAATTTCCGTGAGTACGGAGTCGAATCCACAAGGAAGTGGTGGAACTAATTCTATAAATTAAAGATTATATTACAGCGGTAAAATAAATTAAGGTTTTGGTTTTTGGTTTTTTTAATTAAAATATAATTAACTACTAAAGCGATAAATAAAGCGAGACGGATTAAATGAAGATGATGCTAGGTAGTCTCACGGTTCTAATTCCGAATAAGGAAATATATTGACTATTATGAAGCACGTTATTAACATGATAAGAATAATTCAACTAAGGCCACACCACATTATATTGCTCCCGCAATGGTATGGTATGTGAATTCGGTCAACCACACCTATTGGTCCTAGAGTGCAATTAATCGGAAACCATAGTTAATCTAATGCCTAGGTTAATTAAGTAATTTCTTATCAAAACTAACCCAGTATTGATTTTAGAGTCAATTAAGCTCGATTGCAATCTCAATGATTTCTCATATAATATTACAATAAATATTAAATCGATTATCATCACGAGGCATGCAATCTACTTTCGCAATCGCAAAATACCATAAATCAAACACAAAGTAATAATATAATACACTCAAAATCAATATAATCTCTGACAGTAAATATCAAATCGATTATCATCACGGGGCATGCAATCTACTTTCGCAATCGCAAAACACCATAAATCAAACGCAATAAGATAATGTTCAAATAATCTCAAGGACAATATCATGAAATAATATACAAAATATATTCATAGTCAATAAATCCGAATCCGTTCATAGTTCCGAAAACTACCTAACAACAAATCTAATCACTCATACAATCGATTAAACATAAAGATAGGAAAAGGGAAGTAATACAACCCATTCGATAAAGTCGAGAATCGAAACCCGCTTGTTTCCCGCTTAGATTCCTCCTCCCTCATTCTTCGTCTTCTCTCCGATGAATCTTCGATGTAATCGCAAACTAGAGATGTGTTGGTGCTGTGTGATGTTGGGTTGTATTTGGGAAGAGCACAATGGGTGAAGAATCACCCTTAGAGGCAGCCAAGACTCGCCTCCTTGTTGTCTTCGGCGAGATCCCCCTGCAAGCTGCTGTCATTTTCATTTTATAGACAGCCCAATTAGGGCGTGTTTTTCTTCACCGCGACCGCCACCGCGACCAAAGGTCGCGGTGGTTTGGTCGTGGCCTTCACTGGGCCGCTGGGGATGGCTGGACGCGAGCTGCATCGCGAGGAAGGACTGGTCGCGCTGCCTCCTCGCCACCTTCGCTGCTGCCATATTCTTCTCCATCGCGAGCTTCCCACGCGAGCATAGGTCGCGCTCGAACATCGCGCAGCTCACTGTCTGGACTGGGTCATCATCGTCGCGAGGCGGAGGTCGCGAGTCGGGGCTGGTCGCGCGAGGCTTGCGCTGCTCACTGGTTGGGCGCGGGTTCGTCTTCGTCGCGAGGAGAGGCGAGAGGGCGCTGGTCGCGCATGCATGGCGAACTGATTTTATTTTTTTGTTTTCTTTCTCTCGCCAAAACGACGTCGTTTTGGACCAAAGCATTGGTCCAAAACGGCGCCGTTCCACTTAAGTCCCAAGGCCTAAGGTGCAAAACGCACCGTTTCACTTAATGGCTGGGGAACTTTTCAAAATTGCATTTTTGCCCCAGCACTTTGCTATGTTTTCATCGATGCCCTTCCCCAAAGTTACTGAATTTACACTTTTTCTCCATAAATATATAAAATCATCACTTAGGTCCCTAAACCTGCACACTCAAGGAAAATACATCAAAAGTACCAAAAATACTCAAGAATACAATTAAAAGATACGGTTTAAGGGTCGTAAATATGTAACAAATATTGATCGATCAATATTCAATTGGGGCTCAACCACTACCAGCATCCAATACAATTATAAAAAACAGTTTTTATTTTTTTTTTCTTCTGAAAAGTGGGAAGACTGAAGAACGAAGATGAATCGGCATGGCGTTGCCCGTTGGACGTTGCCCGTTGGGCATTTCTGCTCCCCTTCAACGGTAATGAAATTAATTAGAAATTGAAGTTTTCAGTCTTTATATTCATTTGCTTCTCCCCTTGACCCCTTCTCCTCTCTTTCAATCTTAGTATCATTACGATTTACGAATCCTCTCTTTCAAATACGCTAGTTTCTCACTCTTTGCATTTCCGATCGATTTTATCCTTCTCTTACCAGGTTTGAAAGTTCACTACTTTCATCTTTCAATTTCACCTGTTTATTTTTTGCAATACAATTTCAAGATTGTGAAGTTATGATTTCCTTTTTATTTAGTTCTAGAATATGTAGGGTTTAATTGGTTTGATTTTTCAGTTAAGTTCTTTTTTATTGTTAGAGAATAGAGAATATTAGAGTCTAGAGATACAGTTCCACTGCTGATATAAGCAATATAAAACTTGGTAAAAAAGGCCACTGTTATTGTATTAGAAACAATCTTGAATCTGATGTGGTAGTTTAATTGTACTTTTCTTGATTACTTAAAAAAATATACGAGAATTAAGCAGCCATTTATGATTTACCTTATTGATATTGATTTCATTTAGAATTCAATGAAATAAATGATTAGGATGTTTAGTGTTGCTTGCTATAGATGATTCTTTAGATGAATATAAATGTTTCTTTATTTGGGTTTATGTTATTAGAAATTGTAGTTTTACTATATTTTATTATATTAGAATGTTAAAATTGAATGCTTCTTGATCTTATTTGTATTTGTTCTAATCTGTATTTACAGAAGTTGAGAGAACTGGGTTGCGCAGCTTTCTTTTTTCCTTTTCACAGTGTGACAGCTGCGATTCGACTCATATCCCACTTGATTATCAGGTTCTATTGTTCTTTGTTAAATAATTAGCAATTTAGATTGTTGTCATTAAATATCATAATATTGTATATTTTCAATTGTTTTGTTTTTGTTTGTCTTTGTTTGGTTGGGTCTATAATTAGCAAAATGGTTCCTAGGAAACAACTTTGTGGATCTGCCAAAAGATTCAAAAAGAAAAAGAACGAAGAGATTGCCCAATCTCTTAGAGGGTCTATTGGAAAATATTTTTCCAAATTAGATAATTCAACCACAGAAAATTTAGTTGAAGATTTAGCTCTGAACAACAAACTAATTTAGAAGAATTGGTAGAAACTGAAAATGATTTGAATGAAAATTTGGGTGATCTAGGTGAAACTGAATTTAATGAAACTAATGATGATCGCTCTTGCCCAGAACCAAGAGTGGATTTAGATATTTTTGATCCAAGAATCTGGGATAGTATTCATGGGAACATGAGAGATGAACTTGCATTAAAAGGCCCAAAAAGAGAGTATATTGTCAATTATCCTTTGGATGAACACAATAGACATTTTTCCTCGGAAGTATACATTCGAATTTTACAAAATGGGGAAACTTGTGATAGGAAATGGCTAGTGTACTCAAAAGAGTTGGATAGAGTGTTTTGTTTTTGTTGTAAGTTGTTTAAAATAATGCACCCACGAAGTCAATTAGCTAAGGAAGGAATTAGTGATTGGAAACATATTGGTGAAACACTTACACAATATGAAAACTGTAATGTACACCTCACTAATATGCGTGCTTGGAATGAGTTAATCAAGAGATTGGATAATTCACAAACAATTGATAAGATAGAATTAGAAAAAATGAGAAATGACTAATTGTATTGGAAGCAAGTCATGATTAGAGTTGTTGCTGTTGTGAAATGTCTTGCTATTCATAATTTGGCATTTCGTGGATCAAATGATAAACCTGGAGATGATTGCAATGGTAATTTTTTAGGCCTACTTGAAACAATTGCAGTTTTTGATCCAATAATGCAACAACATTTTCAACTCATTCGAGAGAAGAAAATTCATCATCATTATCTTAGCCATACTATTCAAAATGAGGTCATAGGAATTGTAGCAGCAAAAGTAAAAAAAAACAATCATTGAAAAAATAAAACAAGCAAAGTACTTTTCAGTTATCCTTGATTGTACTCCTGATGCAAGTCGAAATGAGCAAATGACTTTAATAATAAGGTGTGTACAAATTGCAAGTAATCCAATAGAAATAGAAGAGTATTTTCTAGAGTTTTTAAATGTAGATGATACAACTGGATTAGGGCTTTTTAAGGTATTGGTAGATGTGATAAACTCTCTTGGTCTTGATATTGATAATGTTAGAGGACAAGGATATGATAATGGATCTAATATGAAAGGAAAACATCAAGGTGTACAGAAAAGATTGCTTGACATAAATCCTAGAGTATTTTACATGCCATGTGGTTCTCATTGTCTTAATTTAATACTTCGTGATATGGCAAACTCTTGTCGTAAAGCCAAATCTTTCTTTGGAGCATGTCAAAGCATATATAATGTTTTCACTAATTCAACAAAGCGCTGAAGTGTTTTACTTGATTATATAGATGGTTTAACTTTAAAACCATTGTCAAACACACGTTGGGAAAGTCATATTGAGAGTGTCAAAGCAATACTCTCCCAAATTTCTCCAATTAGAGAAGCTCTGTTAGAATTAGTAGAAATTATGGATGATGCTAAATTAAGTAGAGAAGCTGAAGGTTTAGCATTAGGGGAACTTTCTAGTTTTGAGTTTATATTAAGTTTGGTTATTTGGCATGATATTTTGTCCAAGATTAATATGGTTAGTAAAAAATTACAATCTGTAGATATGCATGTTGATATTACTGTGAAATACCTAGAAGGTTTGGTTTCTTTTTTTGAAAAGTACAGAGAGAATGGGTTCAATTCTGCCATGATTACCGCTAAAGAAATTGCATTGAAGGAGGGAATTGAGCCTATATTTATTGAGAAGCAAAAAGTTTGTAGAAAAAAACAATTTGATGAAATTCCCAATAGTGAAAGGGAGCAACAATCTGCTGCAGAATCTTTTAGAACTGATTATTTTCTTGTTGTAGTAGATATTGCTCTTTCTCAATTAAGGATAAAGTTTGAAAAATTACAATTTATTGAATCTACCTTTGGCTTTTTGTTTAATGCAGCGAAGTTAGTTTCATTGGATGATAATGAATTAAAAAATTATTGTGTTAATCTTGAAACTGCTTTGAGAAATGGGGAGATTTGTGATATTGATGCATATTGTTTATGTTCAGAATTGCAAGTATTGCAAGTGATGCTACCAAGTGAATCCTATCAAGTAGATACATTATGGACTGCCATTAAAATTCTAGAGTTTGTAAAATCAATGGATAATATTTCCTAATGCAGTGATTGCTTATAGAATTTTATTAACTATCCCTGTTACTGTGGCATCTGCTGAAAGAAGTTTTTCAAAATTAAAGTTGTTAAAATCTTACTTGCGGACCACTATGACTCAAGATAGACTAAATGGATTAGCATTGATATGTATTGAAAAGGATATGTTGGAAAATATTCAATATGATGATATAATTAATGAATTTGCTTGTAGAAGTGTAAGTAGAAAAAAGTTTAAATGACTTGATTCCATTGTTGTTTTCATTTTGTAGGTGCATATAATTTTGAGTGGAAAAAAATGTGTTGAATAATTATTGATGATTGGAGGCTGGAGCAGTAAAAAGGAGTTCTAGAAGGGCACAATTTTTATTTTTCGCCCAGGGCCCCAAAAAGTTGTGAGTCGGCCCTGTCAGTGGGTTTTCAAGGTTGAGGACAAGTTGTTTGAGAGCACCGTGTCCACTAGTCATTGGAGAACGATATTTACTTATGTTTCAATCTTTAAGTAAGAGATTGTTGGACTGTGAATCCTGAATCAGTTCGTTTTGCTTCGCACATTGGGGAGACCGTGAGCATAGATAGTGAGCGCAGCTCGCAACGACAAAGCGCGAGCTGTGACCAAAGATCGCTAGCACATGTCGTGGTTCCGGTCACGATTTTGCAGGAGGTCAGTTTTAGGTCAGTTTTTTGACCTAGGTTTTAGTATATAAACCCCTTGTAATGTTAGGGTTAGATTTAAGAGAGATAGCAGAGAGAAAACACATGTATAGAGAGCGCAAAACAGAGTCGTTTTTCGAGTGCGTGCGGTATAAATATTATTTAATAGTAAAATTGAGTACATATATGCTCCATAAACGTAGGATTCAATTTATTGCCGAACCACATTAAATTTTTGTCTCTTTATTGATTTTTGTACTTTGATTATCTATTTGTGGTTTGTCTTATGAGTGTTTGCATACAGGGTATATTTCCGCATTATCTGTCTAACAAGGCAACTTTTTAAAACCCATGAGCATCTTGCTTGCTGCTCACTAAAGGACTGCCAGAAAATCGAAGCAGAAGGTGTTGATGAGGAAGAGAAAGATAAAGGCGTTGATGGCGTATAGAATTCCTCTCAAAGCAATGTTTATATTCTACCTTGCGAAGCAACCTTATCTCTGCTTGCATAAGTCCATTACGCGACGCTGAAATGCTCTCACATTTTGAAAAATTTAAGCAAAATTAATAAGATAAGTTGACCGGTTGGGACCGGGCTGTGATTGTTATAATAACCATCTATATAATTATATATTTAATGGGGTTTCTTAGGGGTCATGATATAGGATGTCCCTTTCAATTTTGTTTTCTTTATTCAATCTTGATCTGGTTCATTTCTTTCTGCTTTGTCTGCATTTTCCATGCCTTGACTCCTTCAAATTGGTTGGGAAATTTTGTTTTCATATCACCAGAATTGAATATTTCAAACTTGTTTAAAGTATATTGTACATTATTTTCTTGAATATACTATTCTATATACTTTTCCTAAGTCTTGATGGGATTCATACTCACTTGTGATGAGACATGAATCCAAAATCTGTCCTTCCTTAAAAGCATTTAGAGAGCAGAAAGTTGCAGCTATGTAAGAACTGATGCAATTTTGTCAGTCAATCTCCTCAAGGTTCATTTGCTGAAATCATGAAAACAATTCTCCTGGCTTCTGGACCCCATATTCAGTTGTCAAAGACAAAATCAAGTTTAAGGCTGCCAAAATCTGTTAGATGTCTCTAAGAACTTTACAGCTTTGTTTGACAAGAGAAATCAAAGTTTTGAACTTTACAGCTTTGTTACCGACAGTTTGTGCATACTATTTTATGTAGAGTACGAACTATGAAACATTCTGCTTTTTGAAATAAACTGAACGTGGGAAATGCAAATGAACTAATTTAAAACAGAACTAAGCAAAAGTTAACAGGCAGAATCATCACCATATAATATGATTGATTGGTGATTTCAATGTGTCACCTTTCACAAAGTTACTAACTAAAGCAAACACCATGCATCTTGGTATAATGAATGGAAAGTTTCTCTGACCCCCTTTATAATAATACAAAGTTTAAGATTAGATGAACCCAAATAGTTCCAAATTTCAACAGATATGTCTCTCAAATATTGAAATTTTTTTTTTGGGATCAATTTGTAGATCAGAATCCATCTATTTGGCCTTATATTACAAGGAAAGAAAATGTATTCCTATAATGAAGGGGGGAAAGATGACCCCTGTAGCTAAATTGGAGCTATTGGCTAATGGGCCCTAGTTGAGCTGTATGAGGATGCAAATTGTATTGTATCTATTGATTTGTTTATATAATTTATTTATATATTTATTGATGATTCCTAAATAATGTTGATGACATCTATACTACTTTTATACAAACTTAAAATAATGGAAAATGAGGATTTAATTAGTTCAACATGATTGCTTAGACTTTGTAGATTGAAGAGGAGAGCTGCTTCCCTAAACAGTACCCATGTGTCTCTGCTGTTGCCAATACAAAAATATTAAGAACAAAGTTGAGGGAAGAGAAAACTATCAATTTTTTTTTTATAGTAATTTGTCCTAAATTACATTTCTCACCTCATTTGTTGTTCACTGCAATTAACAAAAACAAAGACTAAATTACACAGAGAAGAAGAATAATTACACGGTGACTTAAAAACCATGATGATGATCATATTTGGCAGAACAATGGTGGAAGATCCCAGAAAGCTTGATCGGTAGGATCGTGGACAGTTTCCATATACTCTTGAACTCCATTAATTGCATAAAGAGAAGCTGATATCTGTCTTTCAACTTTCATTCTATCAAATTCTGTGAACTCCAAGTCACTATTAACCTGACCAGGCAAAACACCATTCTTTGGAAGATCCAACAGTTCTTGAGCAAATGAAAATCTATCAATCACCCCGTTTTCGGAACCCCATGGAAGATATCCCAGTTCAAAATCCTCAGTGCAGTTACTCAAATCTGGTTTATATGCATCATCATCGAATAATTGAGCATCTTGAACTGTAATAGTACTTGAAGGAGACGGCTGATCATCACCACTGCTAGTGAAACTATTACTAGAAGTATAACTAGTACAAGTACTAGTACTAGTACTAGTTCTGGTGGTACAGGCTTCACCACTTGGTTTTTTCCCTCCTTTTTTGTTATTAACAAGATTTCGAATCCGAGAGGCAAGAGGAGAATCAGAATTTACACTGCAGGTATCGAAATTTGTTCGAGTATTGGATCCTCGAAGAAGGCAGGCAGCTTCATCGTAAGCTCGAGCAGCTTCTTCAGCAGTTTCAAAGGTGCCAAGCCACACCCTTATCTTCTGTGTTGTGTCTTTGATCTCAGCTACCCATCTACCAGAAGGCCTTTGTCTAACACCAACAAACTTGTTGTTGCTATTGTTTCTGTTTGATCTTCCCTTGAATTTGCTCATTTTGTTTGCAGGAGTGCATGATTTTTGTTGTTGGAATTGAATTTCCATTGAGACTATGTACAAGAAAATGTGATCAAGATGAGTAATTTGAGTTTAAATTTAAAAGAGGAGGAAAATGTTATGGTTTTGAAGATAGTGGAAAGTTTGTATGCATTTCCTTGGCTGTCTTGACGATGGAGCATGGGATTTTATATCAAGTTTTGAGTTTTCTACGAGGCATAGAGATTGTTCGTACAAGGACATTTGCATTTGTTTTCTTGTGTTTGTTTTTTTATGGTTAGTTCATCTTTGGTGCGACTAAATTATACCTCAAAAGACTTTTGTTGTTTTAATTATACTATTGATTTGATTTACATCAAATTACTTATCTATCCCCGTTATAATCACTAATCAGTTTATATGAATAAACTTTTTGAGGAATGTAAATGCAGTCCACAATTAAATCACTTATATTTTTTTTAACACGTCATCGTCTTTTATTGACAAATGTTTGTTTTTATGTACCTATAGAGATAAGTAATGTTGCATTTAGCATGTTTGTTTTTATGTATCTATAGAGATAAGTAATGTTGCATTTAGCATGTTCCTGCTCTTTCAATATGAGTCATTTTAACCACTGCCCAATGTAGTGTTAGGAATTACGCCGAATCCTAATGCAGCAAAATGGTTCTGTTGTTAGCTAAACTCTCACATAAGTATAAATTACAAATAATAATTAAAGCAGAAAATAAGAAACTAAAATTTTATGTGGTTCGAAAAAATGCTCATACATCCACGGAATGTACTAGCACTCAATCTATTATAATAGAAGATTACAGACTCTCTTTTTCGCTCTCACTTTTCTTTTTGATTGCCATTACATTAATATACAAATTATAATGTATATTTATAGTGGTTAACTAGGTCTAGGGTCGGAATAAGGAAAACCAGTTTGAACATGAATCGAAAACCTTCCAAAACTGACTTCTGTTGGAATCAGGATTCACGCACAACCAGCTGGTCGCACGGTCCACGGGTCACGCCGTTCATTGCCAAAATCAACCACTTCTGCTCGCGCCACCTCGCGTGACTTGACCTTGGTCGTTGCGACCACATGGTCACGCGACTAACTATTCTTCACTTCTTGAGTCTGATTCATCTTCACAATTCTAAAAATCTCCCACTTGAAGATTAAAGCAGAGGGTCACTTCCCTCCTTCGCATCCAGTGGCTATAGTGCGCTCATCTAACAATTTTCATCCTTGAAGACCCACTGAAGCTGCGCACAACTCCAGTTTCTCTATTGTCACTAGCTTGGTCAGCATATCGGCCGGATTCTTGCTTCCTTGTATCTTCACAAGCGTTAGCACTTCATCATCCAACAGTGACATAATGAAATGGTAATGGAGGCCTATATGCTTGGTCATCGAATGGAACACCAAGTTCTTTGCCAGATGTATTGCATTTTGATTGTCACTGTGCAATACATTCTTCATCTGCTTGAAGCCAAGCTCTGCTAGCAGGTTTTGTAACTAGATCATTACCTTGCTAGCTTCAGTTACGACCCCATACTCAACTTCGGTTGTAGACAGAAAAATGATCTTTTGTAACTGAGACATCTAACTGATAATCGTCGATTCCATTGTGAATACATACCCAGTAGTGCTTCTCCTGTGATCTACCTCACCAGCGAAATCAGCATCTGCATACCCCTGTATCTTCAGCTCGTCTATCTTGAAACACACGCATTTGTTGATAGTAACCCGCAGGTACCTTAGTATCCACTTCACTGCTTCCTAGTGTTGCTTTCCAGAATTTGACATATATCTGCTCACAGCTCCTACTGTATGAGCAATATTTGGTCTCGTGCAGACCATTGTGTACATCAGACTAGCAATGGCCGAGGCATATGACACTGTGTCCATTAGGGGTGGGCATAAAACCGAACCATGAAACTGCTGAACCAAACTGAACCGGGCAATTTTGAACCTGTTCAGCAGTTTTTATTGGTTCGCAGTTTGGGGCAACAAAACAAGTATCTATAAAAAAACAAAAAAACTAAGTATATATGTAAACCAATGTAGTTTGTTCGTTTATTGATTATGAGTTCTTGTACAAATATATCTTTGCATGCCCCGCAATTATTTTTGGATCGGTTGATGTTGTTATTTGTTGCTGCTCTTTGAGTTCTTGTATGAATATTTAATTGCTGTTCATTGTTTTCAGTTGCTGCTCTTTGATTCATGTTGCATGAGACTTAATTCTATGGGTTTCTAGGTTCTTATTTGTTTAAAGAAACAAGTAATTAAATTAATTATATTAATAATAATGATGTTTAAATGATGTCTCATACTCAGGAGCTTGTATAGTAAAAGCAGACAACTAATTGGATACTTTTATGTTATTAAGTTGAAGATATGATCAAATCATTAGAAAATCAAAAGGTAGCACACTTAGTATTTAAGCTTTTGAGATACTCAGAATTGAAGCATATTCGTCTAGTTGTGAGTTTATTTAAATCCACAACAGTGGCAAAAGGAACTGCTCCCTATTTATTGATAAAGTTAACTTGGGTATATTAAAACTAGAAGTTACTTTGTTAAAGTTGGCTGATAATAAGATCAAATCAAATGTGATATTGTTAGGAAGTATGAAATTTTTATCATGGTAGAAATGAAGAAATGTTTAATAGATCAGCACCACCTAGAAAATTTATCAAACATTTGATGTAAAAAAACTTAAAGCCCATTATAATTTATATGGCTCAATAGGCCCACAAACCAACCACACCGAACTGAATCAAATTGGTCCAATTCGATTTGGTTTGATTTGGTTCACTTTATTCCCAGTTCTTGGTTTGGTTCACTTTTTCAAAAACCGATCAATTGTCGGTTTTTATCGATTTTACCCAAAACAGAACCAAACTGAACCCCGCCCACCTCTAGTGTCCATGAAGTTCTTCTTTTCATTTGTTTCTAGACACTGCTCTCTGGATAACCTGAAATGGTTGGCAAGCAGCGTCTTGACAAGCTTAGCATCTTTCATACTAAATCTTTGCAATACTTTGCTGATGTGTTCTGCTTGAGATAACTCCAAAATACCTTTCTGTCTATCCCTGCTAATCTTCATTAGTAGAATCTACTTTGCTTCCCCCAAATCCTTTATCTCGAATTCGGTAGGCAGCTCTTTCTTCAACTTGTTAATCTCCCTCGAATCTGTATAGGTTACTAACATGTCATCAACATAAAGTAGCAGAATGATGTAACTAGAATTAACCTGTTTGAAGTAGCAGCAGTAATCAACGTTGCATCTGAAGAAGTCGTTCTTCTGCATAAAGTTGTCGAAATTCTTATACCATTATTACGGCACTTGTTTCGGTCCATACAAGTTCTTGGTCAACTTACACACCAAGTTTTCTGCCTCTTTGCTGTGAAACCCTTTGGTTGCTGCATGTATATCTCTTCTTCAAGGTTCCCATTAAGAAATGCAGTCTTCACATCTACATGCTTTAGATGCAAGTCCTTTGAAGCTATTGTGCTCAATATTGCATGGATAGTTGTCAACTTCACGATCAGAAAGAAAATATTGGTGTAATCAATGCATTTTTTCTGTTGAAAGCCCTTGACCATTGGTCTCGCCTTATATCTCTTAAAACCGTCGTGTTTCTGCTTAATGTGGTAGACCCACTTGTTCTGGAGTGCCCTCTTACCCATTAGTAACTTTGCTAACTTCAAAGCGTGGTTCAATATAAGCGATTTCATCTCTTTTATGGCAAGATCCCACTTGCTGGCATCACTAACATGACAAGCCTCACCGTAACTTTCAGGCTCATATTTATCAGTCAGTAGAAGGTAGTAAAAATATTTCCTGTTTGGAACCGGCTGTCGGCTAGATATTCTCAGCAATGCTTCCTCCCCCTATTTTAAACTTTCTTTTTCCTTGCGACCTGTGGCACGACTTGCTGGTCGCGTAACCTCGGAGTCGCACAGGTCACTGGTTTCTACATCCTGGTTTGAGCGAGTTGCCATGCGAGCTACTATTCACGCGACCCGGAGTTACTGGTTTTCCCTTCTTCAAGCGCGCAAGCTATCGCGCGAGCTAGCAGATGGTCGCCGGACCCCTGGGTTGCGCGACTCGATAGTGCCTGTTGCCTCATCTGCACAATCTGGTGCAGAGTAGGTGGTCACACGAGCAGAGTCACGTAACTAATTGGTTCAGCTCCGTTTTTCTGCTTTTTTCTTCCAAGATCACTGTAGAAGATGTCTTTGGGCCCGAAAAGTTCTTGTGATGCTTCTAAAACCCTTTATGATGTTGTGGTATCCATGTCCTTGTACACTAACTTCTTGTTGTAGTAGCCAAAATATGTCTAACCCAAGGTATGGTCCAAAGACAAAGCACATACCCCAAAGTGGGACTACATTCATGAAGTACGATGACGTATCAGCTCGAAGACCAAGTCACACGACACGAAGCACTCGTGTAGTACGACGACGTACCAGTTGGAAGACTATGTCGCACGACATGAAACATTCATGAAGTACGACGACGTATCAGCTGGAAGACTATGTCGCACGACATGAAGCACTCGTGTAGTACGACGACGTACCAGTTGGAAGACTATGTCGCACGACATGAAGCACTCGTGTAGTACGACGACGTACCAATTGGAAGACTATGTCGCACGACATGAAGCACTCGTGTAATACGACGACGTACCGGTTTGAAGACCTTGTTGCACGACATGTACCCTTATGTAGTGCGACCGTGCTACATCACCCAATCTTGGTCTAGATTGACAAGAAACCTACATGTCGTACGACATAGCATCTCCGTCGCTCCGAGGGAGACCAGATTGTGATCTACTTTGAAACGGGTCCTACAAAGTCATAATGACACTTGATGACAGCCCGATCAAAAGAAGCACCCAGATGCTTTCTTGGTGGAAGACAGAGAAGAGAGAATGATGAGATCCCTCAAAAAGAAGAAGCATCAGTCTCCTATAAAGAGGAAGAGAATCCCTCATAAGGAGGGACGGCCAAAAAACCGAGATCAAGAGATTACGAAGAAAAAGCCACACCCTACGGCCATTGTTGAACTTCTCCGATCACCCTCCGACCTTACACCTCCTTTGATCAGAAAAACCCCAACTGTGAAGATAGCAGGAAGTATTCCTTCCTCATCTCCATTTACAAGCATTTCACTCTTACTAGCGCTCGCTAACTTGACCGTCGGAGTGACTTTGGCCGGCACCACCCCGGTGTCCCAGACGTCCTGCGGATCACGTGCGTTCTGTCTTTGCAGGTTATAGTGCCCCGTGTCCCCGAGCGATTTTTGAGGACTACAATTTGGCGCCCACCGTGGGGCCCGACAATCTCTAAGCAAGCAAAGGTAGAACGCGGCAACTCCGACTATGTCATCTGACGATTTTCATCACGACGCGATGGAGGTTAGGGTACAACTCCTCATATCCCAGATGCAAGAGAATACCCAAAGGCTCCAAGCACTCGAACAAGAGAATCAACGAGTGTTGGCAGAGAACCAAGAATTGCAAAATAGGATCAATTCGCTCACTGTCGTACGACCATTTGGAGATGTTTCAACGTCCCAACCCTTGCCATTCGAGCAAGCCGCTCACGCTACTTATTACGCGCCAGTCCGCCCGGACGAACAAGGTACTACCGCGAGAGACCTCGATCCAACCCACGTAGGCTCAGAGCCCAACATTCGGGTTACGAATGGACCTCATATCGTCGCACGACATACGGCAGAGAACATACCAAATGGGATGGGAGGACATCGATCAGACGACATGGCAAGAGCTACGCAAGGAGTGCCGCCTATATCCACTCCCAATGGCAACGTCGGCTCAACCCAACCAACCATCCCGCTACAAGGAATGTCAGCCGGCCCTTCGCATTCAGCGCCGTCAGACCCAAACCGAGTGAGCGCCGAGCCGACCTTGGCCAACCGGGACTTGGCACGAAGGTTCACAGAGATGGAAGCACTCATCCAACGCATTCCGGGACTGCCCACTCCTATAAAGAAAAGTGCGGCCAATAGTTTTGCCGACTCCCCCTTCGTCGACACAATAGCATTGGTGGAGATGCCAAGGAAGTTCAACTTTCCAGGTATGAAGCAGTACGACGGTACGACAGATCCCGACGAACACATTGCACAGTATCGACAACGAATGTTCACGGCCGCCATCCCTCGTGACCTTAGGGAAGCATGCATGTGCAAAGGTTTCGGTTCGAGCCTCGTGGGACCTGCCCTACAATGGTACACCAACCTCCCCAATGTTTCCATCAACTCTTTTGCCCAACTCACTGACACCTTTGTAGAATAGTTCGCTAGTAGCCGGAAGCTAGAAAAGCAATCTGACGACCTCTATACAATCAGCCAAAGGAGGGATGAACGCCTATGAGACTTTGTGGGCCGGTTCAACCACGAAAAAGTATCCATCCCTCATTGTAACCAGGCGACAGCCATATCAGCCTTCCGCAAGGGTCTACTCTATGATTCCGATCTGTACAAAGAGCTCACCAAATACCCTTGTAAAACCATGGAAGACGTCCTCGCCAAGATATGGGCACAGATAAAATGGGAAGAGGATGAAGTAAACCATAAACCTAGTAGAGCGAACTACAAGGAGGATAAGTCAGAGAGGATGGTCGAACAACGAATCAACACTCGACGCAGCGGGCCATACCCAACCATACCCCGAAGGGACGGCCGTATGATGTACGAGCGCCGGCGCGACGACAGACCACCGGGGCCATTCATTCGTCCAAAAAACATAACACCAGAATACAACTTGAACATCAGACCAACGGAGGTAGTCGCCATACTCAAAGGAATGGGTAGGTCGGTTCGGTGGCCAGACAAGATGATGAGCCCGCCGATCAAAGAGACAACTCTAAATGGTGCGAATTTCATGGAGACCACGGCCATCGAACTGAGCATTGCGTGGCGCTACGATTGGAAGTGGCCGAACTACTCAAAAAAGGCCACCTTAAAGAATTCCTGACTGATAAAGGTAAGCAAACTTTTATGAATAAAGAGAGGTCGCGCGACATTGCTTCAATACCACCACCAGAACCTCCCAAACACGAGAGAACTGTGAAAGTCATCTCTGGCGGGTCTGAAGTGAATGGAGTAACCTACTCGGAGGCAAAGCGCCACTCGCGACAGGCCGGTCGTACGGACGTCCAACGAACTCATACGGCGGATCCCACGTGTAACTACCCAATCAGTTTCAGCAGCGATGAACACATGGACTTATTCAATCCCCACCACGACGCACTAGTCATCTCACTGACGGTGGCCAACTGTTTGATCAGACGGATCCTAGTAGACAATGGAAGCTCAACAAATGTACTCTTCCTCGGCGCATTGAAAGAAATGCATATTGACGAGTGTAACATCGTACGTCGCTCCATAATCCTTGTGGGATTTAGTGGAGAACACAAGAACACTCTGGGAGAGATCACCCTTCCAGTCTACGCGGAAGGCGTCAACTTGAACACACATTTCCTCATCCTGGACTGTCCGTCGTCCTACAACATAATCATGGGTCGCCCGTGGATTCATGAGATGAGAGCAGTTCCCTCAACGTATCATCAGGTCATCCGTTTCCCTACTAGGTGGGGAGTTCACGAGATCCGAGGGCAGCAAAAGACCTCGCATGACTGTTACCAGAACACTCTTAAAAGCAGGTCGTCCGACTTATAGCAATTACAGAGTGAGAGCACCCCCACCAACAAAGACAAACCCGATATGGAAGAACTCGACGAAGTGTCCATACATCCAGATTTTTCGGACCACAAAGTTAGTATTGGGTCCCACCTTCCATAAAATATCCGAGCAAGACTACTAAGCTTCTTGACGGCGCGGCACGACAGCTTCGCATGGTCGCACGCAGATATGATCGGAATTAGCCCAGAAGTCCTAGTATATAGGTTGCAAGTCGACCCGAATCATCCACCTGTGAAGCAAAAAAGAAGGAAGTTCGCGCCCGAGCGCAACAAGGTTATAAATGAAGAAATCCAAAAGCTAATTGACATTGGTTCGGTGAGAGAAGTAAATTATCCGGACTGGCTCGCAAACGTAGTGGTAGTGAAGAAAAAGAATGGGAAGTGGCGAGTTTGTATCGACTTCACAGACCTCAACAAGGCTTGTCCGAAAGATTCCTTCCCTCTCCCACACATCGACATGATGGTAGACGCTACGGCAGGCCACGAACTATTGAGCTTCATGGATGCATTCTCCGGTTACAACCAAATCCTTATGCATCCGGACGACCAAGAGAAGACTTCTTTCATCACGGAGCGCGGCATTTTCTGCTACAAAGTAATGCCATTCGGCCTCAAGAACGTTGGGGCAACCTACCAAAGATTAGTCAACAAAATGTTTGCAACCATGCTTGGACAGACTATGGAGGTCTATATAGACGACATGCTGGTAAAGTCATTAGTAGTAGACCAACACCTCGACCACCTCCGGCAGTCGTTCGACATCATCGACAAGTATGGGATGAAGCTTAATCCAACTAAATGTTCCTTCGGAGTTTCATCAGGGAAGTTCCTTGGCTATTTAGTAACCAAGAGAGGCGTCGAGGCCAACCCGGATCAACTCCGATCCGTCATGGATCTAAGGTCCCCCAAAAGCATCAAAGACGTACAAAAGCTGACCGGACGACTCACGGCCCTCAACCGATTCATTTCAAAGTCGTCCGAAAAATGTAAACCTTTCTTCGATGCTCTAAGAAAGAGCAAGTCATTTGATTGGAATCAAACAAGCGAGGACGCCTTCCAAAATATAAAAAGGTATCTAGCAAACCCACCTCTCCTGTCCAAACCTAAGGAAGGAGATACCCTCTTGCTCTACCTCGCTGTATCCGAGACGGCCGTTAGCGCGGTACTGATAAGGGAGGAGGATGGCAAACAACTCCCCGTATACTACATCAGCAAGACCCTACTCGACGCAGAGACAAGGTACACCCAACTTGAGAAATTAGCTCTCGCACTAGTCACAGCCGCAAGGAAATTACGGCCGTACTTCAAATGCCACACTATTAGTGTACTCACTGAATTCCCCTTGAAGAGTGTCCTACATAAACCTGAACTATCCGGCCGTCTAGTGAAATGGGCCGTGGAGCTGAGCGAGTACGACGTCAACTACCAACCTCGCACGGCGATCAAGTCGCAAGTACTAGCGGATTTCATAGCAGACTTCACGCCCGAGATTCTACAACAAGTGGAGGAAGAACTTTGCACCATGTCGTGCGACACACCAAGGGAGGAGTGGAGTTTAGCAGTTGATGGATCAAGTAACGCTAGAGGCAGCGGGCTGGGAATAGTACTTACCTCCCCTACGGAGCACATCATCGAGAGGTCCATCAGATGTGGATTCAAGACCACCAACAACGAAGCCGAGTACGAAGCCCTCATAGCCGGGCTCACCTTGGCAAAGGACTTACACGTTGAGCGAATCAAGGTACACAGTGACTCCCAATTAATTGTGAGACAATTGCAAGGGTCTTATCAAGCTCGGGACTTGAAGATGTCGGCCTACTTGACCTTGGTAAAAGAGTTACAAGCTTCATTCAAGTCATTCGACATCGAGCAAATACCCAGATCCGAAAATGCGCATGCCGACGCACTCGCCAATCTTGGGTCCGCACTGGATACCACAATTGAACGAACCATTCCCATGGTGTTTGTCCAATGGCCAGCTGTGTGGGAACCAACAAAACTCGAAGTCAATCCAATTTCGGACGAGCCAACCTGGATCACCCCGATCTACGACTACTTGAGGGACGACACCCTCCCAACTGACAAAGTAGAAGCACGAAGAATTAAGATCAAGGCCGCCCGATTTTCTATAATAGAGGGTCAACTCTATAAGCGATCCTACTCCGGGCCCTACCTCAAATGTCTCGACCCAGTCGAAGCTCAGCAAGTACTCAAGGACTTACACGAGGGGCAATGCGGGAATCACTAGGCCGGGAGAAGCCTAGCCAATAGAGCAATCACGGCCGGGTATTACTGGCCCACGATGCGGTCCGAGTCGCACGACCTCGTCAAAAGGTGCGACCCCTGTCAGCGCTTCGCCCACGTTTCACATCAGCACCCGGAAAGACTTCACCCCATATCAGCACCATGGCCCTTCATGAAGTGGGGCATGGACATAGTAGGGAAATTGCCCGTCGCTACCGGAGGAAAAGTCTACATGCTAGCCGTAACCGACTACTTCACAAAGTGGGTCGAAGCTGAATCATATGTAAGAATCAAAGACGCCGAGGTAAAAAACTTCATTTGGAAGAATGTCATATGCCGCTACGGAGTTCCAAAGGAAATAGTTACCGACAATGGCTCACAATTCATTTCATACGATTTCCAAGACTTTTGCGACAAATGGAGCATCAAACTAAGTTATTCAAGCCCAAGATACCCTCAAGCTAACGGACAAGCAGAATCCACTAACAAGACAATCATGTCCACCCTCAAGAAGCGACTCGACCAATGCAAAGGGAAGTGGGCCGACGAGTTACCAGGTGTGCTATGGTCTTACCGTACGACGGTAAGGACGTCAACAGGCGAAACACCATTCTCTCTATCTTACGGCTCAGAGGCCGTCATAGCAACAGAGGCTGACTACCCTTCTTATAGGATACGACACGCAACAGGAGAAGCAAACGACAGAGAAATACTGAGTGAACTCGACACAATCGACGAGCGCCGCGACAAGGCCGCAATCAAGTTAGCCGTATACCAACAACGAGTCGCCCGCCATTATAACAGAAGCATTCGTCTCAAGTCATTCCGTATTGGAGATTGAGTTCTTCGCCGCGTCTTCCAAAACACAAAGGAAAAAGGAGCAGGCAAATTCGGTCCTACGTGGGAAGGACCATATCAAATCACCAATATATTTGGACATGGAGCTTATAAACTACGATGTACAGATGGCATGGAGATCGGCAACAGCTGGAACGCATGCCATCTAAAACCATATCAGTTTTAAAATATATATATATATATATATATTTAAAAATTATATTTGCAACATAAAACTCTCTTCCCCGTCGGAGGGTCGTTGATAAACCCAACGGCCGACGCTAACATTTTTACGCAGGTCAGCATTGCAAAGACTATCTTAAACTACATTCTTAATCAAAGTTGTAGTGTGCAACTAAGCAGTTACACACTCCAACTGGGGCAATTCAATACCATAAAAAACAAAGTCTACGACAAGAAACGACCACGACCCGCACTCAAGGTCATGGACTCTCCATCTCCATACGGTCACACGATCCGCATTCAAGATAATGGACCGCGACTTGCATTCACGGTCTCCATCTCCAAACGATCACATGACCCGTACTCAAGGTCATGGACTCTCCATCTCCATACGGTCACACGACCCGCATTCAAGATCATGGACCGCGACCTGCATTCACGGTCTCCATCTCCAAACGATCACATGACCCGCATTCAAGGTCATGGACTCTCTATCTCCATACGGTCACATGACCCGCATTCAAGGTCATGGACCACGACCCGCATTCAAGGTCACGAACCATGACCTACTCTCAAGAAGGTCACCATCTCCCATGGCCGTACGACCAACACTCAAGGTCGCAAACGCAAAATATGGTCACAAACCACCATCGTACAAATTCTAAAAGGAAAAACATACACTAAAACAAAATTCCAAAATCAAAATATATATATTAAAAAGTAATCGTTCAACAAAATACAAAAATTAAAAATTTATCATGAAGTACAAAAGTTACAACCCCTTATGAGGCAAAACCATCAGACTCTCCAGCAGGCTGAGCAGCCAAAGCCACGACTGCCGAGCCTTATGGAGGAGGAAGGGCAGCTATATCTCTCGCATCTTTCGCATCAGCTTCATCATCAGAACGCGTCAGCTCCTCGTGATCAGCAATCCAGTTCTCGACCTTCCACTCCGTCGCACGACCGTCTCGATACTCCCTCATCAGGTCTGCACGGGTCTTGATGGCAGCGTTAAGAACATTGTCCTCCGCCTTGTCGTACAGAGCGTCGTAGTCAGCCTCCTTGGCCTTCAGCTTGGCCTGTAGTAAGTCAACAGTCGACTTTAGTTTGTTCAGCTCAAGTGTGGCCTCAACTGCACGACCCGACGCCTCGAGAGCTGTCTTTTTTGCCTCCAAGTTTGAAGCTTTCAAATTGTCATTTTCCTGCTTCAAACTCTGGTTACTCGACTTCAGCTCTCTTACCTTCTTAAGGGCGGAGCCGAGTTCTTCTTTCAAGTGCACGTGCGACTGGAGAGCCTACAAAAATAAATGAAACAAGTTAGAACAGATTCTAAAATATGCAAAAATAAAATACAAAAAGCTACAGTCGTATGACCATACCTGGAAGAGGTGGCCTAGGCCCTAATCGGCAGCTTGGGAAAGACCCATCTCCCTGAGATGACTCTTATCCTCAGGCAGCAGCAGCCGCTCGACCTGTGGAAGGATCGAGCCAACATCAGAATACGCGGAGGCATCCTGCGGGAAGACCAGGTCGACCGACGCGTCGACACCCGATGTCGAATCTTCCCTCCTCCTTTTCTTCCCAGCTGAAGAAACATCTTGGGAGGCCTTCGCTCCACCAGATGGAGGAGGTGGAGGAGTGGAGGCCGCCTGGTCGCTCGACTCAGCCTTCTTCTTTCCCTTCCTTTTTTCCCTCAGCCTCCTCATCGCGTCGTCAGCAGCAGGCGCGGCGATCTCTCCAGCCATAATGTCAACTGCAAATCGTCGCTCGACGTATGAGATGGGAGTCAAAAAGTGTGTGCCGTACAGTCGCTCGACATAGTGCCTGACCCTGACAAACTCCACTAAATTTTTGAAGGCAGGGTAGGGGGTACCTGGCTCGTTTATCACGCTAAACTTCCAGAGGTGGCTCGGCCGCAGATTCTCCTCCGCCAAAATACTCCTCCAACTCCTCTCCTTGGCATCGTACGACAACACCCTTTCCGTACGTGTCACACACGTCAATCCAACAACTGATTGCGGCGCTCCTGTGTTCACTACAAAACAAACAGAAGGAGTTAGTAATAACAATAAGTAAAATACTGTCGTGCGACTCAACTAAATAAAAGACCCACCAGCCTTGGACCAGGTCGCACGAACGACGGTATCCCCGAGAGGCCAATCGACAAGCAGGCCCCTCGCAAAGAAATACCTGTCCTTCCACAACCTGTCGTTTGTGGTTAACTCCGTTATCAGGTGTGTTCTATTGGGTCGAAGGTTTAAGTTGTAGCGCCCCTTTTCTGTGTCGTGCTCCCGCACGGTGTACGAGTAGAAAAGGTCAGGAAGCTCGAATACTATCCCTTCCCTCGTACACAGCAGATCCAGCGCCAACAGGATCCTCCAGCTGTTGGGCATCAGCTGCCCTGGGGCAAGCTCGAAGTGATCGAGCACTTTCCTCAGTAGTCCGACTACTGGCAGCCTGAATCCCACCCGCTGGAACGGGAACTCGTACAAGCAGGTCCATCCTGGGACGTCCCAATCTGGCCTCTCCTCCTTATACGGCGCCCTCAGTGCGACACCATCAGGTATTCCATAACTAAACCGGAGGCGCATGATGCCGTCCTCCGTTAGCACACTTGCTGGATTATTCAAAAGCAAGCCTAGCGGCCTACTAGGTCCCATCGGGCATGGGCCTGCCGCGTCGCCCGGTAGATCGATTAAGGGAATCCCCTTAGGAATGTCCTCCGTCACGCGCGACGTACCCGCGAGAGAGACAGTCACAGTGTCGTACGATGAGGACGCCACTGTCACCTCAGCACTCGCTGCCTCTAACTCTCCCCACGAGTCGTACGACAGATCTATGGGATCGTCGTATCCGCGCCCAGAGGTACTGGGAGGACTCTCGTCACCTCGACTCGACATCAAAACCTACAAGTCGAACGACAGTAGCCACGGTTAGTAATTATAACCTAAACCAAAGACCTTGCACGACCTAATATCAGCTCCCAAGACTGTTAAGAAGGTCGTGCGACCTATACGTCTTGGCTACCGTCGTGCGACCTAGACTCTACAAACAAGTTGTGTATAAACCTAAGTCTAATTTTTCGATCTAAAACACTTTTTTTAAGTTCTTCTCAAGAACTATTTGAAGAACACAAAAATACCTAGAAAGCAAAAAGCAAGTACAAGAAATCGAATATTGCAAGAGCAAGAAAAACTTACCAAATAGAACAAAATGACCACTGTTTCGCCGGAATAAACGCAAGAAAGGCAGAAAAACGAGCAATAGACGTCGGAAAATATTTGCTCAGGCGTCTGGTTTCTAGAGAGAGAAGGCAAAAATTGAAAATGAAGAAGAAAGAGGAAGGGCGGCAACTAAAAAAATGCCTATGCTGACGTGTCAACTTCCCATTGGACACATACTCCCATGACCTATCATTTGCCATGCATGCACGCTGCCCATAAAGACCGCATTTATTTCGGCACAGATATCGAGGAGTCATTTGGAGACCAACTGCTTTTTCTCTAAGTGACATTGTCGCACGACACTGGCAAAACTTACGCTTTGTCATCTACTCACCAACACTGATACACTCTCTCAGAAGGACAGAGTCGTGCGACAATATCGACCCAACCTTGGGGCCCACGCATACATATCTATGTCTACATGTCGTACGACGCAAACTCCTTGGCTTTTCTAAATCCAATGCGTTTGGGGGCAAACTGTAGTAGCCAAAATATGTCTAACCCAAGGTATGGTCCAAAGACAAAGCACATACCCCAAAGTGGGACTACATTCATGAAGTACGACGACGTATCAGCTCGAAGACCAAGTCGCACGACACGAAGCACTCGTGTAGTACGATGACGTACCAGTTGGAAGACTATGTCGCACGACATGAAACATTCATGAAGTACGACGACGTATCAGCTGGAAGACTATGTCGCACGACACGAAGCACTCGTGTAGTACGACGACGTACCAGTTGGAAGACTATGTCGCACGACATGAAGCACTCGTGTAGTACGACGACGTACCAATTGGAAGACTATGTCGCATGACATGAAGCACTCGTGTAATACGACGACGTACCGGTTTGAAGACCTTGTCGCACGACATGTACCCTTATGTAGTGCGACCGTGCTACATCACCCAATCTTGGTCCAGATTGACAAGAAACCTACATGTCGTACGACATAGCATCTCCGTCGCTCCGAGGGAGACCAGATTGTGATCTACTTTGAAACGGGTCCTACAAAGTCATAATGACACTTGATGGCAGCCCGATCAAAAGAAGCACCCAGATGCTTTCTTGGTGGAAGACAGAGAAGAGAGAATGATGAGATCCCTCAAAAAGAAGAAGCATCAGTCTCCTATAAAGAGGAAGAGAATCCCTCATAAGGAGGGACGGCCAAAAAACCGAGATCAAGAGATTACGAAGAAAAAGCCACACCCTACGGCCATTGTTGAACTTCTCCGATCACCCTCCGACCTTACACCTCCTTTGATCAGAAAAACCCCAACTGTGAAGATAGCAGGAAGTATTCCTTACTCATCTCCATTTACAAACATTTCACTCTTACTAGCACTCGCTAACTTGACCGTCGGAGTGACTTTGGCCGGCACCACCCCGGTGTCCCAGACGTCCTGCGGATCACGTGCGTTCTGTCTTTACAGGTTGTAGTGCCCCGTGTCCCCGAGCGATTTTTGAGGACTACACTTGTCGAAGATGAAATCTCTGCTTCTGATGATTTTCTTGTTCTGCCAGTCCTAGAACTTGTAGCCGAAATCATCTTCACCATATCCTATGAATGCGCACTTGATTGACTTTACATCAAGCTTGTTCCTGCCATGATCACTGATGTACGCATATGAGATACTACTAAACGCTCTAAGGTGTGAAAGATTTACCTCATTTCCTGTCCAAACTTCCTCAGGTATACTGAACTCTAAAGGAACAGAAGGTCCTCGATTGATCAAGTAGGATGCTATGTTGATTGCCTCAGCCCAGAATTGTTTAGGCAACCTTGCATGTATGTGCATGCTTCTTGTTCTCTTAGTCAGTGTTTTATTCATCAGTTCTAATATTCCATTATATTGTGGTTTCCCCTGTACGGTCGTCACCATCTTGATGTCATTGTCATTGCAGAATTGTTTGAAGCTAAAGTCTTCATACTTGCATCCATTGTCAGAACAAAGCTTTTTAATCCTCAACCCAGTCTCGTTTTCCACCATGACTTTGCACTTCTTGAATACCCCAAACACATCGAATTTGTTTCTCAAGAAGTACACCTATTCCTTCCTAGAGTGATCATCAATAAACATAATGAAGTAATTTTTACCTCCTATTGATGTTACAGAAGCTGGCCCCAGACGTCTGTGTGTACAAGTTCGCATCTCATCTCTTTCGGAGTCCTACTGCTTTTCTGGAAGCTATCACTTTGCTTCCCCATAATGCAACTCTCACACATTGATTTCTGTCGATTTCATGTCTTTCAGATTTCGTTTGGAGTGTATGATTTTCATCCCCTTTGCATTCATATGCCCCAATCTTTGGTGCCATATATTAGGATTTTGTTTTTACCCTCAGCCACTGCAATGGACCCAACTCCATCATTGGTGAGATATAGTGATCTATTCTTCTTACCTCGAGCTATGATCATGGCCCCCTTTGAGACTTTCCACGTATTATTAGTAAAAGTGATCACATACCCATCTTTTGCTAACTGCCCTATGGAAATAAAGCTCTTCCGCAGACTGAGAATGTGCCTGATGTCGCTCAGCTTCCAGACAGATCCAATCATATTGATCTCAACATCTCTTTTGTCGACGATATCACAATCTTGGTCATCCCCAAGATACACCTTTTTCAGGTACCTAGACAGATAATTCTTCAGTTGACTTCTGCACAAGATGCCATGGAATGAAGCCTCTGAGTCAAGTACCCATGACTCGGTCTACTCTCTAGGAAACTTATCAACGCATCATCGGAGTCGTCGGACACAACATTGACTCATGTCTGTCCGTCATTACACTTCTTGGTACTTCTACAGTCGGCCTGATAATGATACATCTTGCAGAAATTCCAACACTCGACATTCTTCTTTGGCTTGGAATTGGATTGATGGTCACTGGACTTCGATTTTGCGGATCTCTACCTTGATTTACCTCTGTTTCCCTTGTCTCTGTTCCTGCCTCTACCTAGTGGTGGCAAACGGATCGGATTCAGTTAATCCAAATATAAATTTTTTGGATTCAGACTGGACTTTATCCGAAAATATTTGGACCGAATTCGGATCGATATTTTAAAAAAGAAAGTCAATCCGAACAGATATTACAGATCAGATTCGGATTTAGAATTTTTGAATTTTAGAGTTCGGATCGGATTCAGATATATTTAAATTTCGGACCGGATTCGAATTTTTTCTCATTGGACTTTACATTTTTTTGGGACCAGATTTTGAATTTCGAACCGGATTCGGATTCAGATTACCTTACATTAACATTTAATTAGTTTATTCATTTATTTTATTATTTTATCCATTAATTTTGAGTAAAATTTATTCACTTGACATAATTAATCAAATAAATAAAAAACTATAATTGAACATAAATACTTATTTATTATAAATTTTTATAAAATAAATGTTAAAAATTGAATGAGATATAATTGCATCACTATAGCTAGAGTAAATCCCAACTGGTAACCAGTAATGGTGGCCACGGTTTAGTTCGAACAGGGCGGTTCGAACCAAACCGTTGGTTTTGAACAAGAACCGGCTGTCCCGGTTCGGTTCAGAATCGGAGGACCGGAACCGGGACCAACAGTCCCGATTTCAATTTGTAATGAAAAGGAACCAGAACTAGCGGTTCGATCGGTTCCAATTCAATTCCTTTTTTTTTTTCTTAAAAAAAAAATTTATCTGTTGGCCTAACAGTAAAGTTAAGCCAACGGCCATATGGCAGAGGTCAGAAGCTTTTTGGCCTGGGCCAACAGCTAGTCCTCTGACCTCTGCCATATTTCAATTGGGGGACTTGCAAAATTACAGTAAGTCCCTCTATATTTTCTAAAAAAAATTTTATCCCCTGCCAAAAAACTATATAAACTCCTCCCCTCTTCATTTTTTTCACACCACAATTCTCAATCTCTCTCTTTCAACAATTCAACAATTCTCTCTCTCTCTCTCTCTCTCTCTCTCTCTCTCTCTCTCTCTCTCTCTCTCTCTCTTTCTCTCTCTCTCTCTCAATTTGTTCAATTTCAATTATTTATTTAAATTCTATAGTTTTTTTTTCAAATTATAAAATTACAATGGCATCAAGTTCTAGAAGATTCGTTTCCAGAAGGTCGGTTTCTAGTAGAGACAATGAGTCGGTGCCAGATCTGTCAATTCAAGAAGAGCAGAGTCACCGTGATGTACATATCAACAAAACAAATTTTGATGATTACCTACAACAGAGAGCATTTAAGGAGGACATATTCGATAATCAAACTCCTCCTAATTTTACTCCTCAATTTTCTCAACCCGGTTCCTCTCTTCAATTCCCCCCAAAGCTAAGCAGTCAATCCGTACATATGCCGGATTTGAATAAGTACAAATATGAACTTTTTAAAGTTCACATGAAGAAGGTGGAGAAGGAACCGGGGAACATGGTGGTGACTTGCAGCTATTTTTCTAAGGAATTTAAGTGGAACAAATCCGGAGGATATGGGACGTATTGGAAACACATCAACAACAGTCATCCTGTCGAAGCAACCCGAGCACGCGAACAACAACAAATTGCCAGATACACATCTCCTAACTATTCATTATTTAAATATAGTGATAAAAATAATAGGGAAGAGTTAGCTAAAATGGTAGCGACTGAACATTTACCTTTCAGTTTTGGAGAAAAAACTAGATTTCTAAAATATTATCATAACCTCTTAAATCCCGCTGCATGTAGGGTACCTAGCACTACTTTGAAACATACTATGTGTGAAATTTATATATATAAAAAAAAAATCATTAGTTAAATATTTTAAAAATTATGTGGGTCGTGTGCCTGTTTGTACCGATATCTGGAGTGATTATTGGCAAAAACAATCATATTTAGGACTCACTTGTCATTATATTGATGAAGCATGGGAGTTGTAAAAAAAAATTCTTGCATTTAGAGTTTTTGATGATTCTCATACTGCTGATAATATATATAAATTGATGAAAATTATTTTTGAAGAATATTCTATTAAAATGAAATTTTTACAATTAGTTTTGATAACGTAGCAAACAATACTGTCACCATTCCACAATTATTACAATTGTGTAAGCCCTATTTTGGCAGCAGAGTTTTCCATCAAAGATGTGTTTGCCGTGTTTTAAATTTATGTATACAAAATGGTTTGCAAACACTACAAAATTTTATTACACCAATTAGGGATGCTCTCTATTATTTGTAGAAACATCCTAGCATCATGAAATAATGAGCTAAGTTCAGCAAATATCACGGAAAGCATCTAATTAGATTTTTCTGTGATGTTCCAACTCGTTAGAACTCTACGTACAAATTATTGTGTGAAAGTTATGAGTATAGAAGATTATTAGTTAGATTTATGCAGTATAATATTAATAGTATTAATTTGTTTCCTCATCATTGGGATGTTTGTACTAAAATTTTTATGTTCTTATAAGTTTTTAATGATGCAACAAATACTTTATCTGATATATATTATCCAACTCACATTTATTTTTTTATAGAAGCCATTAATATTGTAGGTGAACTTAATGAGTGTGCACAAGAGTCGGATTTATTTGAATGCTTTAATGCAATGCAACAAAAATGGTTAACTTATTATAGGAAAATTCTTATGATTTATATAATTGCATCAGTTTTTGACCCTAGGTGTAAATTTGATAATTTATATGAATATTATACTCTTTATTATCAATCTTTAGGTATCACTGATATAGATATTAATTCTTTATTTAATAATATTAGGAGTTTATTTTATGAAATGTATCATGAATACCGTTCTATATACAGTCCCTTGCTAAATATTGTTATTCAGCAACCAGATATAAGCTGTTCTCAATCTCAATTTAATGTTCCCTCCGCACTAAGGAAGTTAGGGTCATGTTTGTTGTCAAAAAAGTCAAAGAAAACGGGGGTTACTGAAGGGAAAACTAGAAAAAATTGATTATCTTATAATATGCGGAAAGGAGTTTCAAAAATTTTCTTTTAAATATTGAAAACATTTTTCCATCATGAATGAGTTCTTGTGTATATGCAGAAAAAGAAATCGAGTAACTACATACCTTTTTCTTGATTTTGTTTTTTCGATTCTTCGATCTACTACCAGATCTTCTGAGCTATGACTCACAGTCTGACAACGCATGTGTAGATACATCATGGCAAGAGATGGAGGTCACGTGAAAAACTGACGAAAAACTTCTTCTCCCTAGGGCCAGCCGAATCCTGCAAAATAGAGGAGAGTCAGAAAAACTTTTTTTTTTCCTTTTTCCTTCTTGCTATGGCCGAACTCTCCTTGTGTTTCTCACTTGTGGTTAGGTCAATTTTTTCTAGTATAATAACTCTTATATACTAGGTATTTAGGGTTTAAGTTTGACCAGGTCAAATAGGATTCTAAATTCTTTTTTATTTTGGTCTCCCTAAATGCTTAAACTTGTGACCTGTGGGACTATTAAAATAATCTCATTATTTTAATTCTTTTATCCCTGTAATAGTTTGATTATGTAACCTCCTATTTAATAAATAGAATTAATAATTCACAATTATTAATATTCTATTTTATTAAATATTTAATTAATTAAATAATCACATTATTTAATTATACTATTTTAATTAAATAGTATTACTTTCGTAACATTATTAATTAGACCATCCAATTAATCTACTGTGACCCTTGTTATCAATAACCATAAGGGCTAGCAAGGGGACGTAATAGACCTACAGTTTTGAGCTCCAATAATACTTAGTAATATTAATTAAACTCTTTAATTAATATTTCATGATTATTAACTTCGGAATTATTCCACTAAAAACTCGAAGCTGCATTCTCAGAACTGTAAAAGTGTTTATACAATCTGAAGTCTCAGTGTCTACTAATATAGCTATTTTCATATAGTGTGATCCTCCACAAGTAGTTCAAAACTAGAGCTGGGTCATAATATCCATTATACCCATCTAGTTATATATATTCCTTTAAGCACCGTTGATTCTATAATGAACAATTAAATCTTGTCTTCCTCACGGAAGAAGGAGAAACCTCATAATTGTCCAAGCCCTGAATCAACCCTTAAGAGAACTACTCATCTACTTCAATCAAGAAGGAGTAGATTCCACTATTGTGTTCATACCTTTCTAGCCACAAGCCAAACCACAATTCCAAGATACGGATGTATTGGTCGAGATTCATATCGACCTCACTTATAGTAAATCAAAAGTCATGATCCAACCTGAATAAGTCGATAAGATACTCTGGATTAAGATCACCTATAAATAGCCATCGTTTATTAATATATATGAATCTCATCTACTAATGAATCTTGGTAAGAGATTCATATAAATCGTGGCCCTGTCCTATATGATCTCATCATATAAGGTGCCTTCATTCTCTTATCAACTACATGAGCGGTCTAGAATAAGACCATCGTACATTACAGAATGGACCACAATAGTAGATCAATCACAAACAAAGTACCCATCTTTGTTTGCTCTCTACGGACTCTTTAGATTGCATGTCTCAAAATGAATCCTCTTGTATATGACCTTCTTATACTTATTCTGAGATTACATCTTGCAATCTAGGATGCTTTTGCACAATATGAATGTATTACTGAATATAAAACACTTTTAAACTAGAATGATAATTGAATGACTCTTATTAAGTCTTTAACTGTTTACAAATACAAGCTTTAGGGCATAAATCCCAACAGGCTCATCATCAACCTTTGTTTCAGAGGTTGAAGTTTACCTAAACACCTCCTTTGAGTTTGTGGACAACGATGACTTCAACCTTCTACACTGGTGGAGGGATTACCAAACTAACTTTTCAATTTTAGCCATCATTGACAAACAAATTTTTGGAACCCCGTCTAGACCGTAGCAATCAAATAGGAATTTAGTGTATGTGGCAATATTCTGGACGAGAGACGGTCGTTGTTGAGTCCAGACTCAAGTCAGATCTAGGTCTGTGTTGACGACTGGACGAAGGCGTCATACCAGCAGTAGGAAATGGACGAAATGTCCAACGACAACGACTTCTTCGGCACCAATGGCGATACAACGGCCACCGAAGGTACAAGTGACAATTGATCACACTCGGAACATAAAAGGTAACAGAACTACGTGAGCTTTGATTCCTCCCAGAGGACACGTAGGCAGCTTAACTGAGGTAAAATTAAATGCAAGTCCTAATTTTTTATTTATTTATTTAATTTTTTTTTCTTTTATAGTTTTATTTATGATATTATCGTAATTTTATTTCAATTTTATTGTTTTTTATCGCAACCCACTTTTAATTTTTTTTACATTTTATTTTCTTAAATTATTTTTAAAATTCCCTAATTTTTTTTAAAAAAATTATTATGCCGGTTCCGGCTCTTGAAATCGGTGGTTCAATTGCCGGTTCCAAGAATCGGAGAATGAACCACAATCGACGGTTCCTCTTCGATTCCAAAATCAGAATCGGAACCGGTACCCCCAGTTCCGATTCTAGACAGGAACTGCGGTCACCCCTAGTAAGTATGTCCGTAGAATATGCACCAAATCTTGTGAGGGCTCTTCTCAAACCTTGTGCAGTATTGTCTAGCTCTATCACTTAATTTTCCCATTTACTGAATTTTTTTGGATTGGATAACTAAACCTTCAAAGCATAAACATAAAATCATACTATGCATTGAAATAAAAGAAAAACTAAATAAATAAACAAACAAAAATGCTAAAAAAATGGCTTTTTTATGTGCGTGCATGTGTGGGGTGGTGGCTCTGCAGTAAGGGTTCTATATGTAATTAGTGCAAGATCTCGAATTTATATCAATACAAATCACTAAAACATAAATTTAAATTATGTCTTAAGGTGATTTGGGTCTATATAAATTTATGATCTTCAACAAATTACGTATAAAATCTCATACCTTATAATTAATTTTATCTTATATGTACAAACAAAAGTAATAGATATTTTACCTTGAAATATAAATAATTATCAAGATCTAATGGTTTTAGACGCCGAATTGATGGATCTACATTACACACAAAATAATTTATTTCAAATAAAAAGTAACATGTGATTGCACAAAATTCACTTCACTTTATTTCATTTCATTTCATTTCAATTCAATTCAAACTTTTTTTTTTCTTTTATACAATTTATATATTTTTTTATATGATTTTGAATTTCGAATTTTTTTACAGATTTAGATTCTAATCGGATTTTGGATTCGGACCGGATTCGAAATCGGACCGGATTACAGATTAGGACTGGGTTCGAGTTTATCCAAATCCGGACAGTAATTTTAGATTGTCATATCCGAAAATTGGATTTGGATTCAATCAGATTCGGATTTTATTTTGTCTGATTTTTCGGATCGGATTCGAACTGGATAATCCGAATCCATTTTCCACCACTACCTCTACCTCTACCTCTGCTTTCTACACTCAAGGCTGATGACGAATTTCCACCCCCTTCCTGTTTTCTTTTGATCTCTTCAGTCATAATCATATTCACAACTTCCTAAAACTTCAACGGCTTAGTCCCGAATGATGTGCTGATTGATTGTATGGACCCTTTCCAGCTATTTAGCATCTCCCCTAGAATCAACAATGCTTGAATTTCATCCTCGAACTTCAAGTTTATCGAGTTCAACTGATTCGTGATCTCGTTGAATGCATTCAGGTGCTCATTGAACCCGCTATTTTCATATATCTTTAAGTTAAATAACTTTTTTATCAGATATACCTTGTCTACTGCTGATGGTTGTTGATATATGTTTGCTAAGGCGTTAATCAATGCTACAGTAGTCTCATGATTCTTCACGTTGAATGCGACTGGCCTAGAAAGAGTCGAATTGCCCAATGTTTTCCTGTCTAATACAACTCATTCTTCCGGCTTCATTGTTTCTAGTTTTGGTTCCATTTACGGTAGGAATAGTTCTTTTTGATACAGATAGTTAGTCATCTCCATCTTCTAGAAACTATAGTTCATTCCATCGAAATTTTCAACCCGAAATCCTCTTTTTGATCTCATACCTCCTGATGAAATCGAATGTCCGCTGAGTCTCCTGAGTCTGCTAGAGCCGTGACACCTAATCTAGGGCTCTGATACTAGTTGTTAGGAATTGGGCTGAATCCCAATGCAACGGAATGGTTCTGCAGTTAGCCAAACTCACACATAAACACATATTACAAATAATAGTCAAAGCAAAAAAAAAAAGACACAAGAAAATTTTACGTAGTTCGAAATAATGTTCCTACATCCACGGAGCGCGCTAGTACTCAATCCACTATAATCGAAGATTACAAACTCTCTTTCTCTCTCTCACTTTTCTTTTTGATTGTCGTTACATTAATGTACAGAACATAATGTATATATATAGTGATTAAGTAGGTCTAGGACCGGACTAAGGAGAACCAATTTGAAAAGGAATAGAAAACCTTCAAAAACTGACTTCTGATGGAATCAGGATTTGCGCACGACCTGTTTGCGCGACCATCTGGTCGTGTGGCCCACAGCTCACGCCGCTCACTGCCAACACTGACCACTTCTACTCGTGCTACCTCGCACGACTTGACCTTGGTCGCTGCGACCTCCTGTCGCGATCACATGGTTGCGCGACTCACTGTTTTTCACTTCTTGAGATTGATTTATCTTCACAATCCCAACATGTAGCTCGATGGTCAGAGCTCTCATTTAGCTTGACAATATCCTAACTTCTCAGGTTCAAGTTGTCACCACCATAAGTGATATGTCAACAAAAAAAAAAATGTAAGTCACTTTCACCTTTTAGCGGAAAGTTGGTTTTTGATCATATAAATTAATAATTTGATAAATGGTTACATTATAAATCTAGTTATATCAAAGGAGAATCTAAGTTCTAATAGTTGACAAAATTTATCTTTCTTTGTTTTGCAAGGAGTAGCGGCTTAATATATATATATATATATATATATATATATACACATATATATGTATATGTATATGTATATGTATATGTATATGTATATGTATATATGTATATATATATATATATTTTATATAACCAATTTCAATTGAATTAGCAGCATAAATATTATATATCTACAAATACATATATAGCATACATATAACTTAAAACCAAATGTTTTTGTATACTAATCTCAACCAATATTTGGGTTTCAGCCTTCATTGTAAATATGTATTAAAATAGATTACCTGGTATGTAGTAGGTTGTGTTAAAATTTGAATCGTGTCATTTCATATCGTAGTGTTTTGTTATTTAATACTTTGATTCCTTGTAAGCCAGTTAGTTAACAAGTCAAAACATAAAAATTCGTAGTTCGTATCAAATCAAACCATTTTTAATCTATTTTATATTTTTTTATTTTCTTTTTTATGAAAATTTAATAGAAAATCACTAATTTACTAAATAATAAAGTTTCTATTTGTTAATAATGTATTAATCTTTGCGTGAGAAATTGATATATAACTGATGACAATGCAACAAAAGTATTGTAGCTTAAAGTCACCAGAATATAGCAAGCACCAAATACAAATCTCCAATAAAATTTATAAGATTACTACAATAATTATGATAAGATAGTACCAAAACATGAGTTAGCAATAATAAAAAAATCATATCCTTACAACTCATACCCGATATTGACATACACCAAATGATAATTGAATATTTAATGATAAAGTTATAATAATTAAATATTTTCTTTTATTAAAATAAATATACGTCAATTTATGTTATACGAATTGTGTAAACGGATAGTATGAAATTATTGTCAAGACTACCAAAAGTATGCAACAAGATAGAACTTAAAACAATCTTAAATTCTCCAACCAAATAAGAAGCAAACACAATAAAACAAGAGATTGGAGAAAAAAAAAAAGAACAGTAAGATCATTTTGCAAGTGATTAGGACAAGAAAGTCATTAAAATGGAAAACCAGAAACACTTCTCCTGTCTCTAGAACAACGAAGTCAAAACACATGAAGAGCTGCCACGTGGAGGCACCAGAAATGATCATATAGAAAAAAAAATCCAAAGACTAGGGTCCAAACAAGACCAGCTGCTTTAGGTCTTTTTGAGAGGTAAGACTGAGTCATGATGATTAAGACTGCTTCTGTTTCCAACCTCTATCTGCTTCCTTCACCAGACAAAAGTTGTTGCTTCTAAAATATTTTATTAACAGATTCTTTGTTGGATATAATTCGTTGTTGTTTTTTTAATTGTCAATGAATGGTTAGCTGATCTAAGCAAAACTTTTATTGATCTTTAACTATTGAAGTTTAATATATAGTATATATGGAAATCTACTGCATGCAATGTACCAAGCTGAAACGTCATCTCAAGGCTGAATTGGAGATCATTAATTCCAAACACAACGGTTATGGTAAAGACAGTAGTTGAGTTTATGTAGGAGTAGTTGCATGTATTTTTGGAATCTTTTTTTGTAATGAACCCTCCTTTTCTTTTCTAATTTTCTAAGTTTGAATCTTAGGACGTATAATCAAATATGTCAGTTATATTCATTTATAATTCAAGTGGTTAGTATATATTTTCCATCCACATTAGGTAGGGTTCAATTCCAGCCATGCACAATTACCAGTACGTGTGGAGAATTTTTTTTTCCCGTATTATGAGAGCATATATTTCCTGAATCCCAATTATGAGTAGCTATTCGGACTATTCATATAATGATTGATCTCGATAGGTCCTGACAAACTTGTAATTAATCTTATAAGTGTACCAAAACACACCATGTCAGCATCTCATCATATAATGCATCATGTAATATTATAAATTAACTGTGATAAAAAAATTTATATATTGAAATAAAATGAAGTTGGTTAACACAATTGGTAGCATATAAATTTGAGACTTTCTCATCACTAGCAATGTATATAAAAGTGTAAAAGAAAACTAGAATAATAATCTCAAGGTAAAAACTGTTGCTTAAATTCCAAGTTTTTTTTTATTATTATTTTAATGAAATTTCCTTCAAATCGTCAACAACAAAATAGAAATAAATTAAGGTCAGTTTTCGGTGCTTGTGTTTTTTCAATAATTTTGAAAATAAAATAAAATATGAAAGGGTTGTCTGAATTGGAAAGATACCTCATATATATAATAAGCTCAAGGACCGCCATTATTAAAAAAATCATAGTATTGACTGTAAAATGACATTTTTTAGAAGTGCAAGTGGATGTGTGTGATGTGTGATGATGTCTTTATAAGAATATATTTTTATTATTCAATTTCTTGTATTAGATACTTAGGTCATACGTTAGGTTTAGACATTAACTCCTCCCTTCATTCATCAATATGTTTGACAAGTTAGTAGATATATATTCTTAGAAAACAAAATATATGAAGAATCTCTTACCTCACATTTGATGGGATCCCATGTATTTCTATATTCTATGGGTTGGCAAAATACGAGTCCAAATTCCAACCAGACTTGTACCCGTGAAATTAAAAGGGTCCAAACTTTAAGTCTAAATCCAACTCGCAAAGATTCAAATTTTACCTTACATATATTTTGACTAAATTTTTTGCAACCCAAACCAAAACATACTATTAAAAATCAATTAAACCATTGATAATTTTTACAACTCAATCCAATTAGACCAATTTTTAGATACTATTAAAGATCACAATATCCTCCAAGTTAAACCAAATTGATCTCTTCAAAGATGAAAATGATCCAAACTTTCAGCATTTTACATCCCGAAACCATTGATAATGGTTAACAACAATCATAAATGTTAGTATATAGCTTAGACTAGCTTAGTTTATTGGGCTTAGCCTAGTATTACTTGTACTACACACATACCTAACCTATATAAGGCTCCCTATTGTACATTATTATATACACATCAATATACAGACTATTCAGTTTTTCTGTTTCACTTTATATTGTTAACATGGTATCAGAGCCTTGTCTCTGACTTTTTGGTTCCTGTGGATATCTCCGGCGTTCTTCCGCTGCCCTCGCCTTTATCCAGTAGTCACTGTTAGAAGCGAGTCACCGCCGTCACGCCCACAGTCCCTGCAACTCTCGGATCTCATCGTTCCGCTCATCCAACTGTAAAAGTAAAGGCCCAGAGTGACAGAACAGCCAATTCCGAGCAAAACCCAACCAAGAACGGCCGGAAACAACTTTACACGTGCCCACACGCGCTACCTGAATTTTTTGCTTCTTGAGCACGTATTCCACGCGCCACCTCGCGTTGTCAACATTGCCACGTTAGCCCTAGTGTGCCATGTCAGCCTTAAAGTGCCACATCAGCCCTAGAGCTATATCATTGCCACTTCAGCACACACATTGGCCGTTGACTTTGACTACCGTTGACTAAAGTCAAAAAAATTTAACCGGGCCTATCTTCCTCAGTTTTTCGCATAGATTCTGATTCTGGGCTACTTCATTTGAGGTCTCTAAATCCCACTTTTTGGTCTTTTTCTTCATTATGGCTCAACAAAACGAATGAGATATCATTCGTCCTATCACCATTATGTTGGATGGTCCCACTAGCTATCATGCATGATCTCAGATTATGACTATCTTTCTTAAGGGTCGTAAACTGTGGAGGTATGTGACTGAATCAATTTCTAGGTCAGTACCAAGCCCCAAGTCTAGAGCCACAGCTGCTGAAGATGTATCGAAGACTGTTGTTACAGTGGATGATTATGAAGAACGCATAGAGAAATGAGAGAGTATTCACAGTAAGATCTTGTCTTGGTTTATCAATACATTTGTTTCCTCCATTCATAATCTTCTTTCTCGTCTTGAGACTGCTGCGGCTACTTGGAAATTTATGGCCGATCGCTATAATTACACTAATAATTTAAGCTTGGAGTTTCACATTGAATCAAAGCTTTATCAAATGCGCTAAGAAACATGTCAGTCTATTTCTAATATTTATTCTCAGACTTCTAATATGTGGGAATAACTCTCTGCTGCAAATCCTCCACTAGTGTATTCCAAGGACATTGAGCTCTTTGTCAAATATCGGTATCACCGTCAATTTATACACTTTATGATGAGTTTACATGAGGATTTTAAGCCTAATAGAGCCTCTTTGCTTAGCTGGTCTCCTACTCCTTCTCTTGATGCTACAGTCAAGGAGCTCATTTCTGAGGAGAACCGTTGGCCTACTCATCACATGTCATCCTCTGATCATGTATTGGCTACACCATTTCCACAGCCTCCCATTGTTGCACTTACTGCTCCTCTGCGAATAAACTGTAGGTGTCCCACCTCTCAGTCTTCTAAAGGTACTCGCTGCGAGTTTTGTCATGCTAAAGGCCATGCCATCTCAGTTTGTCGCAAGCTGCAGAAATTTATACAAGAGCAGAATAAATCTTATTTTCCTCATGCAGCTGTTGTATGTCCTTCAGGTCCATCGGTTCCTAGAGGTCCATCTTTGGCCTTCTCACTTACGACGGTTGATATTGAGGCAGTAATTCAACTGGTTTTATCCCGAACTTTTACTGCCCTTTCTGTCACCTCAGGTAAACAACCTTGGTTTTTTGATACTGCATATTGTAACCATATGACTCCTGATGAATTTCAATTTTCTGATAAGGCCCCCTTAGAACATCCTATCACCATTTACACTGCTGATGGAACTCTTATGCCTGTTAGTCATAAAGGAACAATCTCTTCTCTTTGTTTATCTCTTAGTGACACTTTTCATATCCCAAAGTTATCCCTCAATTTGCTTTCTGTTGGTCAACTTTATGAATTAGGTATAGATCTTCTATTTACTAATCATAGTATGGTTGTGCAGGATCCCCGGATGGGTCAAGTACTTGGGATAGGCCGTAAGGTTGGTCGTATGTTTGAGGTTCATGACTTGAAGATTCCTTCACAAGTTATTTCGGCAGCTACTACCATTGCCACCCCCTCACTTGATCTATGGCATGCTCGTCTTGGTCAGCCATCCTTATCTCGTCTTCAGCTGTTAGCTACTCAAGGTCATTTAGGTTCAATTCAGTTTCAAAAATTTGATTGTACTTCCTATCATTTTGGCAAACAAACAAAATTGCCCTTTAATATTAGTGACTCTTTTTCTTTTGCACCTTTTGATCTTATACATTATGATATTTGGGGTCCTATACCTGTTCCTACTGATGGGAGGTCTAGATATTTTGTCATATTTGTGGATGATTTTTCTCGATATACTTGGGTTTATCTGCTTCACCATAGGTCTGAACTTGTGTCTATTTATCAAATATTTCATAAAATGATTCAAACACAGTTCAATCGCACAGTTAAAGTCTGTAGAATCAGATAATACTCAAGAATATAATAATAAATCTTTCCTATCTTTTTTAGACAGTCATTGGACCCTTACTCAGTGATCTTGTCCTTACATCTCTCAGCAAAATGGTTGTGCAGAACGAAAACATCGTCATATTCTTGATGTTGTCCGTACCCTTCTCATTTCTGCCTCTCTTCTTGAGCGCTTTTAGGGTGAGGCCGCACTCACTGCTGTGTACACCATTAATCGTATTCCTTCATCAACTACACACAACAAATCACCATTCGTACTTCTCTATGGTCAAACCCCTAACTACTCATCTCTTCGGGTTTTTGGTTGTGCTTGCTTTGTCTCTCTTCCTCTTCATGAACGCACAAAGCTCATGTCTCTGTTGTTTCCTTAGTTATGGTGTATCTCAGAAGGGGTTTCGCTGCTATGATCCCATTGCTCATCGCCTTTGTGTCTCCAGTCATATTGAGTTTAGGGAACATCGTTCTTTCACGAGTCTTCAGCAGTTTCCTGCATCCTCTTCCTCCGAGTCTTCCATTTTTACTGATCTTTTTCTCCCTCTCTCTCTTGAACTTGTGGAGGATTCTTCGACATCGGCTGCCTCTCCAGATGACTCATCTCCGGCTCTCTCTCCGACATATGACCCGCTTGTCTTGGATCCTGTGGCACCACCCTCTCCTAGGTCTCCTGTTAGTCCTAAACTTCATCGTTCCACTCGGGTAAGCATTCCTCCCTCTTATCTCATTGATTATCACTGCTCTTTTGCTCTTGCCACCCTCTATAAACCTCATACCTATCGTGAGGCCTATACTGACCCTCTTTGGCAGCAAGCTATGAATGAAGAACTAGATGCCCTTCATAAGAATCACACTTGGGATATGGTTGATTTGCCTCCTGGTCAGTCTGTAGTAGGTTGTCGATGAGTTTACAAGATCAAAACAAGGCTGATGGATCTGTTGAATGATACAAGGCTCGCCTAGTTGCCAAAGGCTTTACTTAGGAGTATGGCATTGACTATGAGGAAACCTTTGCTCCTGTTGCTCGCCTTACATCTTTCAGATGTCTCATTGCTGTGGCTATTATTCGCCGTTGGCCTTTTTATCAAATGGATGTGAAGAATGCTTTTCTTAATGGAGACCTCCAAGAAGAAGTGTATATACAACCACCCTCTGGCTATTCACATTCAGGCAGTCAAGTTTGTTGCCTTCGCCGTGCTCTTTATGGCTTCAAGCAGGCTCCTCGAGCTTAGTTTTAAAAGTTTAGCTCAGTTGTTTCTCAACAGAGTTTCACTTTGAGTCCTCATGACACTGCTCTCTTTGTCCGAAGATCCTCTGCTGGTATCACTCTTATTCTTCTTTATGTTGATGATATGATTATTACTGGAGATGATTCTGCAGGTATCCGCTTTCTTCAGCACTTCCTTAGTCAGCATTTTGAGATGAAAGATCTGGGCACTCTCAGCTATTTTCTTGGGCTTGAGGTTACCTCATCCTCTGATGGATATTATCTTTCCCAAGCTAAATACGCTTCTGATCTTCTTTTCAAGGCCGGTATCACTGACAACAAGACTGTTTCCACTCCCTTGGAAAACAATGAAAAGCTTACACCCTTGGATGGTGAACCTATATCCGATGTTACTCGCTATCGTCAGTTTGTTGGTAGTCTGATCTATCTCACAGTTACTCGTCCGGATATTTCACATGCCGTGGGTATGGTTAGTAAGTTCATGGATGCCCCTCGTTCTGTACGTCTACTATGATGCTGTTCTTCGGATTCTTCGATATGTTAAGGGTACACTTTATCATGGTCTACACTACTCCTCTCGGTCTTCTCTCGAGCTTTATGCTTATTCAGATGTGGATTGGGTAGGTGATCCGACTGATCGATGCTTTATCACAGGTTTCTGTTTCTTGTTGGGTATTTCTCTTGCCTCATAATGTAGCAAGAAGCAGGATGTTGTTTCTCGTTCCAGTACTGAGGCTGAGTATCGTGCCCTTGCCTACACCACCTGCGAGCTTGTCTGGCTTTGCTGGCTCTTGGATGCCATGGATGCTTCATAGCCTACTGCCACTCCTCTTTATTATGACAATCTTAGTGCTATCTATATTGCTCATAATGATGTCTTTCATGAACGCAGTAAGCACATTGAAATCGATTGCCACATCACTCGCCAGCATATCAAGAAAGGGAATCTCAAGTTGTTCTCCATCTCCTCCGCTGACCAGCCTGTTGATATCTTTACCAAATCTCACCCGCCTGGTCGTCTTCGAGATCTTATATTCAAACTCCAGTTGGCTTCCTCCTTGCCACCTTGAGTTTGAGGGGGGATGTTAGTGTATAACTTAGACGAGCTTAGCCCATTAGGCTTAACCCAGTATTACTTGTACTTCACACATACCTAACCTATATAAGGCTCACTATTGTACATTATTATATACACATCAATATACAGACTATTCAGTCTCTCTCACACTTTATATTCTTAACAATAAACAAATCTCATCTGGATAAGATCACCAATCATAAATACAACACAAACTTCAAATCTAAACAACCAAGACATAATAAAAAAAATCATGCTGATATTAATGACTCTTCATCATCTACTGTTCTTCTATAGCATATTTCGTCTTCTAAAACATCACCTAATTAAAAAAAATAAATTAATAAAAAATCAAACTAGTGATAGCCAATTATATATAAGTATAGCATAAATTAAAAAAATTTCATACCTTGGAAAAGCCTATATCAAATTTTGTGCATACATTAAGCCCACCAACGTGTCCAGATACAATATTCTATGACGTAAACTAAAAAAATCTACCCTAGCACTAAAAGTTAATCCAGAAGCCACCAAAGAGATATGATTAGTTAAGATATCTTTAGCAATCTGTTGAGGATCTAATTCAAAATCCAACAACAAACCTAACTTATCTAACAATTAATAACCCAATTCAACCCTAACTTCAATTTAGCCCCATATTACAAACACCCATAAACCCTAATTTCCCCAATTAACACAATAATACACTCAATCTTCAATTAATCCCGAAATCAACACAAATCCACAACCCTAACTTCACTAATAACCAAATAAACAACACCCAATACAAATTAAAATAATGTAGATAGATTTTGAGCTTAGTTACCTTATTAAGGAATCCTTTACTCTCTAGTTCTTAGGTTATTAGCCCAAGCCCTAGCCCAAGTTGATTTCACAAGCGAAATTGCAAGAAGAACCGATTTGTTCTTGGTGATGATCCAAGAGAAATGAGAGAAAATGCTCTCAAATTGTACTTTGATTGATGATAATAGTGAATAATTATAACCCTAGATTAGTTGTTATATTTATACAAAATCAAAAAATATGGAGAAATGACTAAAATGCCCCTAACTATACAATTTAAAAGTGTGCAGGAAATTCAAGTTTTTTGGCCGACCAGTGGGCCTTGCGGTCATCGCGGGCTGGGTTGGTTGCGACCTAGGTCACGAAGCTCACTGCCTCATTTTTCTCTTCCCCGCGCTATTCAACCCATTCTCTCCAGTGAGCACCGCGACCTAGATCGCGACCTGGGTTGGTCGCGAACTTGGTCGTGGTGGACTCACCTCTTGTACTCCAGTGAGCACCACGACCACGGTTGCGAGGCAGTGGGTCGCAACCGTGGTCGCGGTACTCACTGCCTGATTTTCTCACTTCTTCTTCTTCTATCCTCTTCACTTATCATTTCCTCCTCCTAGTTCTAATACTTCTTCTAGGTGAGTTCCCATCACAATCTTAGTCAAAATCAGATATTTCCCCTTCTTACCCTTCCACTAAACATAAATGTTAAAGTTAGGAGTGTGATTTTCAACTTACTCATCCAAATACGGAATACCTCTCTAACTCCAACTCGTTCATAGTGCTAATAGATTGGGTCTTATATAATTCAAATTCTTCATCGCCATAAGAACTTCAGTAGAAAGATCAAATGAAGATTCCTCAACTTGTTCAAAGATGGTGAATCCTATTAAAGCTTCTGATTCAAACTCTTTAATTAATCCTTAAGAATTCCATGTATTTCATCTCTAAATGCACTAGAACCATATAGTTGACTAAAATAAAAATTATTTATATAGGGAAAAAAAAAGTACCCGGGAAATCTCTGTTAATTTATCGAAAGGTTTCAGATACACTACCATAATTATTGCTAACTACCAAATTGATTCATAGGCAAACATTTATATTGTAAGTCACATTGCTAAACAAGAATATAAACATCCTTATAAATCAAGGCAATTGAAAGTATGAAGTATGTGGAACTCCATCTAATAGAACAATCAGCGCAAATTTCTTGCATATTTAATTTTCAACTGATTTGCCGCATACTTAAAAGATTCAATCCAAAAATAAATATTATCCCTAATTTTCTCTATATCATCCGCAATCACTTTCATTAAAAATATAATTTTCAAACAATGAAAAAACACATCATTGATGAGTTTACTTACTTCTCGCCAAAGTATTAGCCACTACCCAACTGGGATCTCCACCTTCATGGATATCCAAGATCTCCATAAATGGAGAGCCCTCCATCACTAGGATGCAGATCCCTCCGAGGGATCTCCATCCTAGCCTTGGAGATCCCAGATAGAGATCCCAAATTGAGCTCTTGGATCGCTATTTCTTTTGTTAACTTTTTGTTTTCTTTTTTTTTTATATCTCCACCATTAATATCTGAAATGGACAGTGGAGATTTATACATCAATTTTTTTTTTAAAATTCTTCATTTTTCATTTTTTTTTATTTTAATTTTTTTGAAATGGATCTCCATAGTCTATATATCCTATCAAATATGACAATGGAGATTGAAAATTTCATTTTTTTTTTTTTTCAATTTCTAAAAATTTTTAGAATATTTATTAGGCTTGAAATGACGATATTAACCTTCAAGCCATTAAAGGTAACAATTACCCCCGATCAAATACTAATGACAAAGGAGGTCATTATCTATATAAAGTTGTTTCTAATTGTCAATTGTCATACCTCATGTAGGTATCTAGTCATTTTCTCTTTTAGTCATTCGAATAGGTTTTTTTCAATGATAAAATTTAAACATTAAAAATCTCCTCCCCATATCTCCTATGACTATGGATGAGACCTGGATGATCTCCTTCGAATGGAGGAAATCAAACCTTGATTTACTATTTTCCAATGGAGATCTTGAAATCTTTATATTTATAATTAATTATAGAGTTATTTTTTTATGGCATTAAGTAGTGTCCACTTTTTGGAAATAACGCAGCTTATTAAGTTTAGTAGGAGTAACACCTAAATAAGGATTTGAACTAAAATATCCCTCTATAAAGTTTAAAACCAAATGAAATAAAAGCAAAATGAAAAGTCAAGAATTAACTGACAAAAAAAAAAAAAGCAAATAAGAAATAGAAATAATTTGCAAACTTATCATTTGATAGACTTTGAGAAAGAAAATAACAAGTAAAAAACAAGAAGTGAAAACAAGTAAAACCGGCGTTCGAAGTGAAAACCCAAGCAACGATCGGCAACGACAACAACCCGACGACCACAAATCGGCGACAACAAGTGAGGACAACCCCCTTGGCCGTGATCTAATTAGATCACGGTCAAAAGGAAATAGATTACACCTAAAAGGAAATCCTAAAGTAAATAGATCACGACTAAAGGGAATAGATCACGGTCAAAGCAAAATTAAATTACGATCTAAACAAAATTATATCACAGCCAAAAGGAATAAATCACAGCCAAAATAAAATTACATCACGACCAAAGTAAAATTAACAAAAAAAAAAAGTTACACTTAAAAGCAGTGCATGATTACAACTCCAAAATAGTGAGATTGACTTAACCAACTCACTTAAGAACTTCTACAATACAATAACTATCTACTTAGACATCTCAAATCAAAGTAGATCTATTTCTAAATAAAAAAAAAATCTCTCTCAATCACTTCCACAGAGCATGCTTTCCTTATTTATATAGTGCCCACTTCCTTTTCCATTGTTTCAAAGAGATATATAGAGAGATTGGTGAGTAACTTAGAGAGAGAGAGTGAGTGAGGTGTTCGTTCAAAACAAAGAACTCTTGAATGAGAGATAAAAAAAAAAAAACTCATAGAACTCAACTAAAAAGAAATGAACCTGAAGTCACAATAAATGAATTTGAATAAAACAAAGCTCACTTTACAATAATAAAATAAGGTTTCTATCTAAAATGATATTATTTCTTAAATATTTAGTAACTTGGTGCTATTAAAACAAAATGAGTTGCCTTTGATATTATTTCTCACCACTTTTTATTAAATTATATCCAGGTAAAATGACATTACTTCCATTCCTAACATAACTCTACCATATCTCTAGCGGTCAAAGTTAAGTGTATCTTCCCATCATTTTTATAAAAATTGAATACGCATCCTATATGACTCTAAGGTCAGGCTAAGTTATTGCAAGTATCCCTTTCTTCTTTTTCCCTAACTAAGAGCATCTCTAATGTTATTATGTATTTGGAGAAATTTGAGTGTCACATAGAATTTATATTGATAAAGTTAAAAAAAATATTCTCCAATGCAATTATCTAACTTTAATATTGATATGATGTGGCAAAAAAAAAGTTAGAAAATATCAAGTAGAGTTTCTAATTGTAGATATCCTATTAGGATTTCTAACTTTTTTTACAAATAAAATTTTAGCATTTTGTCAATGTATTTAATTGTCATATTGAATGGAGAAAGAATGTAACAAATAACTTGTGGTGATTAGTTTAAAATTAATATTTAGATATTCATATTGGAGAAGTGAATATGGATTTCTATAATTTTTTTAATAAAGTAGATCCATATTATTTAGAAATACTGATGTAACACTATTTAGATACTCAAAAATACATATTTACATTGGAGATGCTCTAAGTGTCTATCTCTATATATATAAATAATGTCTTGAGTAATGTCTACTAACAACGGGTGTTTTGCGTAAGAGCTAATTGCACTCACACCCCCTGAGGTTTGGCCAACTACAGGTAAAATCAACTTTATCATTTATTAACAATGACACCCCCTTGACTTTAGTCAAAGTGAACAATATCAGGGGTATTTTCGTCTTTTTCAATTTTTAATTTTATTTTATTAAATAATAAATCAAAAAATTAAAATAAAATAATAAAATTATTTAAAAATTAATAAAAAATAAAAAATTAATTAATTTAAATCCATTTTCCAGATCGAATCTCAACCGTCCATCAAGATTAATGAAGGGTTGAGATTCAATCTGAAAATGGATCCAAAAAAAAAAAAAAAAATTTTTGGATCTTCGAAGAACCCAATCTGGGTTCTTCGAAGAACCCATCGAAGAACCCAGAGAGGGTTCTTCGATCTCTGGGTTCAGATCGAAGAACCCTTCTGGGTTCTTCGATCGAACCCATCTGGGTTCTTCGATCGAACCCATCTGGGTTCTTCGATCGAACCCAGATGGGTTCGATCGAAGAACCCTCTGGGTTCTTCGAACGAAGAACCATGGTTCGATGGTTCTTCGTTCGAAGAACCCAGAGGGTTCTTCGATCGAACCCATCTGGGTTCGATCGAAGAACTGGGTTCTTCTGGGTTCTTCGATCGAACCCATCTGGGTTCGATCGAAGAACCCAGAAGAACCCAGTTTCTGGGTTCTTCGAAGAACCCAGAAAACTGGGTTCTTCGATCGAACCCAGATGGGTTCGATCGAAGAACCCTCTGGGTTCTTCGAACGAAGAACCATCGAACCATGGTTCTTCGTTCGAAGAACCCTCTGGGTTCTTCAATCGAACCCATCTGGGTTCGATCGAAGAACCCAGTTTTCTGGGTTCTTCGAAGAACCCAGAAACTGGGTTCTTCGAAAAACCCAGTTGGGTTCTTCGATCGAACCCATCTGGGTTCGATCGAAGAACCCAGATGGGTTCGATCGAAGAACCCAGAAGGGTTCTTCGATCTGAACCCAGAGATCGAAGAACCCTCTCTGGGTTCTTCGATGGGTTCTTCGAAGAACCCAGATTGGGTTCTTCGAAGATCCAAAATTTTTTTTTTTTTTTTTTTTGGATCCATTTTCAGATTGAATCTCAACCCTTCATTAATCTTGATGGACGGTTGATATTCGATCTGGAAAATGGATTTAAATTAATTAATTTTTTATTTTTTATTAATTTTTAAATAATTTTATTATTTTATTTTAATTTTTTGATTTATTATTTAATAAAATAAAATTAAAAATTGAAAAAGACGAAAATACCACTGATACTGTTCACTTTGACTAAAGTCAAGGGGGTGTCATTGTTAATAAATGATAAAGTTAATTTTACCTGTAGTTGGCCAAACCTCAGGGGGTGTGAGTGCAATTAGCTCTTTGCATAAAATAACCACTCTCCAATTGTAATTACGATTAGGCCTAAGGCAATCAACTCAATGACTAAAGCGATCTTCGTAGTGAAAAAGGCAATTGTAAGGCATCTTGAAAGGATTGAGAAATTTTTCCTTGGAATGCATTCTAAAAATAATCACTTGACGAATACGTATCATAAGCAATTCAAAGTACATTTGTATTTATTGAAAGCGTTTTGCTTCAAAATAGCAACAAAGCACTTGTAGATGTATTGACATAAAATTTTGGCAACTATAAACACTTGGTTCAAAATGAAAGCACCTCAGCAGACAAAGCAAAAACCTACTAAACATAATTATGTTTACAAATAACTACCTTTAATCTCCTGATTCTAGGTTAATATAAGAACGTCAGCTACTATAAGCTGATACTATTAGGAGTTAGAATCGAAAATTCGTGCCATGTTAGATAGCAGTGAGTCAACTTATATTTTAGTACCAGTCCAGTGGAAAAGAGCAAATGGACTGGACCATCAAAAAGGAAATAACTTATATATAACTATACCAATCAGAAAATACAATGCCCCAAAACTGCTGCAGCAATTTCCTCACACCTCAACCTTATATTTATATTGACCAACTTAAACTTAACATCATAATAATCCCTCACTACGTCCCTTTCAGACTTAGGAGGAGTAGACCAAAAATATACTTGTTTGATATACACACTATATTTTTCCTATATCATCTTCAACCAATCAACCAATTCATCATCACATAGGTGAGAGCCACACCAAAAAAAACCTAATGAATAAGAATGGACGATTCAACACATGATACACACGATGATCACATGAAGCAACTTCTCATCGAAAGACATTGACTGGCCACCAATGCAAAAACCAAATTGACCAAAAGCACCAGCCACACAAAACGCAACTGGATGACCGGACATAGCAGCTTTTCCCAGCAGACATAATTGCTATACCCCACAAAAGCAACAGAAAATTAAGATGAGAGAATAGATTGCAAAGCAAGCTGTTGCTGAGGTTGCAAGGATGACCAGGTTGATGCTAGAGTAGAGGGTGGTAATGATTGTTGAAGTTGCCTCAAAAGATTAATCATCCGACTAGCAGTTTGCTCTGTTGCCAGATCTTTACCCGCGCATAAAACCTACACCAAAAATGTTCCCAATAATAATTCGAAAAAGTGAATTTCAGTAAAATTTGAGACCTAGGGCATGAGAACCAAAGTTCATAGATACAGTACCTCAGCAAAAATTGTGACTATTTTGGGAAGATACTGATGGTTGGGCCCTAAAATTTCCCCGTCTGATCTGTAAATAGATTGCAATTTCAGTATTGAAGTCGATTAAATGTGGATAATGATGTTCAGTGAAAAAAGAGAGAGAATGAAAGATCAAGTTCAAACAATTCCAGATCTCTACCTTTCCACCATTGAACAAAGCTGGTCATGCACAACCTTGGCCTCAATCAAGTCGCCTTTTATGGGCAAGCAGCTTAACCAGGCAGGGACAACCTGCCGAACAGAGTGATGAGAATGATTTTATTGCAATTTATTGCAAATAGTCTCTTAGACAATCCCCAGCCTTCAGAACGATTACAATTATGACAGTACAGTAAATGTATGAAGTCATAAAATGCAAGTACCTGAGCTGCATCTATACTATCCCGATGGAATTGGCAAATTTTTCCAAGAGCTGAAACAGCATTATCATATGCCATTACATTGTCTGAATGAAGAGCATTAGGGTGCATTATCACGGCATTTAACCTGGAAAGGGCCTCTGTAGAAAGATTAAAAGGAAAAAAGTTTCATTTACATAAGATAATTGCAAAGAAAATCGCGACAATACAAATTTTAACCAACCTACCTCCAACAAGAGGTTTAAACACAGATCCACCAAACTCGGCGCAAACTCCAATCCCATAGACTGCTGACTGAAAAGTTATGGCATTCATTTTTCAGGTGGATACCCCATTACTTGAAAAACACATGAAAATAAAGTAATGATCAGAGTGCAAACCTGACGAACATCTGGGTTAGCATCATTGCAGGCTTCCAGTAAGAAAGGAAGGTAAGTGTCATAGTACCTGTTCCACCAACATGCAGGTTAGTTACATATAAGATAAGCAGCACACATGAGACAGCAAAATTAAAAGATAGTGTAATGCTTACTTGAGTGCGGCTTCACGGCAGTGCTCCACAACATCATCAAATATACAAATGGCGATTCTCCTTTCCTCTGCTGTTCTATCCTTACCCTATATCATCAAGAAGTTAGTCAGCAATGACACAAGCCAAAGGCCTGTATTGACAGTCATTAGTTTCTCTGTCGTTTTTTTTTTTCCTTACATTCAGTTTCTGTGTCTTTTTAGATCTAAATTTAGAAAATATGAAGCCATGGATGCAATAATTATGGTGCCAAACAAAGTTCACATGAAGTATTCACTCATGTTGTTAGCTAAAAGAATTCAGCTAACTTTCAGTCATACAAAAGGGTACCGAATGAACCACTAAATCGGAACGCAATGATATGTTTTTGTTTACATTAAAAAAAATATTTCAGTGAAAGTAGCCCAACCAACTCACACGAGTGGCTGCCAAATCACTCAGTCAAATTGCATAGTATTTACAGCCAGCACAACTTCAAGATAGAAGGTTAGTGCCACTGCAGGACTCATGCTCTGACGCTATAGAGTATTTTCTGCAATGTGTAACATCCCAAAGACCACCCAAACACCCTGGGTTTCTAAAAAAAAAATAATGTAATGTGAAAGGAAAGAGCGACAATAGATGTGCTTAGACAGAAAAAACAATTCCACATAGGAGATTTATCAATTACTCATGCACTGAAAAACTGATGAGAGCACATGCTCACCAAAAAAAGAGATAAAAAAGGAAATGGCCAGGACATGTGCACATGCCCACACAAAAAGAGAGGGAATAAACGAACAAATAAATATAAGATGATATGGAAATATACTCACCCACATAGGTGTCAAGTAAGATGATAGCTCATCAAAAAAGCCCAAGAAAGAGGCCTTAAATGTTTTGATCAATGTAGCCAAGCAATCACCCACCTTGATTAAAAAAAAAGAAATACAAGAAAAATAAGAACCACAACTTTGTAATGTATATATATAGACCAAAACATAATTCATCAACTAATATAAAAATTCATGATTGCTAGAAGAACATACTTTATCAAAAACTTCTTCTTCTAGTTCATTTTCTTCCTTAAGCATTTCCCCTTCTTCCGCATCAAAGTCCTCTGCTTTTGCCCTATCTGCTCTTTCTTGTTTTCTAGATGAGCTGGCTGTCATCATCTGTTTAATCTCATTCACAATGGACCTTACTTGTCTTTCATCCAAAAGTGGTCCAGCTATCTGAGAAAGAAATATTGATACAAAAAGGTAGAAGTTATCATTATTTTTGTCATGACAATAACAGGAGAGCCACTCCTGTAACAGTAGTACATTCAAGCAAAATGTGCACAACCTGTGCAAAAGCAGCAGCTTTTCAATACAACCTGTCATATTCCCATCAGAAGCAAAATGGACTGGTAAACCCATCTTTAGTAATGACAACATAAGACACATTGTCTCTTAAGTACACACACAACCCTAACTGAAATCCACTTAGTTCATATAAAATTGCTGCCAGGGATCCCAATAACCCAAGAATAACGCAATATAGAGCGAGCAAACAAATCACTTATAAGTTAAACATTCACCCCATGATGTTAATGTTTATTATGTCAGAATATAGTAAGATGAAGTAAAGCAAGCAAAACATTCATCATGTCCATTTCCCCCCAGCTTCAAGTACATATCTCAAAATTCATAAATAAATGTTACAAACCTGTAATGCATTCATTTAATGAATCCAACATGCTTGCACAAATTTCTACCTCGGGCTCCTGAAAGCCAGTTTGCAAATACGTCAACACATAAACACAACACAGTATACCAAAATAAAATAAATGAATGACAAAGAAATAATATAAAATATGTCAAATTAAATCAACCAAAAATTTCAAACCGCACAACCTTATGTAAAGCCTCCACCAAAGCCGGTATTATGTAATCAGTCAATTGTTTTATGTAAGACTCATTACGACCTTGAGATTGCCCCTTCTCTACGGCTAATTTAGCTGAACACAGCAGCTCCGGCATGGCTAAGTACACACGCAAATGTAAAACAAGATTGTCAATCAAGACTCAAAAACACATTATACAGAGGAAAGGAAAAAATAATAGTCAAGCTAATACCTGAAACAGCTGCCTTCCTAACTTCTTCATGGAAGTAAAACTTTAGAAGGGGAACTAATGTAGTAGCAACCTGCATTAATTGCTTCAACTTGTAACTACATAAGAATAGACTGGGAAAACTCATGATCTGTGAATCAAAACCAACCTGATCAATCCATGGGAAGAACCCTTCCTTCAGCTCATCAGCATAGCAACATAGCATGTTACAAGCTGTAGCTTTTTCCTCCAGGACACTAGTTTTTATCCCTATCCTTTTATCCCCAAGAGTAATTGTTTCAATGCTGCACAAAGGAAACCGGTGGAATTAAAAAATGTGATAAACCCTACATAAGTATTATTTTGCTCAAGTGCCACTCCTAAAAGACATCTACTAAATCAAGAGGAAAGAAGTACCTATAAAAAAGGTGAACAAGGGTTCACAAAAGATAAAGTGATCAAAAACATCCTCTAGACAAAAAGTGAGACTCCAGTGAAAAACTCAAACAACTATACTTCACACAAGTTTTTTGTTCCACTCTTATCTCTTGTAACTAAGCTACTTTTGACAAGGTAGTGACAAAAAAACACATCCTGATGTACATGTCAAGCACATAAACAAATAAAAACTCTCTTTCATTTTCAAAGCTTCTCTAAAACAAGTTGTGGCTACAAAAACTGGAAATCGAAATGGACAAATGAAGTTAAAAAAATAATGAATTTATACACATATGTATCTTATGAGGTGCAGACATTTGAATCTTTAATCAATCCAGATTCAAAATCAGCCACTAGAATACTTGTAACGACTGTTAAGGAATTAAGTTATTTTGTCTTTTGTTGAACTCCCTTCATAAGTAGTTCTTTTAAAAAAAAAAATGGATGTCTACCCTTGATTAGTTTTTAGCTATACATGTATGCACATAAGATATATGGACAAATTTATGAAATTACCACCCAATAATTATTGTAAGTAAAAAGCAATCAAAATCAACAGGCAAACCTTTCATCATCATCATCAAAATCAACATCTGAATCTGCAGATGTAATGGTCACATCAGGCTTGAGTTGCGCAGACTGAAGCAAAGGAGGCATGACAACACTCATATAGGGGATAAAATCTTGTCCAAGGCACTTGCAAAGTCTGGCCCATGCCTGCAACATAATTAAACAGTTATATCTTCCCACAATACTTTTCAATTGCATTCAGATTCAGTAGTTGAAACATAAATGCAGCACATCATAAATATCTAACTCATATCATACTTGTAACATGTAGCTTGTTGTTGGATCATCCGCCTCCATTTGGGAACCTTGTAGGGACATTAAGACTTCCATAACCTTGCAATGCATCATAACATATAGTGAGTTAATAATTCAATTAGAAATGAGAAACATTGAAGCGATGACAATGTAACATATCAGCAGAAGACGTGTACATTCCATGGACAGATAAAGGATGTCGCCAACATTCAATAAAGCCAGAAAACATCAGTAGATGGTAAACATGACTTAATGTAGAAGGTTAATTAATAAATATTATGAAGGCAGTTGTCTAATAAAAAATACAAGAAATATTAGATAGACAGCAGTTTTAGAGAAGTTTAATAGTGAGCGGTGATTTTGAAAATATACACAGAGGTGGATATACAAAAAACAGTGTTAAAGAATGCGCTAAGCGCTAGGCGTTCGGTGGCCTAGCGCCTAGAGCCTAGACGCCGATTAGTCGGCGACTAGGTGGTTCCTTGGTGGGTTTGACCGTGAGTGAGAGGGGGAGGAATATGGGTGAGCGGTGAGGGCTGATTGCTTAATGAATTGGGTGAGCTGTTGTTATCAGCTCTTTTTTATGCCTTGAAACACCTAGAATGAGGAGAAAAAATAAACCGTCTCCGCGGAGACCTCGTAGGCGGCCGCTTAGGGCCTCCTACGCGGATGGCTGAATTTCATGGCCGAATTGGCCATATTCGGCTCGGCCAAGGGCCGCCTAGCGCCTAGGCGCCGCCGAGGCCGATTTTTAGAATACTGACAAAAAAAGCTTTGATTAAAAAAATGAGAATAAAGAAATTCCAAAAAATGAGAATCATAAATAAAATCATCGTCATAACTTATACTGCAGTAATCTCATGCCACTATAGTCACCAAAAAGAAAATCCAGAAAGTAAGAATTTTTTTATTTATAATCACCTGCTTAGCATCATCCCTAAATTTATCCTTCCCAACAGCCATTCCAACTAAGCTAATGCACTCCATAGATTTCGCACGGAGCATGCGGTTAGACTTATCATTTGCATTCACCAAAATAGCTTTCAAGTATGGCATTACAGCATCGTAATATTTTTGGAATTGCTCCTGTTAAAACTCACAGCATGTCAGAGCAAAACATTATAATATAAAATCAATATCTATTACGCAGATTATGAGCCTAGAGAGTGTACCTGAGAAGAATCAGCAACTGATGCCAATGCTGTCAAAGCCCCCTCTTGTACCATTTGCTTCCCATTCTGCATTGTACAAAAACGAAAAAGAAAACATTTAAGTTGTAATAATAATAGTAATAACAATAATACATCAGAAAGGTGAAAAGAAAAGCAAAATCTAAGAGGCAAAGGAGATGACTAATTGCACTATCAGCCTTCCTATTCATATTTATGAGCGGTTAACAGATTAAAACATTCCTCAGAGGTTGTAGCAGCATAAAAGGATGGTCAAACAAAGAGTAGCATGATTGTCCTACCACCCTAAAAACGCAATCTAAGGGCTACAATGAGGCAAGCCACAAGTGTGTGAGTTCTATGCTAGTAACCAGTGTACTTTGACAAATAACGATAAAAAAGGCACTCCCCATTCCCCTCCACTAATCCTATCCCACCTCCTTATCTCCTCTGTTCCACAGCTCCCTTTCCAATTATCTCTGTGACATCCAAAATTTACTTCAATGACTACCACTTTAATATATATATATATATATATATATATATATATATACATACTCTTTTGGATTTTCCAGAACTACTATAAATTAGTCAGCAACTTAAGTTCTCCATTTTAATCATCAAGAGCTTCTCCATCATTTCCAGTCTGCTGAGAACATATTTCCCATCCTCCCAAAGTTCTCTTTACTGCTGCCTTGGATGCAACTACATAATATCAAGTTAAGAAATTATATTCCCCGACTTCTATATTAAAGATTTATATTTTCAGTTTATGCTGCTACCTTATTGTGAACATAAATGGGAATACTTACCATAAATTGAGCAGTTTAGGTATGTTGAATAAGTTTACCTAATCCCGAGGTATTCAACATCCTTCTTTAATATGAATAATAACAAATCTTAACTTATGTTAAAACTATATCATTGTTACAACGTCAGCCAGTAAGTGAAATAGAAAATGTATCATTGTACAAAGCATTTTCTAGGTGAAACTTCTGTGTAAAGTATCTATATCATAATTTGAAAGTAAACATCAATATCATAATTTGACAGCTTCATAATTTAATCCAACTGGTACAACGTAACAAGATATAAATGAGAAATATAAAAAGCACCTCAAAAATCAAACCAATGGAGCAAGCCTCAGAAAAAATCTCAAGGTTATTGTAATCTTCTTAGAGGAAATAGAAGAATTAGGTGTATAGTTGATAAGGAAAGTATAATACCTGAAGGAGTACAAGAAGTTTGCTCACAATTCCATCCAAATATGGAGTCAAGATATCAGGGGTGCAATTTTCACTAAAGTTGAGCACTGCTGATGCAGCATGTGCCTGTGTCATTAAAACCAAACTGAACATTAATAATTATTGAATAATGAGTAGAGAGATATTAAAAAGAAATGACCATCAAATGAAAACCACCTGCTTCTTAGCGATAAAATCATTAGTGAATAAAAATTTATTTAGAAGGTAGTCCACTAAAAACAGAAAAACATAAATTACAAGAGAAAAAAAAAAGAACAAACTTTAAGAAGACTGCAAACAAAGGCTAGCAGATAATCACAGCAGCCAATCTAAATACAGGATAATTTTCTTCCTAACAATGCATTTTTTTTAAAGAACTCTTTAACTTTAATGTTTGATATGGAAGAGTATGATCATTAGTCGATGATGAAGCAAAGGTGTAAGCCTGCAAAATAACTTAATTTTTGTTTCTTTCAAAAGCCTTGGCCCATTCGCCACAGTTGCTTTTGAAATCAAAGAAAGTTGTTATTTGCATATTATATTTTACAACAAAGAAATAAAAAAAATAACTTTTGGAAATGTAGAGGAAAACCCTGATGCAAATGATCTATTAGATATAGAATTCTGACATAGAATTCTGACATAGAATTTGATTTAACATGCAGCTTCAAGCCACAGGCACCAAAGCGTGAAGCTAGAGGAATTCAACATAGAATTTTGGTTTACTTTCCCATGAATGAAAATTCACAGCTTCAGCATGCTTCTAGCTAAATACTAATTAAATGGACCGATAGCAATCTCATAGAAATGCCTCATTCATAAAGAGGATTACAATTTTTCACTACGAGAAATATACTGCAGTAACAGGTGCATGTACCTGTACTCGGGGATTTTGGAAATCATCCATGGCTCCAGCCAATGCAGGCAACACTCGATGATGAAAATGTGATTGCAAGTCTGGGCCCAAGTCCGTGGATAACTGTCCAATTGCATTAATGGCTGCCCACCGAACACGAGGATTGGGATGTGAAAATGAATTTAGAACCATGGAAACAACCTGTTCCAGATTCTTCACCATTACCTACAACAAAAAGGACAAGATGTAAGAACAGCATACTCAGAAGTAAATAAAACAGGTGTTCATGAATCACGAATATAAACCATATTAAACCAAATATTCTTGAGAAAGAATAAACTCATAAAGAAATATGTACTGAAGAAAATAGCAGAAAAGCCCATACAAACATAACAAATTAACTCAATAAAGTAAGCTATGAAAACCTCGAAGCCAACACCAAAAGGCAAAGACTGGGGCCCACTCATTCTTCAAATGTTATAAAAGCAGTTTCAGAGAGCTTCCAATTCTCTGAATAACCAATCAAACATACTATGCCAACTCTCTCTATAAAGAGAATAAGTTGAAATGCGAAACTAGGCATAAGAAAACCAAAACTTTTTTTGTTCATCTTTTCACTAAATTTCTTTAACGACAAGTATATAGCACTAAACTTGCAATATACATATAAACCATCAAATTAAGGGGCACATCTTTTGACTTCAATACCACAATGTGAATTGGATTTAGACATATCAGGTCTATATATTACCCACATAACAACATATAACCAAACATTCTATCAGAGTAGGGTAAACAATAACATACAGAAAAAAAAAAAAAAAAGAGGAGACATGCAGTATATAACAATAAAGACCCAACTAAGTAAAAGGACTCAAAACCTCAGCTACATTACCCTCACTAAAGACCAACAACTAAAATAATAAAAGACACTCGAAGAGAAAAATCAGTAGCATATACAAACATAAGACGCACGAAAATTAATGGTTACGTGTTCAATACCTTGGAGCAACCCTCTGCAATTTGTGCAAGTGCAACGAGCACTGCGTGGTGCTTCTGCCACTCAGGGGACGCCAAAAACCCTGGGAAAACCTCTGAAGCAACTGGCACAATTGTCTTCCCCCCCAAAGAAATCGACAACCTATCCAAACACTCCTGCCCGAACCCATAATTACTCGTCTCCCCCGCATCCTCATCCTCAGTCTCCGCACCATGCCACACGGGATCATCCTCGATATCCACCACCATATTCATCAACACCAAAAAGAACCTCCTCACGAACTGCGGCAACTTCCTCATCATTCCCGGCGCCCTCTCCCGTGCCTCAGCCAGAGTCACCACGAACTCCACTGCCAAATGCCGCGTCCCCTCCTCCAAACTCTCCGCCTCTGCAACCTGCAACATGGACCCCACCACATCCACCAACTGTTTCCTGAAAAAACCGGGGCTCCGTCGCTGCCAACTCAATCAGAAACTCCAAAGCCTCCTGCGCCGAGGACTCGTTCCCGTTGTTCAAAGCCTCAGTGAGAGTCCTAATCATCAACGGCAACAAATCCTGAAACTTCTCCATCTCACCAGCGCTCGGTAGACAATTCATTATAAAATTGATCGTCGCTTCTAACGCGGCAATTTTTAAATCAAAATTACTGCTATTGTTATTGTTATTATTATCGTTTCCGAGAAATCGCGAGAAAATAGCGTGTAAAGTATCGGCTTGAGAAACCAAAGCATCCCCGACAAATTGGCTCAACCGCGACAAAATCAACAGCGCGGATTCCTGAAGTTTAGAATTGTACGAAATTAAACACTGGAAGATAAACGGGAGGAGTTCTGGCCAGGCGCCGTCGAGCAAAACGGAGGCGGCGAGCTCCGAAATGGTGTCGCATAGCTTCTTGAGAATCGACTTGTTGTCTTCCTTTTGGAGCTGGAGGAGGAGAATTGATTTGAGGTTGGTCTGCGTGGAGGGGGAGAGGCGGGCGTAGATGAAGGAATCGGAGTCGGCGCGCGTGAGGTGCTTGCGGAGGAGGATGGCGGACATGGCGCGGGACTCGGGGAGGGAGGAGGAGGTGAGAACACGCGCGAGGCTGAGGGTGAGTGAGTCCGGGTGGGATTGTCGGAGGAGAGTGAGAAGGGACTCGGCGTGGGAGCGCTGGTCGTTGGAGGAAGACATGAGGCTGGAGATTAGGGTTTCGAAGTGAGCCGGGTCGGGTCCGAGGAGGAGACCGAGTTGAACCTGCTGAGTCGGATTGGTGGCCATGGTTTTCTGTTTTAAAAGGTTTTGTTTCTCTCGAGTTTAGGGTTTTAACTGTTTTGATTGATTGAAGGGGAGAGAGAGAGAGAGAGAGAGAGAGAGAGAGAGAGAGAATTAAGAAGTGGTGGTTATATTGATTGGGAGGAGGTTTTAAAAGGATGGAGCCTGGAGGGTTTTCTCCGTCAAGTTATATGGTACGGTTGTCTACGATTACTAATCAGATTTTGCCACGTCAGTACCACGTTAACGCAGGCAGTTTGCGGCACCGATCACTCAATCACTTGATATTTTTGGAATTTGGGCTTCAGTTTTATGAGTATCCTTATTTTATCCGAACTTGGATAAGATGATTATATATGAGTGGCTTATTAAATTGCTTACAGCTTAATTATGATTTGTCTTCTTGATTTTTTTTTAATTATCAATACTAATTTCTTCTAACTTCTAGCGTGTATTTTCAATTTAAATTTTTAAACAAAAATTTTAAGTGAATGACTTTTGTAGAATTCATAAATTTTAATGACTTTTATAGACTTTATAAAATTTATGAACAACTTTTATAAACTTTCATAGACTTTAATAGACTTTTTAATGATTTTATTAAAAATATTTTCATCGATTTTTATAGACTTTTATAGATTTTTGTAGACTTTTATTAACTTTTAAAATTACAAATAAACTAGTAGTTAACTTTATCAGTGTTGACATCATTTCTTACCGGAAATGAGGTCTTATCTCTCCTTACTTTTGTCTGTTTTTGGGTGATTATTAGGTGTTTTTGATGTTTTCCTTAAGTTGCAGGTTTTCAGGACCATTCGGAGAGTTCGGGAGATTTAAGGCAAAAATGCATGAAGGTACTCGCTACTTGAGCCGCAACTTGGCTCGCTACTTGAGCCGCGACTTGGCTCGCTACTTGTGCAAGTCGCGGCAGTGCAATTGGGCAACCCAAACCGAGGCACTCACAACTTGACCCGCGACTTGTGCAAGTCGCGGGCTTATTTTTCCAGAAACATATCGAGACACTTGCGACTTATCCCACGACTTGCACAAGTCGTGGGCGGGTTTTTATTGCCCTAATCCAAGCTGTTATAAAAGGAAAACGTATTTATTTGTTTAAGGAGTTCAGCTGTGGCATAGAAGACAGAAAGGAGAGAAGAAAATACTAAAGAAGAAGAGAGAATGAGTGCTAGGAGACTAGACGCCGAATTAATTCTTCGTCCGCTTTCATCAACCAAGGAATTCGGATTGTCAACGGAGGAGTTCACTAGAGACGGAATCAGACGAGAGTCTTTTCCGTCCAGAGTTCTTTTTCTTTTTCATTCATTCCTTTATTGTACTCGTTTATTCATATCTTCGCTGCTGAACACCATGTATGATTTTGAGTATTTTGTTATGAGCTAATTTTGATAATTAGGGATGATGATGAACCTTTGTAATACCTTTGATTGATTTTATATAAATGTTTGGATGATTTTAGAATTGTTGGTTGAATGGTGTTTTAATGCTTTATTGATTTTTAATCAATTGATCATTGTTTAACATAGTCTTGTTGTTGTGGGTTAAGTAGCGAGAGGAGATACTCACAATGTGTTCGATAAAATGCCACCACAGTTTAGGAGTCAAATAGAGATATGTTGGCTTATTCTGTGTAATCCTTAATGCTATTGTTTTTATTGCATTCATATTAATGTGGATATCCATTGAGAGACAGGACATTAGTGAATGTGGGAATAAGTCTGATTTGCCTCGAGAGAGGATTTTAGATAATAGAGTTAGTATGATTATCAACCGGTAATATCTAGACATCCTTACATAGTAATCTCGATCATTAGTATTTACTTAGTGAAATTTGATTCCCTAGTTCCTCTTGCTTTGATTATACCTTTTTGCTTTTCAATTTATTAGGTTACTTAAGCGTTAATTAGTTAGAAATTCATAACCAATATTTTAATCTGTCGGACATAAATAGGCTTAGTTATTTTTAGTACTCAACGCCTATAACATCCTCGTGGGAACGATACTTATACTCATTCTATATTACTTATGCCGATCCCGTACACTTGCGGGTAACCAAAAGGCGTAACAATAAGCTTATTCAATTTTTATTTAGCTATAATCATTAATGGGTATTGTTAGAAATTTGATCACACAAGTATGATAAAAGAAAAAATGTTGTAAAGTGGTTTCCAACTATTAACCACTATATATGAATTGGTGGATTTACACCTATTAAGCACTATAATGTCTATTATATTAAGAGAATAGTATTAGATAAACACTATAAATATGTGCATATTCTCCTTGTAAATTGACTTAGTTTTTGATCGGTAAGAAGAACCTTATTGCTCTCATTTATTTCTAGTCTCTCTCTCTCTCTTAATATCATTTCATTTGTTTTCTTCATTACTTCTTATTTTACTTTAATTTATTTACTTTACTATTATTATTTCATTTCATTTTATAACACGTTATCAGCACGACTAGCTTATTAGTATGCTCTGTGATTGCCACTCTGTTGGATCTTTCACATCAGAAAATAAGTTTAGTTTTTACTTATATTTATTATATTGAAACATGAAGATTACAAAATAAATAAAAGAGCTAGAAACTATAAATATTATAAACTTTAATCCAATAAGAAGTTCTGGACATAATATTATTATTATTATTTTTATTTTATTTTATATATATATATATTTATATTTATATTTATGTAATTTATATAAATATAATGCATTTTAAGTCGGCTATGCCGACCATATTTATATTTATGCAATTTATTTATTATTATGCATATCAAGTTGGCTATGCCGACCATATTTATATTTATGTAATTTATTTATTGTTATGCATCTCAAGTCGGCTATGCCGACCACGTTTATATTTATGCAATTTATTTATTGTTATGCATCTCAAGTTGGCTATGCCGACCATATTTATTATTTATGCAATTTATTTATTACGCATCTTAAAGTTGGTTATGCCAACAATATATACTATTTATGCATTTTATTTATTGTTAATACATTTTACTTCAGTACTCTTTATTTTAATTAAATTTGCATATGTACGATCCAGTCAACATTTACTTATCTATAGCTATTTCTATATATGTTACGTTTATATGCCTATTTAATTATTAGATATGATTTATACTTATTATGCACTATTCTTGATATATTTACTAAAAACTAATTATTATTATTGTTTTGTATGAATCGAAATCTGCTGAAAAATGTCAAATCTTAAGAACCTGCAGTTCTTTGCCCTAGATATTTCTGGAAACAACTACCTTTCCTGGATTCTGGATGCTGAAATGCATTTACAAGCCATGAATTTGCAAGACACGGTTAAGGAAGAAAATGAGACATCCCTGCAGGATAAGGCCAAGGCCATAATCTTTCTTAGACATCATCTACATGAGAATCTAAAAGTCCAATATCTCACAGTGAAAGATCCATTAATATTGTGGAAAAATTTAAAAGATCGATATGATCATCAAAGGGATGTATTCCTCCCAAAAGCAAGATATGATTGGATCCACCTACGATTACAAGATTTCAAAACAGTTACTGAATATAATTCTGCTTTATTCAAGATCACTTCACAACTAAAATTGTGTGGTGAAACAGTGACTGAGCGTGATATGTTAGAAAAGACGTTATCTACTTTTCATGCTTCGAATGTGCTCCTGCAGCAGCAATACAGAGAACGTCGATTCCAAAAATATTCAGAACTAATCTCGTGTTTGTTGGTTTCTGAACAAAACAATGAGTTGCTAATAAAAAATCATGAACTACGTCCAACTGGTTCATCAACATTCCCTGAAGTGAATGCCAATAGATATAAAAGCCATGGACGTGGTCGGGGTCATGGACGGGGACACGGACAATGGTATGGTTCTCGTGGTCGTGGATATAGTTCTCGTGGTAGTTACAAATCCTCATGGAACCGTAACACCAATAATATGCCCCAGAAGTGGAATGCCAATGTGGCTAAGCAAGATAAAGGAAAAAACAAAATTACAGATGACAAAACCACTAAAAGCAATAAAGATGTTTGTTTTAGATGTGGTGTACCCGGACATTGGTCGCGTACCTGTCGTACGCCTAAACATCTGGTAGATCTATATCAAGCATCTATAAGAGAAAAGAAAAAGGAAATTGAGGCAAATCTTGCGAATCTCTCAGATCCAGAAGATATTACTCATCTTGATATTCCAGATTTTTTTGGAGATGAGAATGGAAATGGTGGCTCTAACCACACCAATTAGGGTCTTATTATGACTGCTTTTTACACTATATTTGGGTAGCTGGTAATGGGGATGTCCATACCAACTAAAATATGTCAATCATCGATTTGTTTTGTGTGTGCGTTTTTGTTATGTTTTTATCCTTTCTTTTTCTCTGCAATCAAGTATGATGTATCTTTTGTGCCTCTGTTTTCGTTAATAACTAATATATATTTTTGTTTAATGAAATAAAGGATATGGATAGGCCATCTGTTTCCAGTGGAGAAGATAAATGTTTGATTGATAGTGCAACAACACATACTATTCTTCGTGATAAGAAGTATTTCTCAAATTTTATATCATTTAAAGCTGAGGTGAATACTATATCAGGTCCTGCAGACCTAATTGAAGGCTCTGGAAGAGCCACAATTCTATTGGAAAATGGAACAAAAATATATATCCATGATGCTTTATATTCAAGCAGTTCCCAAAGAAATTTACTTAGCTTTAAAGATATTCGTTGTAATGGATATCATATTGAAACAATAAGTGAAAATAATATAGAATATCTCTATATTACTTCTGTTGTTTCAGGACAAAAATTGATTTTGGAAAAGATTCGTACTTTCTCATCTGGATTATATTATACGATAATTAAATCAATTGAGGCTTATGCAGTTATGAACAAGAAGTTCTCCAATCCAAAAATATTCATGCTTTGGCATGACCGCTTAGGTCACCCGGGATCTACGATGATGCGTAGAATCACTGAAAATTCTCATGGACATCCATTAAAGAACCAGAAGATTCAGTTGTTACATGAGAGTATATGTACTGCATGTTCACAAGGAAAATTAGTAACTAGACCATCTTATCCTAAAGTTGGTTTTGAATCCCCATCATTCCTACAAAGAATTCAGGGGGATATATGTGGACCTATTCACCCACCTAGTGGACCATTTCGCTATTTTATGGTTCTAATTGATGCATCTGCAAGATGGTCACATGTTTGTTTATTGTCTACTCGTAATGTTGCTTTTGCCAGATTACTTGCACAGGTTATTAGGCTTCGAGCACATTTTCCAGATTATCCAATAAAATCAATACGCCTTGATAATGCTGGTGAGTTTACATCCAAAACTTTTTATGAGTATTGCAAAGCAGTGGGGATTGATGTTGAGCATCCAGTCCCATATGTGCACACCCAGAACGGATTAGCAGAATCATTTATCAAACGCCTACAGGTAATTGCGAGAACTTTATTATTAAGAACACAATTACCAAGTTCTGTATGGGGACATGCTATTTTACATGCTGCTGCATTAATCCGTCTTCGACCTACTGCTTATCACCAGTATTCACCATTACAACTTGTGTTTGGCCATCAACCTAATATATCCCATTTACGTACTTTTGGTTGCGCTGTATATGTCCCAATTGCCCCAACTCAAAGAACTAAAATGGGACCCCAAAGACGTTTGGGGATATATATTGGTTTTGATTCACCGTCAATTATTAGATATTTGGAACCTTTGACGAGTGATCTTTTTACTGCACGATTTGCAGATTATCATTTTGATGAGAAAAATTTTCCATCTTTCGGGGAAAGAAAAACTTCTCCTGAAGAGAAGCAGGAATTTTCTTGGAAGGTTCCAAGTTTGATCCATTTAGATCCATACACATCTCAGTGTGAGAATGAAGTGCGAAAGATAGTGCATCTTCAAACAATTGCTAATCAGTTACCAGATGCATTTACAGATACTAATAGGGTAACAAAGTCATATATACCAGCTGCTAATGTACCAGCCCGGGTGATTGTTCCTGAAGAACGATATAAACAATTAGCAGCAACTGAATCATCTGTTGCACGACAGAAGCGTGGTAGACCACTTGGATCAAAAGATACAGTTCCCCGGAAGAGGAAATTAAATTATCAGGATTTTGATAAAACTCGAGTTACAAATAAATCCACTTTCTCTGAATCAACTCCAGTAGAGTTAGATGTCCCTGAAGCGACAGGAGCCCCTGTAGTGGCAGAAGCCCCTGAAGTGGCAGAAATCCCAGAAGAGAGACAAGAAAATGGAAATGAAGAAATATCCATAAATTATGCAAGAGAAATATGGAATCGTGAAGAAACAATCATCGATGATATATTTTCTTACACAGTAGCTACTGAAATTATTAATGATGATTATGAACCTCATGGTATTGATGATTGTAGACAAAGGCATGATTGGCCTAAATGGAAAGAAGCAATTCAAGCAGAATTAAATTCTTTAGCCAAACGTGAAGTATTTGGACCTGTAGTCCAGACACCTGAAGATATCAAACCCGTCGGATATAAATGGGTTTTTGTACGAAAACGAAATGAGAAAAATGAAGTCATGAGATATAAGGCACGACTCGTAGCACAAGGTTTCTCGCAGAGACCTGGTATTGATTTTGATGAAACGTATTCACCAGTGATGGATACAATCACATTTCGATTTTTATTAAGTATGGCTGTTTCAGAAAAGCTTGAAATGCGTCTAATGGATGTAGTGACTGCTTATTTATATGGGTCACTCGATTCAGATATCTATATGAAAATTCCTGAAGGATTTAAAATGCCAGAAGCATATAAATCGAGATCTCGTAATTTATATTCGATAAAGTTGCAAAGATCCCTGTATGGATTAAAACAATCTGGACGGATGTGGTATAACCGTCTTAGTCAATATCTGATCAAGGAAGGGTATATTAATGATCTAGTATGTCCATGTGTTTTTATAAAGAAATCTGAATCTGGATTTGCTATTGTAACAGTATATGTTGATGATATGAATTTAATTGGAACTCCTGAAGAGCTCCTAAAAACTGCTGAATATTTAAAAAGGGAATTTGAAATGAAAGACTTGGGCAAAACAAAGTATTGTCTCGGCCTGGAGATCGAACATACACCAAATGGAATACTTGTTCATCAATCGGCATATGTTGAAAAGATTCTGAAAAGATTTAATATGGACAATGCTCATCCATTAGGTACTCCTATGGTTGTTAGATCTCTTGATCCTAAAAAGGATCCATTCCGGCCTAAAGAAGATGATGAAAAGATACTTGGTCCCGAAGTACCATATCTAAATGCAATTGGTGCTCTATTATATCTTGCACAATGTACTAGACCTGATATTGCATTTGCAGTAAATTTATTAGCAAGATTCAGTTCAGCACCAACTCGAAGACATTGGAATGGAATCAAACATATTTTTCGTTACCTTCATGGTACAATAGACTTGGGATTATTTTATGTGTCTAACAATTTTTCAGGTTTAATTGGTTATGCTGATGCTGGATATTTATCTGATCCCCATAAAGCTCGTTCACAAACGGGATATGTTTTTACCTATAATGGCACAGCAATCTCCTGGCGATCTATAAAGCAGAGTCTTGTTGCTACATCCTCTAATCATTCGGAGATCCTTGCACTTCATGAAACAAGTCGAGAATGTGTTTGGCTAAATTCTATTATTCATCATATTCGAAGTACATGCGGATTTTCATCATCCAAAGAAATGCAGACACCAATATTTGAAGATAATACAACTTGTATTGCTCAGATAAGAGGAGGATATATCAAAGGGGATAGAACTAAGCATATTTCTCCAAAATTCTTCTATACTCATGAACTTCAACAAAGTCGACAGATTGATGTAAAACAGATACGATCTACAGATAATCTTGCAGATCTGTTTACTAAATCATTACCGACGTCAACATTTGAGAAATTAGTATATGGCATTGGCATGCGTCGATTTTGTAAACTACAGAATTAATTTTTATCAGGGGGAGCATACAATCAGGGGGAGTAGATTTTTGAAAATAACAATACATGTGTACTGCACTCTTTTTCCCTTCGACCGGATTTTGTCCCATTGGGTTTTACCGGCAAGGTTTTTAATGAGGCAGTTTGAACACATAAAACACTACTTGTGATCCAGAAGATCATTGTATATATTGTTAAGGTTTTTATCCTAATAGAATTTTCCTAGCAAAATCAAATACAATAAAGTGGTGAAAATCCAAGGGGGAGTGTTGTAAAGTGGTTTCCAACTATTAACCACTATATATGAATTGGTGGATTTACACCTATTAAGCACTATAATGTCTATTATATTAAGAGAATAGTATTAGATAAACACTATAAATATGTGCATATTCTCCTTGTAAATTGACTTAGTTTTTGATCGGTAAGAAGAACCTTATTGCTCTCATTTATTTCTAGTCTCTCTCTCTCTCTTAATATCATTTCATTTGTTTTCTTCATTACTTCTTATTTTACTTTAATTTATTTACTTTACTATTATTATTTCATTTCATTTTATAACAAAAAAAAGATAAAGTCAAATAGATAACCAAAATTTATTACACATCATATACTTGATGTCTTTAATGAAAAAAAAAATCACTAATCTCCATTACTATCAATAAAATAATGTCTCAACATGAAAAGACGAAAAGAAATAAATAAATACATTATATCAATCCATTCAAAAATTTATATGCATGATAATATAATTAAATGAATAAATAATACTCAACCTACCTAAAGTTTGATGAATTACACTCGGAATTAAAGTTTGTAAAAATTCACACTAAACTCCCCTGACATTAAGTTTGATTGTCTAAAAATAATAAAAGGCAAAAATGCCCTCAAGTTTAAAAATAACAAATTAAAATAAGAAATAAAAAATAAATTTATAAAAATAAATAATGGATCTCAATCGTCGATGTTTGTGATGGACAGTTGAGATTTTTTTATTAAAAAATATAACAAAAAAATAAAAAAGAGAGAGATGAGGGTGGAGATTCGGATCTCCCCCATCTCTCTCTTCTCCATAGATAGAGCTTGAAGATCCATCCATAAAATCCTCAGATAGATTGAGTATTATTTATTCATAATTAAATTATTTAAATTGTATAGAGGACAAGTTATTATATATAATATTTAACCTAATTTTTCACCCGTCTATTACTAATGCATTTTAAATTTATTTAAAAAATATTTTTAACTTATTCTTTAATCTTAAAAATATCAAAATTGAATTTCACTTTTATAACTTTGTTAACTGCTAACAAAATATCTAAAGTATACTTTAAAGTCTTGAATAACGAAAAGATATAATACATATTCAAAAATAATCATTTCATACTTTTTTTTTTCTTTTTACTTTAAACACTCTTTTTTCTATCTTGTCAGAAATTTTTATTAATTTTTAAATTATTTTTCATGCGCATAATAGGTTGCAGGGTGATTACAAATTTTTTTGAATTATTCTTTTCAAATAATATGCTTAATAGCAAATAATAATAAAAGTTGTTAATAATTATTTGTTAGAAAGTTTTCAAAAGTCTTTCAGAGAAGTGAGAAAGAAATTTTGAGCATTTTTGTAAAGAATTGTCTATAAAAGTCTAGCATTTTTGAAAGTTTATGAAAATCATTGACATTTTGAATACCCCGTAACTTTCTTATACTCTTAAAAAAATCTAGATTGAATACCTCATGATTTTTATAGATTTTTTTAAAGTCGTTAAAATTCTAGATTAAATATCTCATGACTTTTGTAGACTTGTTAAAAGTCTAAATTGAATACCCTATGACTTTTATATACTTTTTAAAACTTATAAAAGTCTATATTAACTACACCATGACTTTTATAGACTTTTCAAAAGTCTTATTAAATACACTCAAACTTTTTAATTCCATAAAAGTCTATAAAAATTTTTAAAAATCTAAATTGATTAGTGAATTTATTAAAAATACTTTCATAAACTTTTATAGATTTTCATAGGCTTTTATTAACTTTTAAAATTATAAATAAACTAATAGTTAACTTTACCAGTTAATTCAATTTTATTTAACAATAATCATTGCTGGGTATTGTTAGAAATTTGACCACACATGTATTACAAAAAAATATATATACAGTCAAATAGATAACCAAAATACAAAGTTTTTTTAAATATTTATTACTCATCATATACTTGATATCTTTAATGAAAAAAAAATAATTAATCTCCATTATTATCAATAAAATAATATCTGAATATGTTAAGATGAAAAGAAGTAAATAAATACATTATATCAATCTTTTTTTTTTTTTTTTTAGAAGAGAACAAAGGAACAAATCGCACTAACGCTGAAGATCAGAGAGAAGACCCTGATCAAGCCATGGAGGAGCATCCTCCAACCAAATAGAAACATTCTCAATACTAAAACTGTTCCTAGCCAAAGTATGAGCAACCGAATTTGCACACTTAGGCACAAAAGCAAAAACAACCGAACCTCTATTACAAATAGATAAGATATCCGTCACAATGAGGCCAACTTCAGATTTTGGCAGGCACTTCTGAATGATGCAATTTATTACATTGAGAGCATCTGACTCCACCTGAATACGAAAGAAACCAGATTCGAAAGCTAAGTGGAGGCCATTCAGAATAGCGGAGGCCTCCGCGACTTCAATGGGGACTAAGCCAACCAACTTACGCGAAAGCCCGGCTAAGAACGCACCATCTTCATCACGAATAACCGCCCCCAAGCCTACCAAGTAATCAGCGGCTCACAATGATGCATCAACATTAAGCTTAACCTATCCCTCAACAAGAGGCAGCCACCTAACTGGAGGAGGAGAACCCGCAGAAGCTACTGGGCACGAGGAAGCTGTATCCAGTTCTGCCACGTAACTCAGCGACCAGTCTACAACATCAAAAGCAGGGAGCAGCACCTGATCGTGAACAAACTTGTTTCTCCGAAACCAAACTCTCCATATCACCACCATGCAAAGTCTCAGGTCAGACTCCCCCAAAACAGCAGAACACAACGAGAAAAAATCCATGAAAGTGGAACAAGTGCTGACCTGGTCAGCAACAGCCTGTAAAGGAAGGCAGCGGGACTTCACATGGCGCAACAACTTACATGTCCAGAGAGCATGAAGGATAGACTCGCTTTCTATACCACAACAAGGGCAACAATCCTCAATGTAGGCATGCCTACACCGAAGCACCTGAAGAACAGGAATCCACCCATGGCAAGCCTTCCAACATAGGAGCTTGATTTTGCTGGGGAGTTTGACACGCCATAGTACTTTCCAACAGCCCACCTCACCTACAAACTACAATAAGCAGAAGTAATGAATAACTTATTTTGTAAAGCAACCCAATATCCACTTTTAACTGAATAAGCACCGGATTTATTATAATGCAATAAAAGAAAGTCCACATGAACTGACGACGAGCAAGGAATATTGAGAATAAGCCATGCCCCATTAGGGAGAAAAAATTGCCAAACCAAATTGGAATTCTACTCTCCGCTAGGACTCTTCAAATCGGCCACCTTAAGGAACAGATCCAGAACAATAGGAGAGAAAACTTTAAAAGTCGACAGTCTCGGGAGCCAACAGTCTTGGTAAACAAAAGTTGACAGCCCCCCACCCACTCTCCATCGCGAACCCAACTCCACCAACTGACGGCCTCAGCAAAGACTCCTCCAAACAAGGGACGGCGATGAGCCAATAGACGCACTCAAGAAAGAGCTCTGAGGGAAATAAACTGCTTTCAGAACCCGCCCAACCAACGAGGAAGGATTATCGATCAACCGCTAACACTGCTTTGCAAGCATCGCTTGATTGAAACAACTCAAATCCTTGAACCCCAGCCCTCCTTCGGATTTAATTTTACAAAGACCTTTCCATTTACACCAGTGAATCTTAGAGGAGGAATGATCACTCCCCCACCAGAAATGAGCGGAAAGATGATGAAGATCACGAACTAGGCGGAAAGAGAGCCTGAACAAATTCGTCGAGTAGGCTGGAATCGATTGAATGACAGCTTTAATTAAAACCTCTTTCCCACCAATGGAAAGCAACTTATGCTTCCAACCTTGGAGTTTCCTCCAAACTCGATCTTGGATGGACCGGAATAGCTCTCTCCTATTACAACCCGCAAAGCTGGGGAGCCCGAGGTATCTCTCATGGCACTCTACAAGACGCACTCCCAAAATAACACACAAAGCATCCCGAAGAGCTACATTAGGACCCTTACTGAAACAAACTGCGGATTTGGCAAGGTTAATCGCTTGGCCTGAGACTGACTCATACACCTGCAAAATATTTTTAATAGCCAAGCACTCCTCAACATTAGCACGCAAAAAAAGAAGACTATCATCAGCAAAAAATAAATGGAAAATGCTAGGGCCTGTGCGCCCACACCGAAGACCATGAATCGAGCCCTCCACCTCATCTCGATGAATGAGGGAAGATAAACCCTCTGCGCACAACAAAAAAAAATACGAGGAGAGAGGATCCCCCTGCTTCAGGCCTCGCTCCGGTTTAATGAAACCCACTGTTTCGCCATTTAGGAGTAATTGGTAGGAAACGGAGGAAATACAAGCCATAATTTTTTTTATCCACTGGTCAGAAAACCCCAGCGATCTCATCATCCTCTCCACAAAGCCCCATTCCACATGGTCATAAGCCTTAGACATATCAAGTTTTAGAGCCAAGTATCCCTCAAGACCCTTTTTACGGCGACGGAGATCATGAAGACACTCAAACCCCAAAATAGCATTGTCAGTAATTAAACGCCCTGGGATGAAAGCACTTTGGGTATCTAAAATAACATCATGAAGAACGAGACGAAATCGGTTAACCAAAGTCTTGGAAATAATCTTATAAAGGACGTTACAGAGACTGGTTGGCTTGTAATCTGACATGCGCTGAGGCAAGCCAATTTTGGGAATAAGGGCTATTAATGTTGCATTGGCAGCCTGAATGTTACCTCCTGAGTTCAGAAAATTCAAACAAGCGGTCGTAAATTATATCAATCTATTCAAAATTTTTATGTATCATAATATAATTAAACTATTTAAGTTGTTTATAAGATGAATACTAATGCATTTTTTTAAAAAAAAAATATTTTTAACTTATCTTTAATCTTGACAATATCAAAATTGAATTTCATTTTCGTAGTTTTGTTAAGTGTAAAAAAATAATTAAAGCGTACTTTAAAGTATTGAATAACAAAAAGATATAGTATATATTAAAAAATAATCATTTCATTTTTTTTTCTTTTTACTTTAAGCGCTCTTTTTTTATTTTGTCAGAAATATTTTTTAATTTTTAATTATTTTTCATCCGTATAATAGGTTGTATGTTGATTACAATTCTTTTTGAATTATTCTTTTCTAATAATATGCTCAATAAGTGATAATAAAAATTGTCAATAATTATTTATTAGAATGTCTTTAAAAGTCTTTCAGAGAAGTGAAAGAGGAATTTTGAGCATCTTTGTGAACAATTGTCAACAAAAGTCTACAAAAATCTAACATTTTTAAAAATTTATGAAAGTCATTGACATTTGGAATACCCTGTGACTTTCGTAGACTTTTAAAAAGTCTAAATTAAATACCTTATAACTTTTATAGAATTTTTTAAAGTCGTTAAAAGTCTAAATTGAATACACCATGACTTTTATAAACTCTTCAAAAGTCTTTACTGAATACACCCAAACTTTTTAATTACATAAAAACCTTTAAAAGTATTTGAAAATCTAAATTGAATACATTTTTAGTATCAAATCAAAGTTTTTTTTTAAAAAAAAAAAATAAAAGTACACTCACAAAAACTTTTATTGCATTTTCTTACAAATATTCAAAATGTTTTCTTCTCTGGTATCAAAATTATAACTTATAATAACTATATAGAAATATTTTAATTGATCCATAATTTTTTTCTCAAATTATATGTTATATATGTATCACATCCAACGGTGAAACTATGATGGCTCTTACAGAAAATTTTTCTTTTAATTCTTATTATTTATTAAAATATTTTCACGTTACTCTTTTAAAATAAAAAAGTTATAGTTTTTGACTTCGACGTTCACATCACCTCATTAACTAAAAATTATAAAATTTTAAGTAATAATTATAATTATTAAAATAGCACAATGTAGATATATAGGTAACAAATGCAAATATACTCTAATAGCGTGATATATTAAACTATTCATAAATCTGAAATTTAAGTTTACAAATAAATATTTAAATAATAACGTTAAACTCCAACACAAATAACATATTAATATTATTTTGGAAGAGAATTTTAGAATTGAGCTATAGTGTCACTATTATATGCATGTAACTGGAGAAATGACAAGCTATTCATCAAACCATAGTTTCTTCAATGAATAGTTCTTGGTTTTGGTGGCCATGAAGACATATTAATTGGGGTCTATGGTTGTAAAGTTTAAAATTTCATATTTAACCTACGAGGATTTTAAACTCATTTATATAGAAACTATAATTCTCGAACCCTTACGAAATTTTAAGACCTTTTTTTTTTCCCTCAATCTGATACCAATTAGGTCAAGGATTTGTAGATCACGAAACTGGTAGAGTGACGATTCGAGCACTACAACCTGTAAAACTAGAGAATATGATACCGGTAGAACACTTGGGTCACCAGGGCGGTGCCGGCCAAGTACGTTCCGACGATCAAGTCACTAAATTGTAGTAGAAAACCATATTAAATGTAGAAAGGGAGATATAGATACTTCCTGTATACTTTGGAAGGCCTCCTCATATGGTTGAGTCCACTCAAACATATTGTTTTTCCGTAATGTGTTGAAGAAGGGTCGACATCATTTGGACGACTTAGAGATTAAGCGATTGAGTGCCGCTAGTCGACCGGTTAGCTTTTGGATGTCCTTGAGAGTGGAGACCCATGACGGATTGGATATGTTCAGGGTTAGCCTCGATACCCCTCTTGGCTACAATGTAGCTAAGGAATTTTCCGGATTAAAACCTAAAGGAGCAACTGGTAGGGTTGAGCTTCATATTATACTTGTCAATCACGTCGAACGACTGTCGTAGATAGTCGAGGTGTTGTTCTCCCACGAGGGACTTAACTAGCATGTCGTCAATGTGGACCTCTATGGTTTGCCTGAGCATTTAGGCGAACATCTTGTTGACCAACCTCTGATAGGTTGCCCTTGCGTTCTTGAGGCCGAAGGGCATTACCTTGTAGCAGAAGATCCCTCGTTCAGTGACAAAATAAGTCTTCTCTTGATCATTCGAATGCATTAAAATCTTATTGTAGCATGATAATGAATCCATGAAGCTCAACAGGTCGTGTCTTGTTGTGGCGTCTACCATCATGTCGATGTGTGGTAGAGGGAACGAGTCTATAGGACAAGCTTTGTTCTTGTCGGTGAAGTCTATACAGACTCGCCACTTTCCATTCTTCTTCTTCACGACCACGACGTTAGCTAGCCAATCGGATAATCTACTTCTCTTATTGATCCAATGTTGACGAGCTTCTGAATTTCTTCATTGATCATTTTGTTGCGCTCGGGCACAAACTTTCGTCATTTTCATTTCACATAAGGGTAGTCTGAGTCCACTTGTAATATGTGAACCATCACCTCCGAATTGATGTAACACCCCCTGACCCGACCCGACTGGATCGACCCAGGGAGCGTTACCGGGTTTTCAAAACTTTCTAAATTCTCGTTATTCATTTCAAACCATTTAAAATCATATCACTTTGTAATTTAAAAATGTTTTTCTAGTGAGCCCATCAAAAATTTAGTTTTAAAAATTTCGGCAGAGTTTCCTCTGTTTTTCTGATTTCCCAAAACCTGTTTCAAATAAAACTCAAATCACATAAAATCCACAACAACACTTCAAATATCATTTCATTCAAATGCGCACTCTGCCGTTTAGTGCGACTTCCAAACAGTTTTAAAATAAAATAATTCAGAATTCAATAATTACAAACCTTTTAAAATAAAAACAAACAGAAATCATAAATTATTTATAAAACATATATAAAATCATCGAATTTACAGACTTTTGTATATGTATGCTTACAAAATATAACATACAAAACTATATCACTACCCAATAAATGCAGTGACTCTGGCTCTCTGTCAGCAACTCTCTCTTCAATCTTTGGCCTCTTCAGTATTTGATCGGTCATTTATTTTCATATATTTACGACCCTTAAACCGTATCTTTTAATTGTATTCTTGAGTATTTTTGGTGCTTTTGACGTGTTTTCCTTAAGTGTGCAGGTTTAGGGACCTAAGTGATGATTTTATATATTTTTGGGGAAAATGTGTAATTTCAGTAACATTGTGGAAGGGCATATATAAAAGAATAGCAAAGTGCTGAGGCAAAAATATAATTACAGAAAGTTAACCCAGCCATTAGTGAAACGGTGCGTTTTGCACCTATGGCTTTGGGTCTTAAGTTGAACGACGCCGTTTTGGACCAAAGCATTGGTCCAAAACGCCGCCGTTTTTGGTTAAGAAACAAAACAAAAAAATAAAAACCCAGTTGCATGCATGGCGACCAGCTCCCTCGTGCCCTCGCTCGGCTTGAAGACGAACCCGCGCCCAACCAGTGAGCAGCGCGAGCTCGACCGCGACCAGCCCCTCCTCGTGGTGCAGCTCGCGGTGCAGAAGAAGAAGTGACCAGTGAGCTGCGCGAGGACCGAGCACGACCTGTGCTCGCGTGGGGAGCTCGCGGTGCAGAAACTTCGTGCAAACCAGTGGGCAAGGCGAGCTTGAGTGCGACCTGTGCTCCTCTTGGTGCAGCTCGCGTTCCAGCCTCTTCAAGCAGGCCAGTGAAGGCCGCGACCAAGCCACCGCGACCACAGGTCGCGGTGGTGGTTGTGGTGAAGCAAAATCGCGACCTAATGGGCTGTCTATAAAAAGAAACGTTCCAAGCTGCTCCAAGGGAGAGAGAGCTCGTGGCAGTGCAGTCCAGCAGCTCCCAAGCTGCTCCAAGGGTGATCTTCATCCTCCTTGCTCCTCCCAAACACATCCCAAGCATCACAAATCATCACAACATCTCTAGATCGTAAGTGTTCATCGAAGAAGACGAAGATCGAAAGCGGAGAAGTTCAAGCCGGACCAAAGCGGATCTTCGAGTCTTGAGAGCTTCAATGGGTTGTATTTCATCTCATTAATCTTCCTTGATTGTTCATTTATGATTTTGAGTTGTTAGAACTATTGTTAGGTGATTTTCGGAACCGTGAACGGATTTGGATTTTATTGTTTATGAATATATTTTATGTGATTTATCTCATGATATTATGTGCTTAATAATAATCAATATGTTTTCCATTTCCGTGATTGGAACCGTGTGACCACCTCGCATTATCCTCCATTGAATCCGTCTCGCTTTATATTAATTGTTTTAGTTAATTTAATTTAGTTTAATTATTGAAAACTATGACTATGAACTAAACTAGTAAGTTGGGGTTTTGATGGATCCTATTCTATGATGATTGAATGAATTGATTGTTTAATTTGTTGCAGTTGATTATTGTGTTGTTGAGTGGTTTTATTGTGCTTAATGCTTTTGAATGTGAAGGCCTACATTTAGATGATAAATTGGTGGTGTGTTATGTACCGAGAGGAGACGCCCACCACGTGCTCGATATAATGTCCACCACAAGTAGAATTGGATAGAGATATACTAATTTGCTTGTGTGATCACATAGGGTGTTTATTGTGACTAATGCATTCTCATGCACTTGGATATACCATCGAGAGATAGGATATTAGTGTATGGGTAATAGGTCCGATTTACCTCGAGAGGGGACTTTGGATAAATTAGATGAACACGGTCATCATCATGCATAGTTAAACCTCAACAATGTGCTCTCATGGAACTCAATTGGATGGAATAGGTGAATTCAAATACCCTAACTAATCTCTCATATTGGTTGTTTGCTTTATTTTTATGTCTTTATATTTTTATCCTTTAATATCTTACGATTATCCAAATAGAAATAGGCTTGGTTAATTTTAGTACTCAACGCTTAAATATCCCTGTGGAGACGATAATTTACTCATCATTTTATTACTTGTGCCGACCCCGTATACTTGCGGGTACAAAATAGGCATGTCAGTATTCCTGTGACCTACGCGCGATAAAAACCGAAGCGCTAAGCATATAGCTTAGTGGGTGTATACTAAACTCATTTATAAAAATTATAATATATTTGGCATACTATAAATCTCAATGTATTTAAATAAAACAATTTCATATTCAATTCAATTCAAGTATGAATTTAAATCATATGAAATCAATGTAATAAAAACAACTAAACCAATTTAATAATTCGTACTAAATGAAATTCTCACTTTCTTTTACAATCAATTTCACCTACTAAAATAAACGTATAAATAAAATCAATTTCTAACTTCACTTATAAACATATTATTCCATTTATTTCAATTCTAGCCCTCTGGAATACTCAACATAAATCAAGACTGGAATATGGGTCGTTCGACCACAGTGGCTATCCGTCGAACATAACTCCCACCCTATGACGAATCCTAAGAGTGGTACGTATCTCCCTACCTTAGGACCGAGGGTTCGGACCCTAGAGAGGTACATATCTCCCTATCCCAGGAACGAATCCTTAGGAAGGTACGTGTCTCCCTACCCGAGGACGAATCCGTGAGGAGGTACGTGTCTCCCTACCCCTGGACGAATCCATGAGGAGGTACATAATAAATCATCAATAGCAATATCAATGTCGGTGCAGTACTGCTCACTGAACCCAGCTGGTATACCAACCTCCGATATCCATTTCTATGTCTACGTATCCTAGGGCCGTTTCAATACATTTTTCATTAAGCAATTCACAATTCGAAATTAAACATAACTAATATAAAGCTTTCGATCAATATTCGGAAAACATATATTCAACGATTTGGTCATTTGAACTTCGGAACAAATGATTTCAACCTAATCAACAATCAAAATACAATAAATACAATTAAATCGAAATTAGTCAATCGAAAAACAATATAAACATATATTTACTAAATTATTCAAACTCAAATGTAAATCAAAACACATAAAAATGTCGAAAACATGTGTACACCAACCTGGATACCGTTCCTACACTTTTTCCTTCTGGGTTTCACCTTTTTCTTTTTCCTTTTACTTTCCTCTTCTCTTCCTTTCTCTTTCCTTCTTTTCCTTTATCTTCTCTTCTCTTTTTCTTTTTCTTCTTCTTCTTCTTCTTCTTCTTCTTCTTCTTCTTCTTCTTCTTCTCTCTTTTTCTTCTTCTTCTTCTTTCTTTTTCTTCTTCTTTTCTTTTCTCTCTTTTTTCTCTCTTCTCACCCGCTGTTCCTCTTTCTTCTTTCTGTTTTTAGCTTCCGCGAGAAGTTTTCTTTTTTTATACAAATTCGGTCATCGTGACCTGCGGTCGCGCCACCTGGTCGCGATACTCACTGGAAGGCTTCTACTGCTTTCATCGCGATCATCCATCGAGGTACCATGGTCGCGCTGGTGGTCGAGTTGCTCACTGCCCGAATTTGATATTTTTCACCGCGAGCTAGTCAGTGCGATCTGTGGTCGCGGTGCTCACTGCCAGAAATTTTATTTTTCACCGCGAGCAGCTCATCACGATCTATGGTCGCGGTACTCACTACTAACTTTTTCCTTCACTTCATGCAATCTTTCTGGACCGCTCCATCTGGTCTATCTGGAAACCATAAAAATAAACATACTTTTAATTACGTTTTACACCCTTCAATCACAAAATTTATATTCACATATTCAAAATTAAATATTCGAAATTAGGGATGTTACAATTGATGTCTGTCACAAAATTAATTACTTTTAATTACGTTTTACACCCCTCAAATCACAAAATTTATATTCACATATTCAAAATTAAATATTCGAAATTAGGGATGTTACAATTGATGCCTGTCACAAAATTAATTACTTTTAATTACGTTTTACACCCCTCAAATCACAAAATTTATATTCACATATTCAAAATTAAATATTCAAAATTAGAGATGTTACAATTGATGCCTGTCACAAAAATAATTACTTTTAATTATGTTTTACACCCCTCAAATCACAAAATTTATATTCACATATTCAAAATTAAATATTCGAAATTAGGGATGTTACAATTGATGCCTGTCATGTCAATGTAGGACCACCCGAAGTTGCCATGTAGCTGTGATAGGAACTCGATGAGTCTGGCTCTACTATTAGGTGCGAGCCGAGACACCATGTTGACCTTGTGGTCCGGGTAGTCTGGGTGTATAGACACCTCGTCGAGCTCCTCTATCCTCCCCTATAGTGCTCTTGTGCTCACTGCTGAAGCCTACCAAGACGGTCGTCCTGTTATGTTGTCTTCGTTTACCTACATTTCTTTCAAAGCATCAAGGAAGAACAAGTTAGTCGAGCTACCATTGTCGACTAGTATTCTCTTTTTTAAGCAGTTGGCTACCAATAGAGAGATGACTAAGGCGGCGTGATGTGGGTTGAGCAGGTCTATATGTTCATCGCTGTTGAAGCTGATGGGATGGTCGAGTGTATAGTCGACGAGATAGTCGGATCTCCAAGTTTCCAGCTTCTCAAGCATGATGTGACATCGAAGAAGGTAAATCCACTCACTTCGGACCCACCGAAGATCACGTTGATTGTTCTCTAGTGTCAAGGGGGCTTTGGTGGTAAAGTCGCACGACCTTCGTGTTGCCTCTTATCGCATAGAGCCACAGTGTTCTTGTCTTTTTCTATCAAGAATTCTTTAAAATGATCCCTTTTGAGGAGTTTTGCTACCTCTAGTCGAAGTGCGATGTAATCTTCTGTTTTGTGGTCATGGTTGCTATGGAACTCGCACTACTTTGAGTTATCTCTCTAATCAGATAGGCTCTTAATCTTCGGAGGCCATCTTACCGAACCTCTCATTCCTTTAAGGACTGTGACAACATATTCTGGTTTAATACTTAAGTTTTATTCTGGCAACCTGTTCTTTGGTCGGTCGACTGGTCGAATTAGTCGATCAATAGGTCATCGACCGTTTCTATTTCAACTGTCTCTGCGACCAGTGGTAGGATAAGGTTCAGGTCTTCGTTCATTGGACCATCGCTCGACTCTACTGTCGCATCTACCGTCGCTCCTGTTTGGCCTGATGGGCTGGTAGTTCAATTCATCATCTTCCCACTTGATCTGGGCTCATGCCTTGGCTAACACGTCATTCATGGTCTTGCATGGGTATTTGGTCAGCTCCTTGTATAAGTCTGAGTCGTGTAACAAGCCTTTTCGGAGGGTTGATATAGTTGTTCCTGGATTGCAATGATGGATGAACACCTTCTCTTTGATGAAGCATCCTACATAGTCTCATAGGCAATCTCCTCGCCTTTGGTTGATGGTGTAGAGGTTGTTTGACTGTTTCTCTAACTTCTTGCTATTAGCGAACTGCTCTACGAAGGTATCCATAAGCTGAGCGAATGAGCTAATAGAGTTGTTGGGTACGTTGGTGTACCATTGGATTGTTGGTCCTACTACGCTCAACCTAAAGCCTTTGTAAATGCATGCCTCCCTAAGGTCGTTTGGATGCCGTCGTGAACATTCACTGGCGATACTGAGCTATGTGGTTGTTCAGGTTGGTCATGCCATCGTAGTGCTTCATACTGGGGAAGCTGAATTTCCTAGACATCTTTACCAAGGCTATGGCATCCATAAATGGTTAGTTAGCGAAGCTTTTTGCTATACTTTTCTTTATCGAAGTCGACATACCAGGAATACATTGGATAAAGGCCTTCATTTTGGCAAACCTGCGAGCTAAATTAGGGTTAGCAAAGATAAAGTTTGAGCTTACCTTTTCTAGGTTCGATGGGGTGGTTTGTGATGGGTTCAATGGTGTCCTCTGTGAAAGGACGATCAGTCGAGCCGAGCTGTTGTTAGTCGTATTTGGAGTCGACACGGGCTGTGCTTCTTGAGCAGTTTGTCTCCTTGGGTCCTCGTCCTCCAACTCGAGGGTTTGATGTTGGTGGGGTGACCAAGTCGACTGCTCCACCCATTACTTGCCACCTGTGCTTTCCATCTATGCGGTTTGGGTCGAGGTAGCTAGCAGTTATGCCTTGATCCTCTAGTTGAACGGTCGAGTAGGGTAAAGTTGGTGCGACTTGGTCGAGTAGAGGTGCGTGAGATGCTGATGGATTCCCATATGATCAAACAGTCGCGTGTAAATGCTAGAATCTACGCTTGATAACCTAACGGTCTACTGTGGTTGATTGAAGGGACGACGATATGCAAAATAGCAAGAATAGGGTCGTGCACTTTGGACACCTGGTTAGTGCCACCCAAATAGTCTCTGACGCCCAAGTTAGATAATGAATCTAAATGGGAAGTGACGAAATAAATGAAGGATACCTCAATCGTGTATATGTCGAGCAGTACGTGATATTGCGTTAGCGTGATAATGATAGCAGATGATGCTATGTCGTGTGTAGCTGGCCTTAAGATCTCATCATGCGCGAGTGTAATTGCTTGATTATCATAATGACAGTTTTTTAGTAAAAATTCCTTAACCACTGAGAATGAAGCTTAGAGGCTGTATTTATAGGGGTTGGGTAGGTGTCTGTTGCGTCTGTATCCCAAGGAATGCTGTGCTTCGAGATATCCGGGATTCCTAATATCTCGGAGAATTTGATTGGGCAAGTTTAGACCAAGTCAACAGACTTAGTCAAAGGTTGACTTAGTTACCTGGTGGCGGCTATGAGGTCGGGTCGACCACACAGACCTATCTAGGGGTTGTGTCGACTGTTGTGTCGTGTGATGAGCTATTGATCGCTTGGTCCATGTGTTTACCTTATAAGGCCTTGGATTTTGTCGAGCGCTAGGCTTTTAGTTTCTACGCTGTTTTTAGTGGTTTTGGGCTTTCTATTAGGTCAAAGTCATTTGGACTATTTTTTACCACTACAGTTTGCCCCCTACTCTCTTAGTTTTTTATTTATTTATTTTTATAAAAAAAACTAAGAGAGTAGTGTAGAGGGCTTGAATAAATAGGTCGTGTGTCGAGAATTCAAAGTCTGCACTTGTTGAAGTCGTGTGGTGATAACTGTCGACCACGAATTCGATGATGCGAAGTTGGTCTAAAGGGGTCAACATAGTTGACCAAAGTGTTTTGACTGGATGATCGACAACGTCATGTGGTGAAGAGTCATGGACGTATTGTCATAGGAAGTGAAGCGTTGATGTCGACCGCAGAGGTTTTTAATGGTGTTTTATCAACTGCTCGAGGTGACAGTTGGTATTAACGCATCGCTTCGAATGCTCGCGTGGTTTCGAGGAACGGCTGCGGCTGTAATGATGAGGCGTCTCATTAGTTGTCTCATGCGACAGTGTGTGGCCAATTGCTGGTTGCCACGTGTCGTGCAGGCGGTTATTTTTTTAGGGTTATTTAAATCAGGTTTCCTACATACTTTTATCTTTTTCACTTTGCATTTTTTCTCTTTGTAGAGCGTAATAGTTTTCAGAGCACTTCTTCTACATTTCCAGGCAATTTTTGGTGTGATTTTACGCCTGTTCTCTTCGTAAATCTTCAAGGTACGAGTTTCCAATCACTTTTGTTACAAGTTTTCTCTGTTTTTGCTTTATTTGAATGTGTTTTCCCTGTAGTTTTGCATACTGCCATGCTTTTTCTGTTTGTGTTCTTGTTTTTCTTACTCTTGAAGTTTCTTTCGTTTTTCTTGAATATGGCCTCTAAATCTTTATTTAGGTTAGTTTTTGTATGAAAAACTGTTCGTAGGCATTTCTAGGGCATTTAGTAGTAGATGTCGTGCACTATTTATATTAGTGTCGAGCGTAGAGCCTTCTACGTTCGAATTTTTCCTCCTCGCTAAGTGTTGTTTATTTTGACTCGACAGCGTTAGGAGTCAAATCGAGGCCAACTAAAGAGGTGATGAAAGAGGTCGAACTGAGCGACATGAGTGAATCGAGCAGGTCGAGTGTGTCGAGCAAGGGGTCGACTGATAGTGAGCCGCGTCCTATGGCTAAGGTTACTTCAACGGGGATAATCGATTTAGACGCTGATGACGAGGGTGGCCTATCGACTGTTGTAGTGGACAACGTCCCGGAGGGGGTCGTTAGGAGTAAAAGGTCGAATGACCTGAGTAAAGAGGCAGAAGCCTCGACATCAGGTGTGGGATTCTTCCTGCAGGTTTGAGCCCAGCCAGCAGGCTTACTGAATCTGATATGCTAAGGATCAAATTTCAATATGGGATTCCAGAATCTGTTAAGTTGCGGTTGCCCCGGTTGACAGAGCAGGGTGACTCCGCGGATGGGAATTGGACTTGTTTCTACGAGCTGCTTTTTCGACAGGGTCTGAGGTTCTCCATCCTGCCCTTAAGTCGTAGAGTGCTGCGATTTTTCGAAATCGCTACAGGCCAGCTGATGCCAAACGGCTGGAGATTGCTACTGTCGGTCGAAGTCTTCCATGAGATGAGGGGTCTTCTTTTTTCATTGGGAAACTTCTTCTACACGTATTATATGAAAACCTATGAAGACGAGCCAGGGCTCTACCTAATTTCTGCTCGACCTCACCGGCCACATCTAATAACTGACCTTATGACAAATGATCGCCGGTGGAAGGATAGGTACTTCTTTGTACGGGGCGAATTAGTCAAAGGCCCCTTCGAGGAAGACAACTATATTTGCTCGGCATGGAATATCCCTAGTAGGATTTCGTTAGGATGTCGATCGCTTTTTGATCTCTATTTGTTGATTGCTCTCTCTAAGTTGTGTTCTTTTTTTTACAGAAACTGTAGTGGGATCGAATGTTCTCCCTAATCGCAATAACGAAGTGCGTACGTCGTGCATGCTCTTTGTCGACCCTGCAGAAAGGAGTTGGAGGAAGCTGCTGAACGAAAAATATTTGAGGCCGAGTCGTCTATGGGCACAAGTCAACCTTAACGCCAAAGGTACCCCTTTCCCTAAGCTCAAGAACTTAGTCACTTACGCTTGGGTTCGTTATTATTTTGAGTTGCTTTGTGGAACTCTTTTGCTCATGCCTATCTCTGAGGTCGAGCATAAATTCGCTTTAGATTCAATGTCGAGCATGAAGCCGAAGATCGTGGATACTGATGCGGCCGTCGCACGTCATCGTGAGAGGGCGTTGGCATCTGCAGCTAAGCAGCACAAACAGTCGAGCGGTCAGCGGGACATGGCTGAAATGCTAAAGTCTAGCCAGCCCATGATACCTGCCCCTGCTTATCCTCTGAGATCCTCTGTAGCAAAAGAGGCCTCCAAACATGCCAAGAAAAAATAAAAGGTTGTGGTAGAGGAGCCGAGCCCTAGTGTTGAGCTCTCTCTCACCACTGTCGTGTCGGCTTTTAAAGATTATAAAACCTTGATTGATGAGGCCGACCAGTTCTTACTTCCGCGCGACGCCCAGCTTTTGCGGGACTCTAGGGTGCTCAATACGATGGACCGTGGCATTGCCAGCTCTTTTCAAGTAAGCTTTGTTTTTTTTTTTATAGTGCTCGACAGTTTTGGTATTGACGACTTTCTTATATTTAACGGCTCTCGAGTTTCAAGTTTACTTAAAGAACGAGTTCTCCAAATTTACTTAGCGCTTGAAGGATTACAATAAGTAGATCGCGGCTCTAAAGAAAGAGCACGAGAACAAGGTGTTGATGGAGCTACGACAGAGGAATGTCTCGCAGGAGACGGAGGAAAGGCTCGAAGAGCTGGATAGGAAAGTCGTCGTGCTGTCGGCTAATGAAGATAGACTAAACATGGAACACAAGGCAGAGGTCGACAACCTTGTAGGCCAAATCACGACTCTCATGGAAAAGTGTGAAAATATAGCGGACGACACGGTGATCCAAACCAGGTCCACTATCATGCAGCAGTATAAAGACGGAGAGGCCGGTAGTTGGGATATCGACGGGGCGATAGCGGCTTGGGAGGAGGTAAAGGCATTGGCAGCAGAGGAGGAGGCGGAGGCGCCGGTGGTCAATGACACACCAGATAGCCAAATGGAGACCAGTCATACCGGTTGTCGAGCAGAAGGAGTAGCAGGAGTAGGAGCAACATCAATAACAGCAAGAAGAACAGCACAACCTACAGGGGGATGACGTCGACGTCTATCTATGTTTTTACTTTTAATGTCGAACTGGGCCTTAATGCCTTTTTTAATTTGTTTGGGGCCGAGAATTGCCCTTTTTGAATATTTTTATTTAATATTTGACGTGCGGTTTCAAATGAAATTTCTCTTTTTCCGTATGTCGTGTGTGTAGACTTGATTGAGTTTTGCTTGTCAAAAAATGTTTAAGTAATATAACGAAGTTTTAGCGAAATATCATAATAGAAAGTGTAAAGTGCTTGACCTTCGTCGTAGGCAGATGTAAGTCGTGCGACTGGGTTAAGTGTACAAGTAAAAAAATACTTGTATGATAGGATTGTAGGAGCCACCAAAAATCTCTTGATCATGTTTCAACACTTAAGCATGTATGCATAGCATTAAATAAATGAAAGGCACGACATTTAACGGAAGGTATAAGCATAACATAAGTAATTTTGAAATTTGACTAAGTCTTTAACAAGCTCATGCGCAGAGCGCATTATAATAGAGTGCACGTGTAACACCCCCCGACCCGAATCCACTCGGACCGAATCGGGGAGCGCTACCGGATACGGAAAACAAATTTCAAATCAGAAACTTTAAGTAATGATCCGAATAAATATTTAAATTATGGTCCAAAAAGATTTTCTGAATATTTCGCCAGAGTTTCCTCTGTTTTTCTGACTTTCCAAAATCTGTTTTCACAATTCATAAAATCCACACTTCTATAATCGCAAATCAAATTGCGCACCCTTCCATAGCCGGTGCGACTTACCAAAACACATGATATTAAAATACTATTAAATATTCAACTTAAAAAACATTAAAATCCATGGGCCCAAATATTACAAAACATACATAAAAACTAAATATCATTTCAAATATTTACAAAAACATTCTTGTCCATGCATGCCGATATATGTATATATATATTTTAATAATATTCTCCGTAATATTACTATAATCAAAACATATCGAAAATCAATTCAGAACGGATCCGTAATATTTTAATAATTTTCGTAAACAATATTACGGATCCAGAATATTTCAAATACATATAATCCAAATCAGTAACAATATATATATATATATATATATATATATCGAATCAACAGTATAACAGAAAAATATATATATATATAGAACAATATATATATATATATATATATATATATCAACAGTATTATAAATAATATATATATATATATATATTATCTATATATATAATCAACCGTATTATAACTAATATATATATAGATAACCAATAAGATATATATATATATATATATATATATATATATATTCGAAATTAATTTATTACAAACAATATATATACAAAATTATCCCAAAATCAATTTCAAACAACAGATCATAAGCCATATATCCCAAATAAATTAAAATCAATATAATATAACAATTCCGAAAATTTCTAAAAAATCTGAAAAATACAAAAAAAATACCACCAAACCTGAAATACTATTCTGAACACAAAACTCTTCTGGACCAACGCCAATTTCCTTCTCCTTCTTCTTCTCTTTCCTTTCTCTCTCTTCTTTCTCTCTTCTCTTCTCTCTTCTTTCTTCTCTCACGCGAGCACTGTTTTGTTTTTTTGTCTTTGCTAACTCTCTGTCTCAAATTGAGATTACTATGCTCATGTGCTGTCCAATCTTTATTTTATTTTATTTTATTTTAAGATTTTCCTTGTGTGTAAACACTCACACACATACTCACATACATATACAAATATCTTCCTAATTACCATTTGCTCCCTTGAACTTCTAAAATTCTCCATTGGCACAAATTTATTCATAATCACATTCCATCTCAATCATTATTCTAAAAATATTCCATACTTATCCAATTACCAAATTGACTTCACCAATATTCAATTGGACTCATTATCATCCAAATGCACCATAAAAATAATATACTTTTCATAATGACGGCAAATTAGGGGCGTTACAGCACGTGTAACACCCCCTGACCCGACCCGGCTAGATCGACCCAGGGAGCGCTACTCGGATTTTCAAAACTTTCTAAATTCATTTTATACATTTCAAATCATTGGAAAACCACATAGTTTATAATTTTTTAAAAAACCATTTTCGAGTGAGCCCATCGAAATACACTTTTTACAAAAATTTCGGCACAGTTTCCTTTGTTTTTCGGATTTCCCAAAACCTGTTTTCCACAACTCAAATCAAATACAAATCACAACAACACTTCAAATCTCATTTTCAATCAAGTGCGCACTTTGCCGTTTAGTGCGACTTTCAAACAATTTTCAAAATCAAATAGTACATAATTAATTCATTTCAGTCCTTAAGAAATGAAAAACAGAATTCATAAACCAATTTAAATACAAAACAGAATTATACAAAACGTTTACAAATCTCTGTATATACATGCATATCAATCACAATACACGTCAACATAAATATCTACCCCAGCAATGCGATTCTACTCCTCTGTCTGCAGGAAACTCCTCTTCAGTCTTTTGCCTCTTCAGTATCCCTGGTACCTACGCGTTAGAAACAAAACTAACGCGCTAAGCATATAGTTTAGTGGGTGTACACTAAACTCGAATATTAAAATCATAACATAACTTGCCATAAAATAAATATCACAATACAAATATAAGGAAAACATTACTAATTAAAAACATATGAACTCAAATTAGTAAACTCAACTAAATCATTATTTATACTCAATATCTTTCTCATTTCAATTACAAACAGTTTTATATATACACTAAAATAACCATGTCAAATCGATTTCGAAAACACTTATAAACATATCACTTATTTCAATTCAATTCTGGCCCTCTAGAATACTTAACATAAGCCAGGACTGGAATATGGGTCGTCCGACCACAGTAACTGTCGATCGAACATAACTCCCACCCTATGACGAATCCTAAGAGTGGTACGTATCTCCCTACTCTAGGATCGAGGGTACGGAACCTAGAGAGGTACATAACTCCCTATCCCAGGAACGAATCCTTAGGAAGGTACGTGTCTCCCTACCCCAGGACGAATCCGTGAGGAGGTACGTGTCTCCCTGCTCCTGGACGAATCCATAAGGAGGTACATAATAATCATCAATAGCATCTCAATATCGGTGCAGTACTGCTCACTGAACCCAGCTGGTATACCAACCTCCTATATCCATTTCTATGTCTAAGTATCCTGGGGCCGTTTCGATAACCTATTTTCAAACGTTCACTGTATTTACCAAACAATGGAAACATTCGATTTCAATAACATAGATTTTTCATGGAAAATAAACAATATTCATATAATAACCAAAAACAAGTAATTTCCACGAAATCGAAGTAATAAAAATACGATCAATAATAAAATCATTCCACAAAAATAAAATCAACACATAAAAATAAAAGTCTTATAACAAATCTCAGATTCAAACTAAAATACTTAATACTTTTCGTAAAGATTTCGAAAACGAAGGTACACCAACCTGGATACCGTTTTTCTTTCGACTATCGCGGTTCTAGGTTTCTTTTCCTTTCCCTTTCTCTTTCTCCTACACTTTCCTTTTCTCTTTCCTTCCTCTTCTCTTCTTCTTCTTCTTCCTCTTCTTTCTCTTCTTTCTTTCTTCTCTTTTCTTTCTTTCTCTCGGTCTCTCACTCTCTCTTTTCTTTTCTCTGTTTTTGTGGCTTCTGCGAGAAGCCAAATTTTTTTTTATATTATTTCGGTCGTCGCGACAGTCGTCGCGACCTGTGGTCGCGCCACCAGGTCGCGGTACTCATTGGAGCGTTTCCACCGCCTTCATCGCAAGCACACCTCGCGGTACCATGGTCGCGCTGGTGGTTGAGTTGCTCACTGCCAGAATTTGACATTTTCATCGCGAGCAGCTCATCGCAATCTGTGGTCGCGGTGCTCAATGCCAAGAATCACCGTTTTTCATCGCGAGCAGGTCATCGCGATCTGTGGTCGCGGTGACCAGATCGCGATGCTCACTGCCTCGGTTTTCCTTTTTCTTGCATCATTTTTGGACCGTTCCATCTGATCCACCTGAAAATCATAAAAATAAACATACTTTTAATTACATTTACACCCCTTCCAATCACAAAATTTATTTTCACATATTCAAAATTAATTATCCAAAATCCAGGATGTTACAGCACGACATCAACGAAATAAAGACCTAACCAATTTGAAAATCGATTAAGTCCGTAACAAGCTCGTGTGTAGAGCATATTGTAATGGAGTGCACGATATCGATGAAATAAAGACCTAACCAATTTGAAAATCGATTAAGTTCTTAATGCATATTGTAATGGAGTGCATGACATCGATGAAATGAAAACATAACCAATTTGAAAATCGATTAAGTCCTTAACGAGCTCGTGTGTAGAGCATATTGTAATGGAGTGCACGATATCGATGAAATAAAGACCTAACCAATTTGAAAATCGATTAAGTTCTTAATGTATATTGTAATGGAGTGCACGACATCGATGAAATGAAAACCTAACCAATTTGAAAATCGATTAAGTCCTTAACGAGCTCGTGTGTAGAGCATATTGTAATGGAGTGCACGACATTGATGAAATGAAGACCTAGCCAATTTGAAAATCGATTAAGTCCTTAACGAGCTCGTGTGTAGAACATATTGTAATGGAGTGCATGACATCAACGAAATGGAGACCTAACCAATTTGAAAATTGATTAAGTCCTTAACACGCTCGTGTTTAAAGCGCAATATGATACTTATTTATTAGAACATAGGGCAAGACACAAAAAACTGTAAAATAAGAAAAGATTCATAAATTTGGCTTAGAGTGATGCGATGCTCGTGTGTAGAGCAAAGTCGTTTGTTGTATGTATTGTTGCCCCCCAATCTTTAAGTCTTTTGTTTGAAAGCTTAGAGACTTGTTTATCGAAAGGTTTAGCTTGTGTGTAGAGCAGTTTAAGCGTTGGTCGAGCCCTTTAGCTTGCCATGAGAGCAGGGTCGTTGTTTGAGGCTTCGACCTGTCGATGAGGGTTAGATCCACCGTTAGCCGTTGTGGCCAACGGCCCTCTGACGCTCAAGTCAATAAAATCTTGTAATTATAAAATAATGAAGGAAAGGAGTTAAGTTTATAAATGATACTGTTTTAAGTGTACGGCGTTCCAGCTATTATTGATCTCATGACTGTCTGTGTCGCGCAGTTTGTATACGCCTTGCCCGACTACCTTTCTAATTTGGTAAGGACCTTCTTATGTCGGACCAAGCTTACCAGTTCTTGGTTCCTTTGTGTTTTGAACACGTGACGAAGTACCCAGTCTCCTTCTTTGAAAGCTCGAATGCGGACATTCTTGTTATAGTGTCGAGCGATCATCTGCTGATAGTTCGCTAGTCGGATGGATGCTAGGTCTCGATGTTCATCAAGTGTGTAGAGCTCGTATGAAAGTGCTTGTGAGTTTGTTTCTTCTGTGGTGTGCATGACTCTTGCGGTGTGAACCTTTGACTTGACTGGTAGGACAGCTTTAGCCCCATATATTAGGTAAAAAGGCATGTCATACTCGTTGAGTGGTTCTGTACGACCATAGGACTTCGGGGAGTATGTCGACCCATAACCCTTTGGCTGTATCGAGCTTCTTCTTTAATGTGTTGATGATTGTCTTGTTGGTTGACTCTGCTTGTCCATTCAAGTGTGGATATCGAGGTACCGCGAAGCTCAATTTGATTCCATACTTTTCGTAGAAGTCTTGGAATTCGAACAAATGAATTGAGATCCATTGTTAGTGACTATTTCCTTTGGGATGCCGGATCGACACATTATGTTTTTCCAAATGAATCCTTTGACTTCGAAGTCTCGGATTCGTTGATAAGTTTCAGCCTCGACCCATTTGCTGAAATAGTCTGTAAGGACTAGCATTTAAACTTTTCCTCCTATTTGCGGTCAGCATTTTCCCAACAATGTCCATGCCTTACTTTATGAAAAGCTATGGGGACGTTACATTGTGTAGTCGCCCAGTAGGTTGGTGCGCGACCTGTGCAAATCTCTAGCATTTGTCGCACCTTTTGACATAGTTTGTTGAATCTGACCTCATTGTCGGCTAGTAGTGTCCTATTGTGAGAGCTCGACTTGCTAGGCTTTTGGCTCCCAAATGATTTCCGCAATCGCCCTCGTGGATTTCCTTGAGGATGAGATTAGCTTCTATCATGTTGACACAACACAAGCAGGGTCCAGAGAAAAAACCTTTTGTATAGTTTGCCGTCAACGACACTGAAACAGGCGGCTTTTATTCTTAATTTGTGCGCCTCGTTACGGCCAATTGGTCTCTTGTCATTTAGGAGGTAATCGAGCAGTGGAGTCATCAGTTATCTTCAACGTCGATGGGGAGGACTTCTTCTTTATTAGCCCAGACTGCTGGCCATTATAGATAGACAAGAGGTATGCTTTGGGCTCGACTGTCTGAATGGCAGAGTCTAAATTAGCTGAAGCAGAAGCATGCGCGTTCTCAGTTCTAGGTACTTGCTCGAGTTCGAAGTGTTCAAATGTCGAGCGTAGTTCCGTGGCTACGGCCAAGTAGGCTATCATCTTCGGGTCTTTTTTTTGGTAGGTTCCCTCAAGCTGTCGTGCGATTAGTTGCGAGTCACATCAGAATTGGATCCGTTTTATGTCCATGCTCTTGGCAAGCGCTAATCCAACGATGAGGGCTTCATATTCGGCTTCGTTATTCGTGGCCTTGAAACCACATCTGATTGATTGCTCAATGATGTCATTCTTTGGCGATTGTAATATTAGACCTAATTGCTGCCTTTGGAGTTGTTGAAGCCGTCAACAGAGAATGTCCAGGTAGGGCTCGACTCTGTAAGGGTAAGTATTTCCTATTCTGCCAATGAGAGCGTGTCTGGAGTGAAATCAGTAACGAAATTTGTGAGGACTTGGGACTTGATTGTCGTCCATAGTCGATAGGATATGTCGTGCTCGCTCAGCTCTACTACCCATTTAGTGAGTCGACCGAAGAGCTCTAGTTTGTGTAGCACACTCTTTAGTGGGAATGTCGTGAGCACCACTATTGGATGGCATTGGAAATACGGTCGTAGCTTTCTGGCGGCTAATGTTAATGCTAGGGCCAGTTTCTCCATCTGATTATACCTCTTCTCTCCGTCGAGCAAGGTTTTGCTAGTGTAGTAGACAAGGAGTTGCTTTTGCTCAATGTCGCATATTAACACTACACTGACAGCTGTTTCTGAAACCGCCAAGTACACATAAAGTGTTTCTCTGTTGGCAGGCTTTGATAGCAAAATAGGGCTCGACATATGTCTTTAGTTGTTGCAGCGCAACTTCACATTTTTTTGTCCACTTGAAGCTTTTCTTTTTCCTCAAAGTGTTGAAAAAGGGTGGCACCTTTTTGAAGATTTGAAGATGAAGCGTTTGAGCGCTGCTATACTACTGGTGAGCTTTTGAACTTCCTTCGCTGATCTTAGGGAAGGAATTCCCATGATTGACTGAATTTGATCTGAATTTGTTTCGATCCCTCAATGTGTGACTAAGTAGCCGAGGAATTTTTCGGACGACACTCCAAAAGAACATTTGGTCGGATTCAGCTTCATGCCATACTTGTGGAGTGTGTCAAAGGCTTGCTGTAGGTGTTCCAGATGTCGTTTTACCTAGAGAGATTTGACGAGCATGTTGTCGATATATACCTCCATTGTCGTGTCGAGCACTTCTCTAAACATTTTGTTTACTAATCATTGGTAGGTTGCCCCTGCATTCTTGAGCCCGAAGGGCATGACCTTGTAATAGAAGATGTCGTACTCAGTTACGAAGGCTGTTTTCTCTTGGTCATCGGGATACATTAGGATTTGATTGTACCCTGAGAAAGCATCCATAAAGTTAAGAAGTTCGTATCCTGTTGTCCTGTCCACCATCATGTCGATGTGAGGTATGGGGAAAGAGTCTTTTGGGCATGCCTTATTTAGGTCCGTAAAGTCGATGCAAACTTACCATTTCTCATTTTTCTTCTGCATGACTACTACATTTGGCAACCAATCAGGGTAGTGGACTTCTCTAATTGAACCTATGTCGATCAGTTTTTGAATTTCTTCGTTGATCACTTTGTTTCATTCGGGAGCAAATTTTCTTCGTTTTTATCTGACTGGTTTCACATCGGGGTCAACTCAGAGTTCATGGACCCTAACATTAGGATTTATCTCTGTCATATCAACGTGCAACCACGCAAAGCAGTCGTAGTGTTGTGCTAGGAAGTTGATCAATCGAGCTCTAATTTCTGGCTTGAGGAGCGACCCAATCTGGACTTTGTGCTCCGGGAAATCTAGGTGTATTTGGACTTCATCGAGCTCTTCCATTTTTGGACTGTGTTGGTAGTCTGCTGTAATTGCTATAATGGAGTTGGTTTACTCTTTAGAGTATTGGTATAACATTCTCTTGAAACTCGTTGTTCCCCACATATTTCGTACACTCCCCACTTTGTTGGAAAACGGACTATTTAATGATAGGTCGAGGGGATAGCTCGCATGTTGTGTATCCACGATCGACCCATGATGATGTCGTACACTGAAGGACAGTCGAGCGCCATGAATTAGGTCTTGATGTTAACACCTTCTATGTAGACAGAGAGGGTAATTTTCGTAATTATGATTTTAGTGCTCGCCGTTGAAACCGACTAACACTGTAGAGCGTCGTACGATGGTCGACTCATCGATTTGCATCTCTCATAGAGCTTCGAGAAATAGAACATTCATCCAGCTCCCATTGTCAATGAGGATGTGTTTTATCAAGCAGTTGGCTACGTGGAATGATATCACGAGCGCGTTGTGGTGCGGACTGAGAAATTCAGTATGCTCATTGTTGTTGAAGCTGATAGTGTGGTCGAACACAGGGTCGACTGTCTTTTTGAGGTGAACTTCGGGGTTACCAGCTTGTCGCGTATGCCGTTTTGCTGCTGAGTACGACACTCTACTGATTTCTAATCCGTCTGTGATAACATTCACCACTCTCTCGTGTCGCGGTGGATCGAGAGGAGGTATGTTGTGCTCGACTTGGCGATCGTCTCTACGAGCCAGTGTATTGTTGCCTTTGTCGGTGAGATGTTCCTTTAGATGCTCTCTTTTCAAGAGCTCGACCATTTCGAATTTGAGTGCAATATAATCCTCCGTTCTGTGACCGTGGTCTCCGTGAAAGTCACACCACTTGGTTAAATCTCTCTTATTTGTGGGGCTCAACATCCTCCCGGGTTATTTCACATAATTGCCCAAGTTATTCATGGTCGCGACAGCTTCAGCTGGAGTATTGCTGAGGTTGTATTCGGGGACTCTGGCTCTGGTCCTCTCTGGTTGTCATGGTGGCCTGTCGTACGGGGAACAGTTGTCGCGTGATCTGTCATTCCGTCGATTCGTTGGGTAGGGTTCAGGCCTACATTTTGTTGACTTGCGCTTGACACGTCAACTGCGTCATTCGTCGTTTCTGTTGCGGCTTGACGGAGTATAGTTGACTTCATCTTCCTCACATTTGATTTAAGCCCAAGCCTTGACGAGGGTCTCTTCTATTGTTTTACAAGGATATTTTGTCAGCTCTTTGTAGAGATCGGAGTCGTGAAGGAGTCCCTTTCTGAAGGCGAAGATAGCCGTGGCTTGGTTGCAGTGAGAGATCGACTTTTTTTCTTTGTTATATCGACCCACGTAGTCGCGCAAAAGCTCGCCGCTGACGTTGATTAATTGTGTAGAGGTCGTTTGAATGCTTTTCGAGCTTTCAACTGATGGTGAACTGCTCGACGAACATATCGTTTAATTGTGCAAACGGCGCTATAAAGTTGTTGGGTAGATTCGTAAACCACTGTAATGCTGGGCCTACTAGGATGGATCCGAAACCTTTGCACATGCATGCTTCTCGTAAGTCTCTGGGAATTGCAGCCATGAACATGCACTGACGGTATTGGATTATATAGTTGTCCGGATCTGTTGTGCAGTTGTAATGTTTCATGTTGGGGAAGCTGTTGAACTTCCTTGGCATTTCGACGAGGGCAATGGCGTCGACAAAAGGTGAATCTGCGAAGGTGTTGATCGAGCTCTTCTTGATAGGAGCGGGCATTCCTAGGAATGCGTTGTATCAAGGCTTCCATTTCTGCGAACCTGCGTATAAGTTTGGGGTCAGACAAAGTGGAGGTCGAGCCTATCATACATGTCATGTGCATGGTTGGTGTTGTGGACACGTTGATTGCAAGCAGTGCTGAAGGAATGACAGCTTTTGCATTGTTTGGGGGAGTTTGTTGGTTCATCTTCCCTTAGGTAGCAGTCATCACAGTTGTTGTGTCGGACGCGTCTGGTTTTGCCGCATGATCTCCTTCAGGAGTAGAATTGTCGATTGCGCTCGACTTAGTTCGAAGATTGACATAGCGTGCTTTGGAAGTTAGCTGTCGTGGGAGTCGCCTGTCCTGGAGCAGATGCGGGGTTATTAACTTCGTAATGCACGTAGCCAAAACCTGGTAGCGAAGTGGTCGACATCCCCAAGGTGTCAACCTTGTTCTGCAAGTCTTTGTTCTCAGCATGAACAAGCCTTGTTCTCCTCTTCTAACGCTCGAAGTTGCTCCAAGTTCTCGTTCATCTATTCCATCAAGATCGCGAGTTGGGCTTCTAACGTAATGGGAATTGATTCTTCTGCCATGATTTAAATGTTGACGATTGATAATTTGTTGATCGAATAATGTCGTGCCCCATGGATGGGCGCTAAATTGTAGATGCTAGAATTTACGCTTGATGACCTGGCGGTTTACTGTGGTTGATTAAGGGGACGACGATCTGCAAAATAGCAAGAATATGGTCGTGCACTTGAGACACTGGGTTGGTGCCAGCCAAATAGCCTCCGACGCTCAAGTTAGATAATGAATCTAAATGGGAAAGGACGAAATAAATGAAGGATACCTTAATCGTGTATATGTCGAGCGGAATGTGATATTGTGTTAACTGTGATAATGATAGCAGATGAGGCTATGTCATGCGTAGTTGGCCTTAAGATCTCGTCGTGCCTGAGTGTAATTATTTGATTATCAAAATGACAGCTTTTTAGTGAAAATTCCTTGACCATTGAGAATGAAGCCTGGAGGCTGTATTTATAGGGTATGGATAGGTGCTCGTTGTGTTCATATTTTAAGGGATGTCAGTGCTCCGAGATATTCGGGATTCCTAATATCTTAGAGAATTTGACTGGGCAAGTTTAGACCAGGTCAACTGACTTAGTCAAGGATTGACTGAGTCAGTTGCCTGGTGGCGGCTGTGAGGTCGGGTCGATCGCACGGACCTATCTAGGGGTTGTGTCGATCACTATTTCATGTGATGAGCTATTGATCCCTTGGTCGTGTGTTTACCATGTAAGGCCTTAGGTTTTGTTGAGCGCTAGACTTGTCAAGCACTAGGCTTTTAGTTTCTGGGCTGTTTTTAGTGGTTTTGGGCTAGTCTTTTTAGTCTAAGCCATTTGAGCTATTTTTGACCACTATAATGGTCAGTCTTGGATCAAGGTGCAGACCTTAATTTGGGCCTTCATTAGTATTTGAGCCTCCAAAGGTGTTTTAAATGAGTTTGGCTCTTGGACTTGGATCATGTGTAGATCCAAGTTTAAATTCAAACTGCTCTCATGCTTTTGATAAGGTATATTTTATTAATTGGGCTTTTGGGCCTATATGTGCTTGTCTTGGTTCAGCTGACTTGGGCCAGGTACCTATTGGGCTTTGATATTTGGGCCTGACTAATTTTGGCCACTATAAAGTTTACCGAGATCAAGTGAAATCAAACACTATAACTTCGGTCCGAAATTGTAACTTTCATTATAAGGAAGGGGTCTCCATACGCTTTACAATTTAATAATTAAAGAAGAGTTCTCAACCACTCTACTATTAGTGGATGTACAAAATTTGAGACAAGTTAATTTGTGTATTTACTTTGTTAATCAATTGAATAATATTTAGTAGAAAAGTTAACTGTAACTTTTTTCTTTCGTTTCCCTTTTAATATAAAAATTAAGGTAATTTAGTGGTAAGCCTCTATTTTATGGGTTCAAGTTGTATTTCATTCTTCGAATTTCAAGTTTGTGCTTCAAGTAGTAAAAAAATTTGGGTAACTTCATGGTTTGTAAAATGAATTAAATATATTGTTTAATGAATGGTTATCTTGATAACTTATTTTATCAATGTAAACTCCTTTAACTAAAAAATAATATCCATAAAATTTAAAAAACACTGACTACTTTAAAGTTTTCTTTGTGTCCTTCTTTTGCGTAGAAGGATATATTATACTTTTTTTAAAAAAAAAAATAACATAAGAAAATAGAGTAGATATGAGTTTGGGAGCATTTGAAGAGAACTTGTTTACATTTTATAGTTTTCGGACTCCATTCCTTCTCCATCTTAAAAATGTAAAAATTTTGAGTATAAAATTTAGGAATAGAGATACGAATTAAATTCACAATTTCAATGGTTCAAGCATGATAGTCATACTACTCAACCAACTTCATCTTATTTTAGGGTATATAACTTTTAAAAGAGCAAATTACAACCCATATACTTGAGGTTTGCATATTCACTCTCATATACAAATTTATAATTACTGCATAAACAGCCATCCTTCGCTGCGAGTTAACTTTAGTTACTTTTAATATAAGAAAGGGCATTTTGGTACATTCACGTTTGTTGCACTGTACACGTCTGCATGCATGTCATGTCAGCACTTAATATGATTGATAATATAATTTAATTCTAATTAATTAATAATTTGAAAAAATAAAGAGGTCGAATTAGAAGAGGCGCGAAGAAACCTGCCATTGTCTCCTCTCTCTCTCAGACCCAGACGAAGCCTTTGCCATTGTCTTTGTACCCAAACCACAAAACAACCAAAACAAAGACAAAAGTTAAACAGAAACCTAACTCCCTTCTTTTGAAAAGCCTGTCTATGCTCATCGTTCGCGATAAAAAGCGTTTGAGGTGGTATTTGCTGGTGTTGAAGGGGAACAATGACTTTTCATCTTCGTTTTCGCAATGGAATAAAGGTATTTTTTTTTTATTATTAACATGTCTTCGTTTTTGAAAATTTTACTTTGGTTGTTGTTGTTTGTATGAGAAAAAAAAATATTGTGTATTTTCTTTAATGGATTAGGGTTTGTTTTTCTATTTTGATACATGCATATATAATTTAATCTTTCCACTAAATTTTTAGAAAAATTGTATAAACTTCCCCTAATTTTAGGTAATATTGCACACAGCATCAACTGTTACTATAATTACATAAATATTTCCTAAAATCATTTGACTAATGGGTGAACTGACTGATTTAAGGATAAAAAATGTATTTTACATAATTTTTTTTTATTTGAAGAGATTTTTACACAATTTTTAAAGATATCAAATCAGACAAACTTACTATTAAAAATAGAAACTTGAATTCTTAAAATAATAATAATCAACAACAACAACATCAATGAATGCTTTTTTTTTTTTTTTTACAATGTGACACGTTAAATTTAACTTTGGTTAACAGATTTTAGGGACTGTTAGTATAATTATGATAGAACTTGTCTATACATGTAATATTACCTAAATTTGGAAAAATTTGTATAATTTTTCCAAAATTTTTTATTTATATTTCTGTAATGTCTTGATTGATTAGACTGTTTTGGGTTGTATACAGGATTGTTATGGGATGCTAAATTAGGGTTTTTAAGAAAACAAAAATTTTTTTATAGAATTGGGTTTTTAATGTTGTTGTTGATGCGATTAAAAATATGATTTCGACGTTGAAAATATTTTTGGTTTCATCTGTTGTAAAACTGTGTTTGAATCTTGTGCGTTCAAATTGTTACATGTGTTTTTCTAGGATTGGTGTGCTCTACTCAATTTTGTTGGTGGTTTTTGCAAATAGTTTTAAGGATGTTGCTCTGCTTTTATACTTTAATTGGTGTGCTCTATTTCAATGATCCATTCATGTTAATTTTTCTGGTTTTATGCATTGTTCTGTTTTGTTTTTATTTTGATGTGTTAGGGGGATGTTCATGCTATGTTTTTATACTTTAATTGGCGTGCTTTATTCTGTGCTCCACTCATGCTAAATGTTATGTTTTTAAGCTTTATTCTGTTTTATTTTTGATTGAATTTTTGTGATGTTTTTCTTGTACAGATAGATGTCTTGTTAGTCATTGCAATTTCGTATTTTATTTTTTTGTAGTATTTTCAAGTTATAGATTGTAGTCTTGAGTTATGAAGATGCACTAAGGACTATATGAGTTTGAAACACCTTTAGGATAGTGTTAAATTGGAAACAATAGGGTCATCTTATGTAATTGGAGAGAAGTTTGCACAAGAGGTCTCAATTCCAATAGTGACTTGATGGATATCATGGCTAAGTTTGAGTCAAAGAAAGTGAATGGAATCCTAATTTTATGTACATTGTTCCAACCTCAGTACCAACACCCAAGTCCAGGAACAGCCCAACACCCAAGCCTACATACAACCAACACCAAAACCCAGTAACAACCAAATAACCAAGCCCACACACTGCCTAACCAATTGTCAAACAAATAGCCCAACCAATGCCAAACACACAGCCTAACCCATGTACCCTAACACGAACATATTATGATTTCAGATTTTGAATCATTCTCTGTCAACTAAAATGGGAATAGTATGTTTGGTTTCGCTTCAAAGTGAAGTTGGAGAGGGGGCCCAAAGTGATGGGGATGGAGCCCATAGGGTCCTAGATGGGTCCATTAAATGATGAAGATGAGTCTCAAAGCTATGTAGAAAGGGCCTACCATGTTGATGAAGATGTGGATATGATGATGATGATGATGATGATAGGTTGTCTGATGATATAAATGAGGAAGGGGTTAGGGTGCATTGGTAAATAGCAATAGTGATGACAGTTGGGATTACAAACCAAGTAGGGGGCTGCATTGATGTAATCAACTATTTAGCAGTTTTGCTCATTTTAAGCAGATACCAACAGGCAACAAGGACGTTACATTAAACTGGTTAAGAGAAAAGTTTAAGGAACTCATAAAGGAGAACCCATAATTCAATATAAAAGTATTAGGTTCGATTGTTTTAAGAATATTTGGAGTGACTATACCTGTACAAAGTAGAGGAAATGAAGACCATAAAAAAGGTTATAACAAACTTTACAAGTATGGTATTTAAAAGGTTTCAGACCTTTTGTTGGGTTACATGCGTGTCGTTTGAAAGGTCCATTTGAGGGTATTTTATTATGTGCAATAGCTATAGATGCCAACTGTGGTGTGTATTTAATTGCATTAGGTGTATGTGAGATTGAGTGTCGTGATAGTTGGACTTGATTTTTGCAACTCTTGTATGAGCATGTAAGTCGGTACGAGAATAGGAGGGAGTGATTCATGACTAACAGGCACAAAGATTTGGTTGCAATATTGCAAGATTGTTAGGCCAAACCACACCAACAAATTCTGCTGGAAATTATGTGAATTTTAATTCATAATTTTTTAATAATAATAATAGTGTTACTTGACTTGATAAAAAAGAGTTTGGTTGCGAGATCAAGTCCCTTTCCTTTAATTTTTTTTTTTTAAACGTTATTCATTTTTTTTTCTATATAAATAGACTGTATACAACCTAGTTTAGTATCATTCAAAATATATAGAAAATTTTCAATAGCAAATAGAACCTTCTACTTTTTCATTTCTCAAGAAGTTAAGTTTGTGTTCTACTTTTTTCTTTCCCAAACAAAAAGCAGTCCACTTTCTACTGTTATGCTCTTTGTTATTTCCAAATTCAAACAAAACAAACTACTGTTATGTTACTTTTTTATTCTGAATTCAACCAACATCACTGTGTAGTTTCTGTTTTATTTAGAGCACAAGCAGCATATTAAAGTTTATGTTTTATTAATTCATTTTCGGAACAAACAACAAAGATTATTTTGCTTCTACTTTTTTTTTTTTTATTTACCGATTCCGAACAATGTTTGTGGGGTATTAGTATTCCGATTTTCTTCAGTATAGAGAATTTCGAGACAGATGTAATTTTAGGCTGTTTTATCTTAAGGATGAAGAGGTTATATATTGTTTGTACAAAATTTAGACAGAAACGCGAAATGTCTTAAAGAGAGCGATCTAGTCCGCGACTTAACCCAAGTTTGTTATTTATTTATTATACTTTGCAGCAACATTTTTTTATATTTTGTATTCTGCAACAACAATTTTAAGACGATTTCTTCCGCTACTATGACTACTGATATTATTAAAACTACAACCGATCTGAACAAACCTTTCCGTTTTGAGGAGATTCATTTTAAAAGATGGAGGCAGAAAATACTATTTTTCTTAACTACAAAAACGTTGCTTATGTTACTGAAAAACCAATTTTGCCTCTTCTTCCTGCTGCACCAAAAGAATATGAATCTTGGGTCGAAAATGATTTCCTATACAAGAATTATATTCTTAATGGTTTGTCAGATGATCTGTATGACTACTACAACTCTAACAAATCTGTCAAGGAAATTTGGGATGCAATTCAGAAAAAATACGATACAGAGGAGGCTGGAGTAAAGAAATATGCAGTACGTCAATACATGAAATATCAAATGACTGATGACAAATATCTAGAAGCCCAATCACATGAGCTATAAAAGATTGCATATGAAATCATCTTTGAAGGTATGTCTCCGGATGAATAATTTCAAATTACAATTCTAATTGATAAATTGCCCCCTAGTTGGAAAGACTTTAAAAGTGTATTTAGGCACAAAACTAAAGAATTTTTCTTAGGAGAGTTTGATTACTCGTCTTCGGATTGAAGAAGAAGTTCGTAAATAAGATGAAGTACTTGTTATTTTTAACAACAATACCAAAAAGAATTCCACCTCTGTTGTTTTGAAACCCAAAGGGAAAAATATGAAGAATCAAAATCATAACAACCAGAGTCGCAATAATCAGAATAAGAATAATCCACAGAATCAGAATAGACAGCAACCCCCCCCCCCCCTAAAGCAATGATCCGGAATAGTTTACATGTTATAACTGTAACAAGCTAGACCATTTGGCTCGAAACTGTCCGAAGAGGCGTCGTCCTGCTCCGTAGGCGAACCTTATCGAATAGCAACTTATTGCTATGATTTTCAAAATCAATATTGTTTGTGGATCCGAGGGGTGGTGGATAGACACTAACGCTTCTCGCTATGTTTAAATCCTATTCTGAAACTATGGACAAGAAAGTATTGTTGGGTGATTCCCACTCCACTATTATTGCTGGTACTGGTGAGGTGGAATTAAAGTTTACCTCTAGAAAGATGATCCTTATTAAGGATGTATTGCATACTCCAGAGATGAGGAAGAACTTAGTTTCGGGCTACTTTCTTAATAAGGCTGGGTTTACTCAAACTATTGGGGCTGATTTGTTTTTGTTGGGAAAGGGTATGCAACTGGTGGAATGTTCAAATAAAATGTTGAGATGAATAAAAGTGTTCCTTCTGCTTACATGTTGTGTTCTTTTAATACTTAACATGCTAGATTTTGTCATGTTAACAAACGCATAATTAAGAACATGAGTAAATTAGAGCTGATTTCTAAATTGTCTCTGAATGATTTTGATAAATGTGAACTTTGTAGTCAAGCTAAAATTACCAAAACCCCGTATAAATCAGTGCTTAGAGAATCTAAACCACTTGATTTGATACATTCTGATATTTGTGAATTTCATGGTGTATTGACTAGAAATGGAAAACGTTATTTTATTACTTTTATTGATGATTGCTCCGATTATACATTTGTGTATCTTATGAAAAATAAAAGTGAAGCGTTTGATATGTTCAAATTAGTTTTTACAGAAATTGAAAATCAATTTAATAGAAAAATAAAGAGATTTTGCAGTGATAGAGATATTGAATATGATTCTGGTATTTTTAATGAATTTTACAAAACTCACAGAAACATACATGAAAAAATTTCACCTTATTCTCCTGAAATGAATGGTAATGCTGAAAGAAAAAAAATATAACTTTTACTGAGTCTATAGTTGCTATTTTACTTAACTCTGGTGTTACTTCTCATTGGTGGAAAGAATTTTATTGGCTCTTTATTATGTGTTAAATAGAGTTTCCAAATCAAGATATAAGATCTCTCCTTTCGAAGTGTTTAAAAATAGTTTCTTGGCTTTCTTCTATTGTTCGCTACCCACCATCTTTCTTGGCCTTCTTTCTTTTTCCTTCTTCGAGTCTTCTCTCCAACTTGGTGTAACTTCATACACGGGGTGATTGGCGGTATCTGTTGGATCGGAGATGACAGGCTTTCCATTGGTAAATCATTTGATGAGGTTGTGCTCCTTGTTTTTGTTACGTGTATCCATCGTTTCAAGGTATCCTCAAAGGGAATAAACACAACTCTTATTCTAGCGCTAAATTGTTGACAGTAAAAATTGGATCACTAAGTCAAAGGTAGTCAAATACATTACATGAGGCAATAAGGTGATCGGTCGATATGCTGAGGTGCTCAGCTATGATGAGAACTTATAGAAAAGGTCGTCGGACAATGAAACCTACGATCAGAGAAAAATTGTTAAGGAGTACCGGACTTGTGCTAGCAATTAAGCTGCGACGATCAAGTTAGTTTTTATGAAAAAAAAAAATACCTTTTTGTAATGAAATAACTGAAGTATTAGGGTTTAGAATATATATATATATATATATATATATATATATATATATATATAAAGTTACCTTATTCTTCTCTTTCAAAGCTATTTATCTAAAATCTTTATTCCTTTGTCCATGCATGATCATATTTCAGTGCCAATTATAACTTTTCTGATACAGTATTTGATATAGACGGCTTGTCAGGCGGTTGGGGTCACATCACCATCAATGCTACTGTGTTGGCATGTCACCTCTTTAAGGCCAGCTGCATTTAATGCTGTCGGGTGTATTAAATGCATGCTTTTTTGACTAATATCGCATGAATTTGACTTATTCGAGAAGCAGCTTGGAAATACCACCTTATACGCCGCTTGCCTATTGTTGCTGAGAATGTCTTCTGCCTTCAAGGGTAATTTTGACGAATCTCTTGGATCGTTGAGGCCCAAAACACATATTTGACTCTTTTTGGCGGGCTTTACAATACAACAAATTAATTAAAAAATCTACTTACAACAATTTATTTATTGTCCTTTTATTTGGCTAAATTTGTAATTACACTGACTTGACACTATTAAGGATTACTTTAGACTTTACATATAATTTTTGAAGTTAACTATTAAAAATAATCGACGTGGGCTAACGATGAGAGAGCTTGTGTGTATATTAATTATAAAGTTGTATATGAGAGTGAATAGGAAAACCTCAGGTACATGAGGTGTAATTTGCTCTAAATAAATAATGTATGGAAAGACCTCTCCCATAGTGTGGGACTCGTTTTTCAGGTCGTACTTGTAATGATTGTGAAAAAAAAAATACAAATTTCCATAACTATATCTACAAAACCCAAAATTAGTGCATTACTAATATGCATATCTACTTGGGACCTAGTGTAACACCCCTAATTTCGAATAAATATGAAAAGTATGATTGAATTAATCTTGAGTATGTGAATATGATATTTATGATTTGAGGGGTGAAAAATGTAATTAAATGTATGTATATTTTTAGGTTTTCCTAATGGACCAATTTGACCAGTCAAAAACAATCTACGAAGAAAAGGGTGAAAACTTGAACAGTAGGCATCGCGACCAGTGCTCGCGGTAATTGCTCACGGTGAAAATGGAGAAATTGGACCAGTGAGCACCGCGACCATGATCACGACCAGCGCTCGTGATAACTGCTCGGGGTGAAAGTGGCAAATTTTCACCAGTAAGCAATGCGACCGAGCGACGCGACCACCGCTCGCAGTACGCGATCGCGATGGCTTAAAAATTTGAAAAAGAATAAGCACCAAGTGGATTGAAGCGATGGAGCTTCATAAAATCCACCAGCATAGAAGAACCAAAGCAAAACAAGAACATACCAGAGAAAGAAAGAGAAGAGGAGAGAGAAAGAAGAAAAAGAAGAAGAAGAAGAATGAGAGAAGAAGAAGAAGAAGAAAAGAGGAAGAGAAGAAAGAAAGGAGAAGGAGGAAGAGTTCAGGTTTGATGTACACGTATTTTTTTCGAATTTGGCAGTATTTCAGAAATTTTCGGAATTGTCAAATTATAGAGTTTTTGAATTAGTTGAATTATATGGATTATAGATTATAGTTCAGGTTTGATGTACGTGTATTTTTTTCGAATTTCCAGTTTTCTAGAAATTTTCGAAATTGTCGAATTTTAGAGTTTTTGAATTAGTTGAATTATATGGATTATAGATTTTAGTTCAAGTTCGGTGTACACGTGTTTTCGAATTTTTTCTTTTTCCAAAATATTTCGGATTGATTTCATTTGATTTATTTTGAGTTATTTAGATTATACTGCTTACAGTTGATAGTTTGAAATTGATTCTAGAATGATTTGAATCATGAATTATCGAAATATAGATTATATCTGAAATTTTGATTATCAATATTATTCGAAATTGATTTTAATTACGTTTTGATGTTAGTATTGTTATGAAAATGATTTTGGAGCATTTTGATTTGAAATGGAATTATGAAATACGTTTGAGTATATTTTGGATTGATTTGATGTAATTATGGATTTAGAAATATATTCGTATATTTCCGTTATATGATATTTGATGAAATTTGAATTTCGAATATATATATATATATATATATATATATATATATATATATATATTGATGTGAATTGAAATTGAATACGTTGAAGGTTGATTTGGATGATTATGAAAGAAATGAAATATATTGACATTGGATTTGAGAAAACATTTTGGCTCTGATGTGTATAAATATAGATATGGATATAGGAGGTTGACTATGTCAATTGGGTTTCTGTCTGAACAGTACTGTGCCGACATATTCTGTTTGTACCACCCTTCTTAGGGTTCTATCATGGGACATTTACAGCGGGTGATTCCGTTAGTGTTCCATTCTGATCTGATATTCGGCGGCTCGCCCGTTTGTGTCCGATGCCGAACAACCCGTAATCCAATCCGATAACTTATGTTTTGTATATCAGGAGCCAAATCTGAAAACTGATTTGTTATATGAAAACGTTTGAGAAATTATGAAGAATTTGTCTGTTGATTGATTTTGGATATTATACTTGTTGAATTTATTATTTGATTTGATATGAGCCACAATATATTATTTATATTTTCAATAAACAGATATAATTATTTGATATAGTATATTTGTAAATGCAATTATATGTACATGCACTAAGCAATATGCTTAGCGTATTGAGTTTTCTCATACGTAGGTAACAGAGGTTCTAAGGGAGACAAAGATAAAGAAGAGTAGAGACAGCAGAAGGAGAGTCCGGAGTCACATCGGTCCTAAATATATTTTGGTAGTCCTTTTATATTAAGTATATATATTTTGATACAACATGCACATACAGAAAAATATTTGTATATATTTAAAAGAACTTCCGCTGTGTAAATATTTTATTATACGTTTATGTTATGTGAATATTTATGAATTTTAATTGTAAACAGGTTTTGGGAAGTCATAAAAACAGAGAAAACTCTGACAAGATTTTCGAAAATTTATTTGGACCACTTTCAAATGTTTTTAATATAGATATAAATTATAGTTATTAACAGTAAAAGTTAGATTTTAGTATATAGTAGCGCTCCCTGATTCGGTCCAAGCGGATTTGGGTCAGGGGATGTTACACCTAGTGAATAGACTGTATTGCATTTACCCAGTTGCGGTGGCAGTTCTTGGATGTTTGTTAATGGAAAGAATTTGAAGTTTGAAGAATAGTAGCAATTCCCAAATCAGAGGAATATGCTTTTAGGTTTGGAGAGCCCTTTACAGTCGTCACCTACTCCAGTTGTTGTGCTGGACCCACTTATGATGATAGGATTCAGAATAATGGGGCATATATATTTTTTGGTTAGATGTTTTAGTTAGGATCATTTGATATGTCATATAATCAGGAAAGCTTTAGAATCCAACTGTTGTAAGACATTTTTGGTACAATGCACAGTAAGGATATCTATACAGACTAGTCATGGTCACGGTTCTGAAACCGTAGGTTTCGGTTCTGGAACCAACGGTTTCAGTTCCGGAATCGATTGTTTCAATTACCTAAAAGGGAGAACCGGAACCAGCGGTTCCACACCTGTTCCGGTTCCTGGAACTGGCAGTTTTATGCCGGTTTCGGTTTTGACTCCGAAACTGGTTCAAATTTTTTTTTAAAATAATAGGAACCAGGAATCGGCTGTTCAACCGGTTCCGATTCCCACCGATTTTAAAACAGGCGGTTATGATTCCTAAATTGAACCTGAACAGGAATTGGGACCGGCTGATCCCTATTCGGTTCCCAGTTTTAAACCGGAACTTGAACTTAGTCTTCCTGTTTCGATTCGAAATGCGCCGGCGCCATCCCTAATATAGACTTCTATTAAAAATAATTTATAATATATGTTACATATATAATAAATTCTACTAGTCTTTTTATTATTTTTATTATCGTAATAACACCATAATTAGCCAATAGAAAACCATAGTAAGGAAAAATTTGGGCTTATCCCATATTCCCATTCATTCCTATTTAATGTATTAAGAAGGCATCTTTTGTAGCTCAGGTAGTAACTACTTTTCAGGAAAGGGGGGCGATGGAATACACTATTGTGGTAGCCGAAACGGCAAATTCCCCTGCTACATTACAATACCTCGCTGGTTTCTCGACAGTGAAGTAAGACCAAACCCATGAGCTTATTATCCTAAGTCAGAACAAATTGATAGGATCCCTCTTTTATGCCCTCATGTCCCTCCCGCGTGACGACATAGGGGCGTAAAAAGGAAATAGAGGGATGAGGTTTCTCTCGCTTTTGGCAGAAAAACTCAGTTCTGTTAGGAATTTAATTTCTTATAGATCAGTTACTAATGTAGCATATTATATATATATATAGTTTTTTGTTTTTCATTGATAAAAGTTAAACAAATTGATGCAACAACTTTTACTCTATATTCTTAAAATTCTTGGCTTCGGTTATTCAACTTATTTTTATCAATCCTAAAATTGCAGGTTTGAGATCGTAATATAATAAATATATTTTCTTTTTTTTTTTCAAAACTTATATTATTTATTTGTTATTATATTAGTTATGAAGATATTATGAATGGCATGATTTTTTATTTATTAAAATAATATAAAAAATAATATGACTTTATTATAAAGGCTTTGATAATGTATATTGAAGATGGAATCATATAGAAATTTAGTAAAGATTCGATTATAGATGATTTAGATTTATAAGAGTATCGAATCCCATTTTGATTTACAAAACTTGTATCTATGTTTTTTTTTCTTTTGTTACATATGATATAAATAGTATTAAAATTGATTTTTTGATAATATAATTTTTAAATATTAGTATATTTTTATTAGTGTAAATTTAAATATTTATTTTTATCTTGATTCCAAAACCAAAATCTTGACTTGGCCCCTGTACCTATGTGTGTGTGTGTGTGTTTATATGTTCATTGCTACCTAATGTTGAATCCAACAACCATCAGATGTTTGATCGGGTTTTATATTAACATGTTTGATGGCTCAATGATATGCCTCGCGTGCCATATTAGTGAGATCGCGGCTTGTATCAAAAAATGTTGTTCTTTGACATTCTAATTTCAATATATATATATATATATACACACACACACGTATTTGTACATTAATGGATTTTAATATAGGGAACAACCTTTTAAAACGTCCTTCAAAACCAGTCAAAAGTAAGATAATAATTATCCTATTATTGACGTGTGAATTTGGTCAATGCAATTAATAGCGATAATAATAGCAAAAGCAATAAAATAAGATCAAATAAAAAGGATTTTTAAAGTATATGCGTATTTTCTCTCCATTTTTGTAACCCTTGTAACAGTGATGATCTACCCTTTTATAGTATGAAGGAATGGAGTCATCCCGTTTTATATGGAATCTAATTAAATCAGGAATTAAATCAAATACCTAAGAATCATATTTCAATTGGAATACAATTACTGAAAATAAGGTATTTAAGACTAATTAGGACTCTATTAGTTAACTAGATCAAGTGAAGACGGAGCTAAGCGTTATGCGAGCTGGAGCTATACTGTTAACGAGAGGTGATGTGCATAAATCTTCTAGGTTGCTTAGGTGCAGTAGCTTGTGTAGAGCTCTAAGTGTCTCCCTTCACTGGGCCTTATTTCCTTTATTCAGTCCATTAGGCTTTATAAGTATTTGGACTTATTGGGTTTAATGAAATTAGACAATCAAACTTTGAGATTATAAATGATACTAGTAAATTAAGTTGAACTTTGCTAATTAGCTTGTAAATGAATTGAACATATTTTAGAAGAAAAACCATCTCTCAAATTTGTTTATGCTTTCTCATTCATAAATTTGATTTTTTTATTATTTATTATTGGACATGTTGATGCTCAACACTTGTACAAAATCTTCGGAATTTGAGTGTTTTATAGGTTTTTTTTTATTTTTTAAATACTATTTACGGTGATAACAATTCGAACATGATATATTATCAGGCTGAATGAGCACCTTTATCTCTAAGCCATATTAGGCGGTACTTGATTGTTGATATAATTTCATCTGAACTCATATCCTACTAATGACACGGATTACACACTCGATCGGTAAATGTATGCCAATATCCGATTTCTAAGTCAACGAACTATATTTATTACTGAAATCAGTTTTTTTAAGAATAAAAAAAATATCCCCTTCCAATTACCTAGGTCGGCATTTTTACAGGACCTTTGGGCGTTTTGACGTTCGTTGTCGACATTTGTCTTGCACATCTTGAAAAGTAATGTTCTGCATGTGAATGAGTTGACGTTTTTCTTGTAGTTCTTTTGACAAGACCTATCTTTCAGAAGTATAAATTTTGAAGATAGTTAATCCATCAAATGTATGTCGGCAGTTGAAGTAAGATGAACATTTTTTTGACTTGATTGTGCTTTCCATTTTATTTGATGCTAATTGATCTTTGAATCATTTTAAATTATTAAGTTTTTTTCCTACTGCTTTAGGCTTGTTTGGCATCACAATGGTTTGGAGCAAGGCCCATGTTATTAGCACCCAACTGATTGTATTAATGACACCCCACTTTTTATATAATTTCAAGATTACCCTCTAAAATTCTCAAATTAAAAATGTAGTAAATATTCTAAACTTTTTAAATATCACAAATTAAGAAGCTTCACTATTTCATTTGTGTAAATTATTGATCCTTATTTTTGTCATTCATACATATGAGTTGATTATTTAAAAGTATAGGATACATGTATGGTGCCTTTTTTTTCCTTCAACAAATATTTGAAAACTTTACTTATATTATAATTAAATAACTCATTTTTATATTTTCATCAGTTATAATTTATTATTAAAATCAAGCATTAAAATTTCAATACTCATAGTTTTTATGATATCATGTACAAATTACATGTCATAATGTTTAAATATTATTTTGAACTATAAATCAATCATCCTTTAATTTTTAATAAATATTTTGATCCTACTATTTTTAAAATTGGTCTTCTTACATCAGGAGCATTGCAAAAAACTCTTGGATAACATTTTTTCAAATATTATTTTGTAGTATCAAATTTAGGTAACAAACATGTGATATATGTGTAAAACAGCTTTATGTTCTCAAAAACTAGCTTTTTCCTTTATCAGGTATTTTACCTATTTCAATATTAGATGATTGTTTTGAAAAATAATTGTTAATGTCAAAATTTGAACATACATTCAAAGGAAAATTCTCAAGTGAAAGTATAAGGTTGAGCCCCAGAGAGATCCCATGACCCAGAACTGTGGAGGGGAAATCCTATGGGGACCGCCCTACAGAGATGCTATACTGAACCGCTCCACATGATAAGATCATCAGGAAACGACTCCCTCTCATTGTAGTGACCAAAAATAGCCCAAGCCCAAAAAAACTCAAGCCTACATAGAAGCCTAATCCATCACAAGTTCATAAGCCCTCAAGGGCCCAACACTGTCAATCTAACAAAATCTATCAAAGCAACTCTAAAGGAAGAAAGCGTCGTTCGACCATGGAACAAGGTCGTTCGACCACCTCACCTACTGCCAAGTAGATAAATCATCTCCCAATAATCAACACCATAGCTCGACGTTGCATATAGCTCGACCATGTCACTCGACCAAAGGGTCATGGCTCGACCATCACTCGATCAAAGTGTCATGGCTCGTCCATGTCACTCGACTATAGGGTCATGGCTCGACCATGTCACTTGACCAAAGTGTCATGGCTCGACCATGTCACTCGACCATATGGTAATGGCTCGACCATGTCACTCGACCATAGAGTCATGACTCGACCATGTCACTCCACCAAAGTGTCATGGCTCGACCATGTCACTCGGCTATAGGGTCATGGCTCGACCATGTCACTCGACCAAAGTATCATGGTTCGACCATAAGGTCATGGCTTAACCATGTCACTCGACCAAAAGGGTCATGGCTCGACCATCACTCGACCAAACGGTCATGTCTCGAAACATTGCTCGGCCAAAGGGTTATGGCTCCACCATGTCACTCGACCAAAGTGTCAGGGCTTGACAATGTCACTCATCCATAAGGTACACGGTCCCAACATTCATACAAATAGGGTCGTGGCTCCACCATGTCATTCTACCATTGAACCATACGTCGGTCGTATTGTCCATACCCAAGATCAGCACATTGACAATGGTTCGACCATGATATGGCTCGACTATGTCATTCGACCAAGGGCCTTAATCTCAAAACTCATACTAGAACTTGACCCAAACATCAAGGGTCAAGTGTCATTCGACCAAGGACATGGTCGTTCGACCACCTTATCTGATACCAAAGATGTTGTCCAATCTTAAAGCTAATGTTTGACACAGTAGCTCGACCATACATATGGCTCGACCGTGTCGCTCGACCAAGTACCTTGGTCTCAGCATGACTACCTTGAGGCTTAACCCAGCCATTGAGACACCCTTGTCGTTCAACCATAAGGGTAGTTGATGGGTTGCTCGACCATCTTATGAGGGTTCAAACTTGTAGAGTGTTGTCGCTCGACCATATTCACACATTACAGTAGACTATCCCTTGGTCGTAACTACCAAGTCAAACCTTATCAGACTTTGAATTCAAAGTCCGATAGACCCGGTCAAGGAGGCAATCACATCCTCCTTAATCCACGCCGAGAAATCAGGGATGATGATCCACCTACCAACGGGTAGATCACTTCCTATATAAACCAACCCTCACTCAGAGTGAGGGTTCACGAAAATCTTCACTCTCAATTACTCTCAAGCACTCAGAGCTCTCAATCCCCCTATGCCGCCCCGATAACATAATCTCCTAGGACCTCCGTCCATGAACGATTTTGGCAACCAGCTAACGCCCTTCACGACCAACTCTGCCATCTCTGTCCAACCTCCGTTATCCACCATTGTCAATCAAGAAGTTATCTTACTCCTCATTCTTCATTCTTTACATCTTTTTCGACTCTCATACTAACTTGATCGTCGAAGTATCTTTGGCCGGCACCGCCCCTGATGTCCAAGTTCTCTGGTCGACCTGTCGACTCTTGTTTTACATGTTGTAGTTCCCCGATTCCTCGTCTCACCTCATTTTGTAGTCTACACTCATAGGCAAATATCGTAAGGGAACCCTTCCCATGAGCTGGAAAGGAAGGACAAACCATTAATGAGATATTTCGTACACATGAAAAGTGGAAGAGAGATCCAATAGTTGAAGACCAAAGCTTTATGACCAGATTTATGTTGCCTCAATCCATTGAGACAAAAGAATATATTTTTTTTTCATAAAGAAATAGGGCAAGAATGGTAGGAAAAGGTAAAGGATTTTCAAACATATCATATCCCCTTTTGAAAGAGACAGAAAATGACCATTGCTATAAAACTTTTTCAAGTTATCTCTAACAGATCAGTTGTCATATAAGTATAGAATACGACCTAAATAGCATTTCAAACATCCCAACCTAGTGGGACAACAACAAACAACCACTTAACCTTCACGTGGTATGCAAATGAACCACCAGATCTAAGTGGCAACAACTTGGCCCTTTATGGCTTCTGTCTGCCACACTCAAGTAAAAGGAGAGGAGCAATGTGATCAGATAACAAAGAAGAGACACATGCTCACCTCTTGCATGATTACATTATTACCCCGCATCTTTCCTTTTAAACTATATAACTACCTCATTTAATAAAATGAGGAAAACCTTTAAGATCTCTTTCTGACCTCTCTTGAAAGCGCTTTCTAATATTAGAGACGCTATCCTTTTGCTCAGTTTTACATATATGCAGTGATATTCTTACTTTAACGAACGCCCTTTGTGTTCTCATCATTAACTTAAGCGTCACAAAGAGAATGTCAGTCCACCTGCCAGCTTCACCTTAATGTTTTGCTCTGTCTTGTAAGGATTGGCAAAGTAAAGTAAGGAAATTCAGTGGATCCACCAGTGGGGCAAGAGATCTTAAGAATCCTTCTGTGGAATGAGAGGAACTTTTGAGTATTCCGATGACCATTGAACAAACACTTGAGAGTCCAGTGAATCCTAGAACTAGGAAAAATGTAGCACCCCCCGACCCGACCCGGCCGGACCGACCCGGGGCGCGCTACACGGACTTTCAAATCTTTTCAAAACTTCATTTTACATTTTAAAATCATTGTGAGCCCATAAAACAGTTTAAAAATCCTTTTCAAGTGAGCCCATAACAATAAATAAACTTTTCACGAAAATTCGGCAGAGTACCGTTTGTTTTTCGGACTTTCCAAACCTGTTTTTACACATAACAATTCCAATACAATTTCCAACAACACTTCTATAGAATTTCAAACAGTTGCGCACTCTGCCGTTTAGTGCGACTTATCAAAACAGTTTATCACAATTTATAAAGAAAACAAATCAGACTTTACTATTTACAAACATTTTTAATAATAAAGGACATAAATCATAAACTAATTCATTACAAAACGTATTTACAAATTCCTTGTATATGCATGCTTTCAGAATATATATACACATAACAAAAATATAGCTACCCAACTGTATAATCTCTGTGACTCGGTCTGCAACTTGCTCTTCCTTCAGTCTTTAGCTTCCTCCGGATTCCTGGTACCTACGCGTTAGAAACAAACTAACGCGCTAAGCATAAAGCTTAGTGGGTGTACTAAAAATTCAATTAAATAACTCACAATATAAATATCTTTTATGAATAAATAAACCACAATATATATATATATAATATCTCGAATCAATTTCAAAATCAAATGAATTTCAAAATCAGAGCATTAAATAAATTCAATCACTTTAATTTCAATAATGCGGTCAGTATATAAATGCAATCAATAGAATCATTCGGTTCATCTTTCAATTTCAATCAATTCTGGCCCACTAGAATACTAAACATTCTAGGACTGGAATATGGGTCAACGTAACGTCCGGGGTTGCCCCGCAACAACTGTCACTGATATCAACGTGATTGTCCGAGATTGCCCCGCAACAACAATCACTAATATCATTGTGATCGTCCGAGATTGCCCCGCAACAACGATCACTAAAATCGGTGTGATTGTCCGAGATTGCCCCGCAACAACAATCACACAATAATAACGGCGCAGTACTGCTCAGTAAAACCCAGCTGGTATACCAACCTCCTATATCCATATCTATGTCTAGGTATCCTAGGGCCGTCACAATAAACAATTTTTTTTTCACAATCAGTACTCAATGAATATATATTTTGCACAATAGTTTTTCATGAATATCAACAATAAGCAGACAAAAGTATAAATCATGTATTTTTAACAAAATCGACACAATCAAAATACGATCAATACACGATCTAACATAAAACCAGTTCCAAATCAACAATAGATGCATCAATCTTCAATTTTTCATATAAAGCAAACACTTTTCATACAAAAATCGAAATCGAAAACTTTTAACGAAATCGAAAACGAAAACAAAAACGAGAAACGAAATCGAAAACTAAAACGAGAAACAAGTAAACGAAATACTTCTCGAAACGATTTCGAAAACGAGAGTACACCTACTTGGAATCCGTGTTTTTCGTTCGACAAACCGCGGTTCCACGATTTCTTTCCCTTCTCCTTTCCTTTCCTTTCCTCTTCTCTTCTTCTTCTTCCTCTTTTTCTTTTCTTTTCTTTCTTCTTCTTCTCTCTTCTTCTTCTTCTTTTTCTTCTCTTTTCTCTCTTTTCTCGGCTCTTTCTCTCTCTTCTTACTGTCTCTCTTTTCTCTCGCTTCTGCGAGAAGTTTCTCTTTTTTTTTATATTTTTTTCGCTATCGCGACCTGTGGTCGCGACACCAGGTCGCGATGCTCACTGGAGTGCGCGCACCTCCTTCATCGCGAGCGCGCCTTGGTCGCGCGAGTGGTCGCGCTGCTCTCTGCCCGATTTTGACAATTTCATCGCGAGCGAGCTGTCGCGACCTGTGGTCGCGGTGACCAGGTCGCGATACTCACTGGTCCAGTTTTCAATTTTTTTCATTTTTCACTATTCAATCTGGTCCGCTGGAAATCATAAAATAAACATACATTTAATTACATTTACACCCCCTCAAATAGTAAAAATTTATTTTCACATATATAAAATTAATTACCCGAAATCCGGGATGTTACAAAAAGTCATCCATGACCATTGATGTACAGGAAATGGACATGACTTAACTATTTCGCATATTGTGATATATTCAAGGGATAATTGCATAAACATTCCCTGACGATTGGTAATATTGCACTCGCTGGCAACTTTTACTTTTATTGCACAAGCATCCCCTAAAAAACGTTGATCAAATGGTTGACAAACCTTAACTTTAACGCATTAGGCAAAAAGACCATTCCACCCTTGCTATCTTATTTTATTTCTATTTTTTTAATAAGTTATTATCCTTAATAATTATATAAAAATATATTTTTTAAGAACAAAAATTTCATATTTTTTAAATTCAGAAAAAAAAAAAAAAAAAAAGGAAACTCCATTGAAGGGAGTTTTTTTTCCCTTGGAAAGCTTCAACAGATGCTTCAAGTTTCACTTCAACCTTAAACTCAGCTTCGTCTTCCTCTTGTTCTCTTATTTCTCTGTTTTTTCTTTTTTTTTTGGAAAAAAAAATCAATTCAGTGGTGATGGATTTGTTAGGATGGTGGTTTGGTTGATGATAAATAAAAAAAATTAGAAATAAAATCTGTAAAAGAAGAATAAGAAGAAGAACTCAGCTTCGTCTTCGTCTTGTTCTCTTATTTCTCTGTTTTTCTTTTTTTTTTGGAAAAAAAAAATCAATTCAGTGGTGATGGATTTGTTAGGATGGTGGTTTGGTTGATGATAAATAAAAAAATTAGAAATAAAATCTGTAAAAAAAAAAGAAGAAGAAGAAGAAGAACTCAGCTTCGTCTTCCTCTTGTTCTCTTATTTCAATTCAGTGGTGATGGATTTGTTAGGATGGTGGTTTGGTTGATGATAAATAAAAAAATTAGAAATAAAATCTGTAAAAAAAGAAGAAGAAGAAGAAGAAGAAGAAGAATCTTGTTCTCTTATTTCAATTCAGTGGTGATGGATTTGTTAGGATGGTGGTTGTTAGGATGGTGTATTTCAATTCGAAGAAGAAGAAGAAGAAGAATCTTGTTCTCTTATTTCAATTCAGTGGTGATGGATTTGTTAGGATGGTGGTTGTTAGGATGGTGGTTTGGTTGATGATAAATAAAAAAATTAGAAATAAAATCTGTAAAAGAAGAAGAAGAAGAAAAAGAAGAAGAATCTTGTTCTCTTATTTCAATTCAGTGGTGATGGATTTGTTAGAATGGTGGTTTGGTTGATGATAAATAAAAAAATTAGAAATAAAATCTGTAAAAGAAGAAGAAGAAGAAGAAGAAGAAGAAGAAGAAGAAGAAGAAGAAGAAGAATCTTGTTCTCTTATTTCAATTCAGTGGTGATGGATTTGTTAGGATGGTGGTTTGGTTGAAGAAGAAGAAGAAGAATCTTGTTCTCTTATTTCAATTCAATGGTGATGGATTTGTTAGGATGGTGGTTGTTAGGATGGTAGTTTGGTTGATGATAAATAAAAAAAATTAGAAATAAAATCTGTAAAAGAAGAAGAAGAAGAATCTTGTTCTCTTATTTTAATTCAGTGGTGATGGATTTGTTAGGATGGTGGTTTGGTTGAAGAAGAAGAAGAAGAAGCAGGAGGAAAAAAAAAACTGAAAACAAAAAAATTGGGAAGAAGAAGAAGAAGAAGAAGAAGAATCTTGTTCTCTTATTTTAATTCAGTGGTGATGGATTTGTTAGGATGGTGGTTTGGTTGAAGAAGAAGAAGAAGAAGCAGGAGGAAAAAAAAAACTGAAAACAAAAAAATTGGAAGAAGAAGCAGGAGGAAAAAAAAACTGAAAACAAAAAAATTGGGAAGAAGAAAAAGAAGAAGAAGAAGAAGAAGAAGTGGTGATGGATTTGTTAGGATGGTGGTTTGGTTGAAGAAGAAGAAGAAGAAGCAGGAGGAAAAAAAAACTGAAAACAAAAAAATTGGAAGAAGAAGCAGGAGGAAAAAAGAAGAAGCAGGAGGAAAAAAAAAACTGAAAACAAAAAAATTGGGAAGAAGAAGAAGAAGAAGAAGAAGAAGAAGAAGAAGAAGAAGTGGTGATGGATTTGTTAGGATGGTGGTTTGGTTGAAGAAGAAGAAGAAGAAGCAGGAGGAAAAAAAAACTGAAAACAAAAAATTGGAAGAAGAAGCAGGAGGAAAAAAGAAGAAGCAGGAGGAAAAAAAAACTGAAAACAAAAAAATTGGGAAGAAGAAGAAGAAGAAGAAGAAGAAGAAGAAGAAGAAGAAGTGGTGATGGATTTGTTAGGATGGTGGTTTGGTTGAAGAAGAAGAAGAAGAAGCAGGAGGAAAAAAAAAACTGAAAACAAAAAAATTGGAAGAAGAAGCAGGAGGAAAAAAGAAGAAGCAGGAGGAAAAAAAAAACTGAAAACAAAAAAATTGGGAAGAAGAAGAAGAAGAAGAAACTGAAAACAAAAAAATTAGGTAGAAGAAGAAGGAGGAGGAGGAGGAGGAAAAAAAAAACTGAAAACAAAAAAATTAGGTAGAAGAAAAAGGAAAAAAGAAGAAGAAAAAACAAAAACTGAAAACAAAAAAATTGGGTTGATGGTATTTGGGTGGGAAGAAGAAGAAGAAGAAGAAGAAGAAGGAAAAAAGAAGAAGAAAAAAGGAACTGAAAACAAAAAAATTGAGTTGATGGTATTTGGGTGGGAAGAAGAAGAAGAAGAAGAAGAAGAAGCAGGAAAAAAAAAACTGAAAACAAAAAAAAACTGAAGAAGAAGAAGAAGCAGGAAAAAAAAAACTGAAAACAAAAAAATTGGGTTGATGGTATTTGGGTGGGAAGAAGAAGAAGAAGAAGGAAAAAAAAACTGAAAACAAAAAAATTGTGTTGATGGTATTTGGGTGGTGGTTGGGTTAATGATGAATAAAAAAAATTAAAAAAAATATGGAAAAGAAGAAGAAGAAACAAAAAAAATTCGGAAACAAAAAAATTGAGTTGGTATTTGGGTGGTGGTTAGGTTTATGATGAATAAAAAAATTGGAAAAAGAAATCTAGAGAGTAAGAAGAAGAAGGAATAAAAAATTTGGAAACAAAAAAATTGGGTTGATAGTATTTGAGTGGTGGTCGGGTTGATAATGAATAAAAAAATTAGAAAAAAAAAATCTGGACAAGAAGAAGAAGAAGAAGGGAAAAAAAAAAATCTGGAAACAAAAAAATTGGATTGATGGTATTTGGATAGTGGTTGGGTTGATAATTAATAAAAAAAATTGAAAAAAAAATCTGAAAAAAAGAAGAAGAAGAATAAGGAAAAAAAATCTAGAAACAAAAAAGTTGAGTTAATGATATTTGGGTGATAGTTGGGTAGATGATGAATAAAAAAATTGGAAAAAAAAATCTGAAAAAGAAGAAAAGGAAAAAAAATTTGGAAACAAAAAATTGGGTAGAAATTTGGGTGGTGGAAGAAGAAGAAGGAAAAAATAATTTGGAATAAAAAAATTGAGTTGAGGGTATTTAGGTGGTGGTTGAATTGAAGATGAATAAAAAAATAAAAAAAAATTTAAAAAAGAAGAAGAAACAAAAAAAACTAGGTTGATGGTATTTGGATGGTGATTGGGTTGATGATGAATAAAAAAATTGGAAAAAAATCTGAAGAAGAAGAAGAAGAAGAATGAGCATAAGGAGAAGAAGAAGGAGAGGAGGAGGAGAAAAGAAAAAAAATTTAGAAATAAAAAAATTGGGTTGATGGTTTTTGGATAGTGGTTGGGTTGATGATGAATTAAAAATTGGAAAAAAAAAAAGAATAAGAAGAAGGAAAAAAAGTATTTGTGTGGTGGTTATGTTGATAATGAATAAAAAAATTAGAAACAAAATTAGGAATTGAAGTAAGAAGAAGAAAAAAAATCTAGAGTTGATTTTTATTTTTTTTATTTGCTAATTGTTTTAATGATTTAATGCAAAAATATAATTTTGTCCTTGCTATAGTAACTTAACCTTAAAGGTAAGGTTAGTCAACCGTTTAGTTAACGTTTTTCAGGGGATGTTTATATAATAAAAGCAAAAGTTGATAACAAGTGCAACATTATCAATCGTTAGGAAATGTTTGTACAATTATCCCTATATTAAAGATAATAATAAATAACGCCTACCACCCTTAAGATTTTTTCAATTATAAGCGGAGTCAACTTTTAGATTTATTGACAAAAACCTCCCCTCCCATTAGTTAACTTTTGCCTTTATTGACAAAGACCTGCCCTCCCATTACTTAACTTTTGGGTTTATTGACAAAGACCTTCCCTCCCATTGGTTAACTTTTGAATTTTTTTAACAAATATCTTCCATGAGCAACTATTATATTTGACCAAATTTTACTAAGGATAAGGGGGGGGGAGGGGTTTGTTAATAAACAATAAAGTTGACTCCACTTATAGTTGGTAAAACCTCAGGGGAAGTCGATACAATTAGCTCTAAAGATAATTGTTTAATTATATTTAATAAGTTAATAATTTTTTTTTTCATACTTTTAAAAATCTAGAAAAGAAGAAGAAGAAGGAAAAAAAAACTTGAAACAAAAAAACTAGGTTAATAGTATTTGGGTGGTGATTGAGTTGATGATGAATAAAAAAATTGTTAGGAGGAGGAGGAGGAGGAGATAATGGTTGAGTTGATGATGAATAAAAAAATTGTGAGTAGGAAACAAAAAAATAAGAAGAAGAAGAAGAAGAAAAAAAAAAAAAGAGTATTTGTGTGGTTGTTATATTTAAGATGAACAAAAAAATTAGAAACAAAAGCTGGAATTGAAGGAAGAAGAAGAAAAAAAATCTAAAGTTGATTTTTTTTTTGTCTAATTGTTTTAATGATTTAATGGAAAAATACAATTTTGTCTTTACTACAGGAACTTAATCTTAAAGTTAAACTTAGTCAACCGTTTGGTCAACGTTTTTCAGTGGATGTTTGTATAATAAAAGTAAAAGTTGTCAGTGAGTGCAATATTATCAATCGTTAGGAAATGTTTGTGATATTATCCCGATATTAAAGACAAGTGTAAATAATGCCTGCGATCCCTAAGGTTTGTTTAATTACAAACGGAGTCAACTTTTGGGTTTATTTACAAAGATCTCCCCTCCCGTTAGTTAACTTTTGAATTTTTTTAATAAATACCTTTCATAATCAACTATTATATTTGACCAATTTTGCACTCACTGAAGAAAAAGGAGGAAAAAAAATATGGAAATAAAAAAACTGGGTTGATGGTGTAGCACCCCCCGACCCGACCCGGCCGGACCGACCCGGGAAGCGCTACTCGGACTTTCAAATTCTTTCAAAACTTCATTTTTCATTTTAAAATCGTTGTGAGCCCATAAATCTAATTAAACTTTTTACAAAAATTCGGCAGAGTACCGTTTGTTTTTCGGACTTTCCAAAAACCTGTTTTCCACAAATCAATTCAATTCCAATTTCAATAACACTTCAATATCAATTTCAAACAATTGCGCACTCTGCCGTTTAGTGCGACTTATCAATCACAATTTATAAAATAAAACAAACAGACCTTAATATTTACAAACAGTTTTAATAATAAAAGACATAAATCATAAACTAATTAATTACAAAACATTTTACAAAACGTATTTACAAATTTCCTGTATATGCATGCTTTCAAAATATATATACACATAACATAAATATAGCTACCCAACTGTACAATCTCTGTGACTCGGTCTGCAACTTGCTCTTCCTTCAATCTTTAGCCTCCTCTGGATTCCTGGTACCTACGCGTTAGAAACAAACTAACGCGCTAAGCATAAAGCTTAGTGGGTGTACTAAAAACTCAATTAAATAAATCATAATATAAATGTATATAAATCACAATATATATATTTCAAAACAATTCCATTTCTATTGCATTTCAAAACAATTAACTTTTGAAAATCAAAGCATTAAACAATTCCAATTACTTTAATTTCAATAATGAAGTCAATAATGTTCGTTTCACTTTTGAATTTCAATCAATTCTGGCCCACTAGAATACTAAACATTCTAGGACTGGAATATGGGTCAATGTGACGTCCGGGGTTGCCCCGCAACAACAGTCACTGATATCACGTGATTGTCCGAGATTGCCCCGCAACAACAATCACTAATATCATCGCGATTGTCCGAGATTGCCCCGCAACAACAATCGCTAGTATCATTGTGATCGTCCGAGATTGCCCCGCAACAACGATCACTAAAATCGGTGTGATTGTCCGAGATTGCCCCGCAACAACAATCACACAATAATAACGGCGCAGTACTGCTAGGTAAAACCCAGCTGGTATACCAACCTCCTATATCCATTTCTATGTCTAAGTATCCTAGGGCCGTTACAATAAATAAATTTTCAAGTAATCACAATATATTACAAATCATAACAGTCAAAATATTCAAAATCGAAATTGAAATACGATTTATCACAAATCAGTCCAAAATCAACAATAATCATACACAAATATAAATCATGTATTGTTATTAACGGAATCTACGAAATCGAAAGAAAACCAAGATGCGATCTAACATCAACGTGTTCCAAAATCAACCATAGATGCAGCAAATACATATAAAATAGACACTTTACTTATGAAAAATCAAAAACGAAAACTTTAAACGAGATTGAAAACGAGAAACAAAAACGATAAACTTAAACGAATACGTAATCGAAATATTTCTCGTAACGGGTTCGAAAATGAGAGTACACCTACCTCGGTACCGTCTTTTCGTTCGAGAATCGCGGTTCTACGATTTCGTTTTTCCTTTTCCTTTCTCCTACACTTACTTTCTCTCTTTTCTCTTTCTTTCCTCTTCTTCTTCTCCTTCTTCTTCTTCTTCTTCTTCTTCTTCTTTCTTTTTCTCGCTCTTTTCTCTCTCTCTCTGTTCTGTGATCATTTCTGGCTTCCTCGAGAAGCCACTTCTTTTTTTTATATTTTTTTCGCTACCGCGACCGCCGTCGCGACCTGTGGTCACGGCACCAGGTAGCGATGCTCACTGGAATGCGCGCACCGCCTTCGTCGCGAGCGCGCCCTGGTCGCGCGAATGGTCGCGTTGCTCTCTGCCTGTTTTTGACAATTTCATCGCGAGCAGTCCATCGCGACCTGTGGTCGCGGTGGCTGGTCGCGTTGCTCACTGCCAGGTTTTTCCATTTTCTTCGCGAGCAAGCCATCGCGACCTGTGGTCGCGGTGACTGGTCGCGGTACTCACTGCCAGATTTTGCGTTTTTCACCGCGAGCGAGCCATCGCGACCTGTGGTCGCGGTGACCAGGTCGCGATGCTCTCTGGTCCAGTTTTCCAATTTTTCATTTTTTTCATTTTTCACTATTCAATCCGGTCCGCTGGAAATCATAAAATAACCATACATTTAATTACATTTACACCTCCTCAAATAGTAAAAATTTATTTTTCACATATTTCATATATATCAAAAATTCATCACCCGAAATCCGGGATGTTACAGATGGTATTTGGGTGGTGGTTGGGTTAATGATGAATAAAAAAATTGTGAGGAGGAGGAAACAAAAAAAATAAGAAAAATAAGAAGAAGGAAAAAAAGCATTTGTGTGGTGGTTATGTGGATAATGAATAAAAAAAATTAGAAACAAAATCAGGAATTAAAGGAAGAAGAAGAAAAAAACTCTAGAGTTGATTTTTATTTTTTTTATTTTCTAATTGTTTTAATGATTTAATGGAAAAATACAATTTTGTCCTTACTACAGTAACTTAACCTTAAAGTTAATGTTAGTCAACCGTTTGGTCAACGTTTTTTAGGGGATATTTGTGTAATAAAAGTAAAAGTTGTCAGCAAGTGCAATATTATCAATCGTTAGGAAATGTTTGTGCAATTATCCCTATATTAAAGACAAGAGTAAATAACGTCTACCACCCCTAAGGTTTGTTCAATTATAAGCGGAGTCAACTTTTGGGTTTATTGACAAAAACCTCTCCTCCCATTAGTTAACTTTTGAGTTTTTTAACAAATACCTTCGTTGATCAACTGTTATATTTGACCAAATTTTACTAAGAGAGGGGAGGTGTTTGATAAAGTTGACTCCACTTATAGTTGGTAAAACCTTAGGGGAGGTCTATACAATTAGCTCTAAAGATAATTGTTTTATTATCTTCAATAAGTTAGTGATTTTTTTTCATACTTTTAAAGTTGTTCATGAATAATCATATTATGCGTGTAATCTTGTCTTGTTTTCATTAATTAATGAATGAGTTAAAATGAGACCTATTCGGTGATGTTGTTTGTGACATTTAGTTTTTGGTAAAATTCAAATCTATTTAGTCTTCAGTTAAAAAAATAAACATAATCAATGCAATATCTATTATGAATTTATTTTGTTTAGTTAAAAACAGTTTTTTAAACTATTTTAATTTGAAGTTTCGAACTCATAATGTTATTAATATTGAAGTAAGAGATTGGGCTCACATATCTCGTTTTAGTGATTTTTTTGTTTTGATAAATCGTTTTAGTGAAGTTATTTTCCATTTTTCGTTAGAGGAAAACAGTTCCAAATGTTTTAAATTTATACAATATTCGAATTAATATTATTTTGTATAAATCCACATCACAGATCAATCACTGCAAGTCTGATTTGATCAAGAGTATATGTCGCCGGTAAGATGGGACCCATTGCGGATAAGGTGAATTTTACATTATCCATATATATATCTACACTTTTTCCTTGACTTACCGCTTAAGTAAATTGCCAAACCAGTGAAACAACACCATTATCAGAGAATTCACTTTCTCGTGTGGCATTCTCCGGGCCCACTACTAGTTCAAGAAGTTTTTTCAGCAAATCTTGACCGTAAAGTTGATCAAGTTCTATTTAAAACAATTTAGAGAAAATTGTACTCCTCCTTTAGTTTAGTTTAGTTTAGGTAATATTATATGCAACATTATATGTCCTCAAAATGAAATCATACGTCAAATTTTTATGGACTTTAACCCCCTTCTCAAAACCGACCTATTGATATCTAATGCCCGGAATTTTCAAAGCTGATCACAAGTTTGAATTTTGAAAAGTTGGGAACTAATCAGTTCGTAAGAGGTGGTCTCTAACGAATTTTTTTTTTTAGTTCACGAATTGATCAATTCATGAGAGGTGGTATCTCACAAACTAAATAAAAATAATAATTTTTTTTTAGTTCGTGAGGACCACCTCTCATTAGCTGATCAGTTCGTGAGAGGTGGTCTCTAACAAACTATTTTTCTTTTAGTTCACGAACTGATCAATTCATGAGAGGTGATCTCTCACGAATTTAAAAAAATTATAAAAACTAATTTTTTTTTTCATTCGTAAGGATCACCTCTCATTTGCTGAAAAAAAAATACAAAAACTAATTTTTTTTTTTTTTTTTTTTTTTTAGTTCGTGAAAGACCACCGCTGACGAACGAAAAAAAAAAAAATTTAGTTCGTGAGAGTAAGTTGTTCCCAAAAATCAAACTTGTTTCCCTTTATAACGTAAACTTGTTACCGGGAACGACTTTGACGTTGATTGAAACGTTAAAATTGTTCTCACCAACGTCAAAATTGTTCCAACGTTAAGTTGTTTCCGGAAACAACTTTAACGTTCGAATCAACATCAAAGTTATTCCCAAAAATCAAACTTGTTCCCCTTTATAACATAAACTTGTTCTCGAAACAACTTTAACGTTGGTTGGAACGTTAATGTTTTTCTACTAACGTCAAAGTTGTTCCAACGTTAAGTTTTTCCCAGGAACAACTTTAATGTTCGAACAAATCAAACTTGTTCCCCTTTATAACGTAAACTTGTTCCCGAAACAACTTTGATGTTAGTTGGAATGTTAAAGTTTTTCCCACTAACGTCAAAGTTGTTCCAACGTTAAGTTGTTCCCAGGAACAACTTTAACATTAGGACCAAAGTTAAAGTTGTTCCCAAAAATCAAACCAATTCCCCTTTATAACGTTAAATTGTTCTCGGGAACAACTTTGACGACGTCAAAATTGTTCAAACGTTAACTTGTTCCCGGGACCAACTTTAACGTTATTTCCAACATTAAAGTTGTTCCCAAAAGTCAAACTTGTTCCTACGTTAACGTTAACTTGTTTCTGGGAATAACTTTGACATTGGTGGGAACGTTAAAGTTATTCACAACGTTAACTTGTTCCCATGAACAACTTTAATATTATGTCTAACGTTAAAGTTGTTATCACGAACTAATTTATAATATCACGAGCTAATTAATAACTTTGCGAACTAATTTCACAAACTGATCAGTTCAACAACTTTTTTTTTTTAAATCTTGTGCAAAAAATAAATAAAAAATTGTATTACAATTAAAAAATATTTTTATATTTCTTAAATACTTATGAATAAAGTATTTTCATTATTTATTAAATTTTAATGTATTTTAGTAATTTTATTATTTATTAAATTTTTATGTATTTTTATATTTTCCTTATTTTTTATTTTTTTATATATTTTAGTAATTTTATTATTTATTAAATTTTTATATATTTTTATATTTTCTTTATTTATTCAATTTTTAAGTATTTTAGTATTTTTATTATTTATTTAATTTTTATGTATTTTAATTTTAATATTTTTATTATTTATTATTAAATTAGTCTCTTTATATATATATATAATTATAATGTTTCAACCACTGTACACAAAAAGTGGTGGGTATGGTACCCATACCTTTATGTCCCGACATTGTAGTCGGAACCTGTACTCTCACGATATTTATAGTATATATTCATTATTTTAATTTTTTACTTTATTACACACTACACTTTTTTTGTTTTATGGAAAAATAGACCATTAATCTATTGTGAGGACCTGGAAGATGAGCCGCCCTGAAATGAAAAATTAAATATAGAAATGTCACATCAAAACTACATGTTTTTGCGATTTACATGTTAGTACTTTATAAAAACATAGAATAAGTTAAGATTTATCTTAAGATAAATAATTGGCCCCACTTGTTTGACTACAGCAATCCGATTTATTTTAAATTAAGCAGATATTTATGTATTAAATGTATGAAATGAATGTCTAATATTTATTTAACACTATGCTAAATTATAGATTACATTTTTACGGTTATAACATTTCTTTATACTAAAACTTAATTTTATGAAAAGAGACTCATGATGTGAATTTTTATTTATAAAGTTAATTGAAAGATAAATGTATAAATTTTCTCTCATAAAAATTGTAAGTTTATGAGTGTATTATATTAACAAGATCTCTCGCATTATTGGTGATTAAAGGTCTCAAATTCTTTCAAGCCACCAAGGTTCAACACCTTGTGTAGCCATATAAATATATATTCCCATCATTATCCATAAAAACGCAATTATGTGGGTAGACATTCCCTTGTGTTAGGAGTAGTTGTCCAAAGAGTGTATTGTCTTAGGTTTTTCTCAACTATTTTAATTATTTTTTCTTCATTTTCCAATAAAAACATTGAAAAAGTATTACCTTTTTTTAATAAATATAAATATACATTTATGTTTTTATAAATAAAAAAAATGTGATAATTTTATACCTCATACATATATTAATAAATATATACAACAATGTGTATCCATACAGTATTTTTTAAAATTAGTTCGAAAGATTTATAGCATTACAATTATTCACTAATTCAATAAGTAATGAATTTGTAGTGCTACAAATCTTGAACTGATTTTATAATTTTAGTACATAACAGACAGGATTAATTTGACTTAAGAATTTATATATATATATATATATATATATATATATATATATTTTTACATACTACTTGCGATGGTGGCGACTCGATCTGCGACATTGCTAGATTGAATGAGCGCCTTTACCACCGAGCCACATTGAACGGTGATTTAAGAATTTCTAATTACTCACAAGAGGAAAGAGATTTAAAAAATGTAGGATTAATTTGAAGTTACAAGCGTCCTATATATGAAATTTCATATGAGCATAATTAAAATTTGTGACGGATAATTAATACAAATTAATAATGGTATAAATTATGCTATGAACTTTTCTAAATTTTAAATTTTTTTTATAACATGTAAATAAATTACAATCAACATTAATTTATTTATTTTTATTTATTTATTTTAAATTACTAATATCGTATGTATATATGTTTAAGCAGAAGCTCATATAATATATATATATATATATATATATATATATATATATATCCTTGCAATTATTATCTCCTTAGTTCGTCTTGATTATAACGAAAATAAATTTCAAAATTTAATAGTTCATTTTGATCAAAATAGTTTTCAAACGTCTTGAAAGTTGATTAAAACCTGTCTAGATCATGAAAAATAAAAGGTTTGATCCAAATTTCATATCGAAATAATAAGCCTCGACTTGATAATCTTTAATCATTCTAGTCTATTATAAGAATTAAAAATAATAATAAAAAAAAGTGGACATATCCATCTTCGCGGTGGGGTTCAAATTCTCATTTATTTATCAGTATGTGTGGATATTTTTCTTTCTGTATTGTAGTAATTGATGTAAATTTCTACATAAATATAAATAAATAAAAAGAAACAAAGAAGAAATATAAATTAAAAATGTTAAACTACATGTAATTAATGATCCTGTTGAGTAATAAATCCTTAAAAGCTCAAATCATATAAATAGAACAAGTACAATTGTGTGATAAAAATGGATGATCTAGAAAATTATAGAGTGGATTATCTTAAAAAATATACCATTTAAAGAAAAAAAAAAGGGGGGGGGGGGGGGGGGGGGGGGGGGGGGGGGGGGGGGGGGGGGGGTGGGGTGGGGGGGGGGGGGTGGTGTGTGTGTGTGTGTGTGTGGGTGGGGATTTCTTGTTAGATATAAGACAGAATGTTGCACAGATATAAAGTAGTGTGTCAGCGTCATGCAATTTTACTTCATCTTTACTTCTTCTCATGTAAAGACCCTCTTCAATAACCCTAATCTACTGATCTTCATGTCATCAATCTTATTCTCTCTCCCAAAAACAAACAAACCCTAGAAATTAAATCAAAATCGAATTTTCATACATACCCACAAAAGAATCATCCAGAAGAAGAAGACATGAGAAACCCATCATCATCATCTTCGGCAACCAAAACGACACCGTGTTGCAGCAAAGTGGGAATTAAGAAAGGGCCCTGGACGCCGGAGGAAGACGAGCTCTTGTCCAACTACATCAACCGAGAAGGCGAGGGCCGCTGGCGCACTCTGCCTAAGCGGGCGGGGCTTCTCCGCTGTGGCAAGAGCTGTCGCCTCCGCTGGATGAATTATCTCCGTCCCTCCGTTAAGCGCGGCCGCATCGCCCCCGATGAGGAGGATCTCATTCTCCGCCTTCACCGTTTGCTCGGTAACAGGTATTTATACTCTGTTGTCACTCTTCAATTACTTATAATATATATAGTAGAGCTTATTCTTCTTCTTGCTAGCTCTCTCGCGCAATCGATCCATCCATCCCTGTTTAATGAACACAAAGCAAGTGAAGATATAGTCATTTTTGTTCTTCAATCTTTTAATTTAATGATATTTTCTTCAATGTTTTGTATTTGGATAGGTAAAACTATGAATATGAACTTTTTTGTTAGATTATATTCATTTTTGTTTTCTGGGTTTGAATTTGAAGGTGGTCTTTGATAGCTGGAAGAATCCCAGGAAGGACTGATAACGAGATCAAGAATTATTGGAATACACATCTCAGTAAGAAGCTGATAAGCCAAGGAATTGATCCCAGAACCCACAAACCACTCAATCCAGCACCTCCTACTACTTCCTCAGAAACTGGACACGAACACGAACACGAACATGAACATGAACATGGTCTCGCATCCAATTCAAACCCTAACCCTAATCCCAATCCTGCTTCTTTAGAGCTAGAAAAAGAAACTGGTGGGAGCTATCAAGGTACTGGGAACTTCACAAACAACCTGCAAGACCACTACCAAAATGATCATCTTCAAGTCGTGGATAATGGTGGCGGTGGTTTCATGATGGGTTTATTACCAAGTAATAATCATGGACACAGCAACCAGGAGGATAACAACTATTACATTGGAAACTGCACTGAAGATACCTTCTCTTCATTTCTCGACTCCCTGATTAATGATCACAATGTGTTTATGAACAACCATCATCAACAACAGCAGCCCCAGTCCCAGCTGCCGCCAGTACTACTGGCGACGGAGCCTGGTGGTATGGTTGGAACATCTGGGCAGACTTTCAGTCACGGTGGCGTTTGGGAAGCTGAGATGGTTTCTACAATGGCTGCTGCTTTAGGTGATGAACAAAATGCTTTGGATAATCATCACCCTGCATGACATTAATTAGCTACCAGCAGCTGAATTATAATACACGATTAAATAGGTTTGTTTATGTAGTTGAATTGCTATGTTATTTGTTTGTTTGTTTTTTTTTTTTTTTTCCCTACATATCCTGGCCCAAATTATTTTTTTGTTTGGTGACCACATATGTATTGTTGGTTGTGCTAGTTTATAGCAAACTTTGTAAGAAAATCCTAATGTTGCATGGTTTTCATAGCTAGTTACAATTGTATTATTGGCAATGAATATCTATGTATTTAATTAATATCATCTCTTACTTTCTTCTTCTCCTCCTTCCTTCCCTTTGTAATCTCCCATACATAAAATTATTTAGAGATTAAACTAGTTTTAATCACAAAACTACTTCTATAAATATTTCTTTCTTTTTCAAACTCGGAGTTTTTTCTTTCTTTTTATTTTTCTAGTTGATTATAATTTTCTTTTTTTGAAATAAGATAATTTTATTGATTTTTAGGACTAGCTTTACATCGGTCAGCAAGCATATTCATTGGGTGGACGTAGGCTTTATCCCGAACTACTAAGACTCTTTTTGGCAAGGCTTTTACTTTAGACTTTTAGCTTCTTGGAAGCTCTTCCTATAAAAACCATATATTTTGGTTTCGCTTGGAAGAACTTTTAAAACTTGAAAACTCTTCTATGAGAACATCCAAACACTTCCAAAAGAGCTTTTAGGTCTAAAAAGCCAAAAACAGACTTCCAGAAATCCCTACCAAACAGGCCCTAAGTTTTGCTTTATTTTTATTATGGCGAATTACTATGAGTTTTGACTGTTTGCATAATAATATTACACATGTAAGTTTTAATATCAAAATTGTGTTTTCTTTAATGTTCAGTAATTTCTTCAATGACGCCATTGTTTTCTTTAGATTTCCAACTGCAAATGGTTCTATCTGCTTACATCTATATATGGTTTTTAACGTGCTCTATTTCTTATTTGCTTTATTTCTACAAATTGATAAGCAATCACCAAAGAAGACAACTATCCCCATGCATATATCTATGCTTTTTCTCACATGTAAGTTGTTTCCATGCATGCAAAAACTATAATGGCTATATATTGTCGACCTATTTCTAAATGATATCAAAAGAATATATATATATATATATATATATATATATACACACACACACACACACATTCAAAATTTCACTACTTCTCTAGCTTGCTTTTCTAAACTTTTATAAATTATCAATATTTTTCTAACTGTTGCAGCATATATACCAGAATTATCATGAGCCTAATTTTTACTAAAGGTCCACACAAATTTTATCAAGGTAAATTTCAAACGCAATCTCAACAATATTTAATTCAAAGTGTTTAAATCCAAAGGGCCTATAATTTGTGAAAAAGGAGAGTGTTCTTGATCCTACCTTTTTCTATATATGAATACACACATTAACACATATATATACACAAACACACACACACGCAAACTTTCTCTAAATATTATTCCCCATCAGATTGATGTTATTTATTAATAATTTCAAGATAATAGGAATATTATGTTCCTGATGTAATTATGAATTTTAGTTTTTCTTTCTCTTTCTTTATTTAATTTTCTTATCGGCCTTGGTTTTACTAAATATAATAAGGGCTTTGAAGAATTTTTACATTGGGATGTATTTTCTTTTTCCTTTTTGTAATATAATGTTTCAATAATGATGATGTAGAAAACATGCATACACATAGTTTTTGGATAATATATAATTAATATCGTATATAACAAAAAATCTCCTTCTATTGACTAGATATGTTTGAAACTGATATAAATATATATGTTGTAATGATTTGAATATTTGGGTACAACAACTATGTAGGTTTCTAAATTGATACTATTTAAATAATAATCTATGCATCTCATGATAATGGAAAATGCTTTTGACAGATTAGTCTCAATATTCTACTTTTGCCATCAGAAATATACATTCTCATGATCTTTAGATTGATTTAATATATATATATATATATATATATATTGCTCTGTAACTCTTCTAAAAACCAATGGCTGTCAAAGTTTGATAAATAAATTTTTTGTTGTTGATCTCAAATTAACCCTCAAGTGGTATTGATTGAATTATGTTAACATATACATATATATATATATATATATATTCAATTATACAACAATAAAAATAAAGTTTTTTTTTTTTATATTAAAAAATAAATATGATTTAAGTTTTCCAATTCTAAACAAATATCTTGTAACATGATATTATTATTCCGAATAATTTTTTAAATTCAAGATAAAATTCAATCGAATGTTTTTGTAAAATTCTTTATTACTACTTTTTCTTTTTATAATCTTAAAGTAATAGTTTTAGGAAAATGAAATTTTAAAACATTAACTCATTGATGCAGATGCAAACTTTTCTTTACCCGACATCAGAAACAAGAAGAAAAATTCAGTTCTACGTACTTTGTTTTATTTCTAAACCAGTTTGAAAACTTTTTTCTTTTAGTAAATAAGTGGACCCATCATGTCAGTGATATTTAGCATTTTGGATATATATATATATAATTTAATTTAATTTTTTTTTATTTTGAAGTGGCCATCTTCTACTACTTCGCTAGGAATGGCAGATGATGAAAAATCATGCATGTGTCACGTGAGGCAATGAAGTGTTGGTTAACTGGGTAAGTTGGTGGCACGATATTTGTCCATTGAGTTAAGTTGTGCACTTTTTCTGTCAGTTTCACATACACCCCCACAGACTTCTTTCCTATGTTTCTCCTCATTTTTTGGGTCCAGTCATAATCATGCAAGTTACACGTTACTAGCTACCACTTCTTTAATAATAAGAATACCAAAAATTAAAAATAAAATAATAAGACTCCTAATATTAGGATATTGTCCATGTTAGTGTATTTTATAAAAAAAAATATTTTTTATATTGTTGAAACCAAAAAAAAAAAAAATTAGGTGTTTAGTTTGTATCTATTTTTAAAAAAATAGATATAAAGTTGTTTATTTATGTATTTTTAAAAAGTTATTTTAAAAAACTGAAAAACAGTATTTTTTAAAAAATTAAAATAATAATTTACCTTTTTTATGGTTTCAAAGCAGTTTTTCAAAAAAGCCACAACTTTTGTTTGAAAGTAACTATTTTACCTATTTTAAAAAATAATATCAAACATATTTACATTTTTTTTTAGTTTTTAAAATCTACTTTTAATGATTATTACTAAACACGTTTATATTTTTAAATAAAACATGATTTTATTTTTAACAATATCATTTTAAAAAGGATAATAAACGTGTCTTTAATATATATATATATATATTGTATTTTTAAAATAAAAAAGCAATAAACATGAGACATGAATGAGTTTTACCTAAAAAAAAAACATTTATTACAAAAGAAATCTCCCAAATTATAAAAACTTGTACTTGTTGCATCTAACTCTCGTGACCACTTTCAAGTATGTTTTCTATTGGTCTTTCAAATCTAGTTAGGAAGTTTTGACTTAAATTTCATCCTGACCTCAAATATCAGTAATTAGATATAATTTAGGGTAATTATTAATTTGGTCCCTAATTTTTAAAAAATTATTAATTTTTTAAAGCAGTTTCGTTTATTGGTATCATTGGGCTCTAAATTTTTATAAATGTATCAATTTGGTCCCCTTAACCAATTTTTTAATAGTCAAACTAACTAAAAATTTTTAAAATTAAAATTTTGAAAAATATTTAAAAATTTAAATTTTTTTTCATAATGTCTCATTAAATTTTTTTTAAAATTATATTTTTAAAATTTTTTTAAAAAACTTTTAAATTAATTTTAAAATGGGAGATCCATTTATTTTTTTTTAAAAAATTTTAAAAGTTTTATTTTTAAAAATTAATATAAAATAACCATATTACCCTTGTAATTAGTAATAATATTTTTAAATATTTGAGGGTAAAATTGTAATTTTAACTTATTTAAATAGAGGCAAGGGTAAAACTGTCTTTTTGATATTTTCATTTAGTTTGACTATTAAAAAATTGATCAAATGGACTAAATTGATACATTTATAAAAATTTAGAGCCCAATGATACCAATAAACGAAACTGCTTTAAAAAACTGATAATTCCCCAAAAGTTAGGGACCAAATTAATAATCACCCTATAATTTAATGGCAAAAAATGAAAAGTATTATTTATCAATAAAATTACTCTACATTTTAACACTTGTTCATGGTATTGACTAGTAACTTGAACATTTTGCATCAAATTTATGTATATGAGTGTGTGTATATACATATATACATATATATATATATATATAATATATACAAATACTGTAAATATTATTGTCATGGAAACAACAAAAACTTGCAAGAGCAAGAGCCAACAAAAAGTCCTTTGCTGTTTAACATTCCAAATACAGAACTTTCTATTGTGACTGACCAGAAAATGATCATGGAAGACAAGGCACAATCTACAATTATATATATATATATATGAAGGCAACGTAGCAATAGCAATACGATATGTATTTATGACTAAATTTTCCATTGGCATGCAGTAGAAGAAATTTATGATCAATATTGATTGACTAACCTGGAAAGCTTAAATATTATGTAAAAACCCTTCATGGTTTCCCGCAGCTGATGAGTTGGTGGTGAAAAGCAATTGACTCCCTATAGTACTATTAATACAAGTCAAAAGTTAAGAACCCAGATAGTTGAATTTGCAGAACAAAAAAAACAGAGATTGGAAATGGAAAAAGGTGGTGGTTGAAAACAGTCGAGAAGGAGAAGAAGAAGAAGAAGAAGAAGAAGAAGATTGATGAGTGTCTGTAGTTGTAAAGAGGTAGTGAGAGTGACAGTGAGAGAGAGAGAGTTAGATTGGTGTGGGTTGTGAGTTGTGACACGAGCCCATTGAGTGAGTGACCAAACGTTCTAGCTCTAGTAGACAGAAACATGGTTGCTGTTATATATAAATAGATGGACCTACCCTTCTTTTTTCCAACTTAATAATTATTATTTATTTACCTCGTTCTGCTTTTTATGTTTTTTTTCTAACTGCTCACTCTAGTGGTTACTCAGCCTTTTTATAATCTACAATGTATACTTCTAAGGTTTGATTCTTTAGTCTTGAATTTAGGTAAAAATGCTTATGTAACATAAAAAATAATTAAAATGATTGTTATAGTCTTACTTGAAAATAAAAATACACTGGATATGAAAAAAATTTATTTTAAATTTAAAATTGTATGTTAAAGACTGAAATCTTAACATTTTGATGAAATTAAGGTTCTGAGTTAAAAAATTTTAAAAAATTAATTTAAATTATTTTAATAAAGTTGAGATATCGAATTAAAATTTGTCACCCCCAAGTAATAAAAAAAAGAATCATGAATTTGTTGATGCGGAAATTGCACAAATGATAAATAATACACTATATATCTTGTTTTACAAAAAAAAAAAAAAAAGTAATACTATATATACGTACATAGCTAGAAAACAAATTTCCTACAATTCAGGAAAACCATTCACTATTTAGACCATCTTCTTCTTACTTTATTTAAGCATGTGTTTGGTATGTCTTTTAAATTATTCAAACAAAATTTTGAAAAAAAATAAAAGATTGTAAATGACATTTTTATCCCATTTTTTTTAAGTGTTTATACATAAATACATACATAAAATTCTTCATTAATTACTCAGGAGTATATCTTGACTTTAATACATAAATACGTACATAAGGAACAGTGTTACTACCACCATCTTGACTTTTAATTCTACTTTTTTTTAAATGTTCAACTGTTCAAATTCTAATAAAGTACAGTGTTACTACCACTAAGGTCGGAGGTTTGTGGGGCCCATAGGGGTCATGGCCCCCAAGCCCCAATTCAATAAATTATTTTTAATATATATATATATATATATAATTCTGCTAATTTTTTTATTTTTTTTTGCTCTTTTAATTAAAATTATGATTTTCTATTTTTATTATTATTTAATAACGCCATAATTATTCAATAAAAAACTCTAGTAAGGAAAAACTCAAGCTTATTTTATTATTTTAATAATATACTTTAATAAATTAATGGAGAAATTACAGTGAACTTATCTGAGGTTTACCATTTTACAGGCGAAAATAACTTTATAAAAAATTAACAACGAATCCCCCTGCCATTACCGTTGATCGTTAAAGATAACCGTTGACCGTTTTAAAAATTTAAAAAGACCAAAATACCCATAATTAGAAAATGACAAATTACAGCAAACCTACCTGAGATTTGTCATTTTATAGGAGGAAACAAGTTTATGAAAAATTGACAGTGAACCCTTTTGCCATTACCGTTGACCGTTTTTAAAAGTTTAAAAAGACCAAAATACCCCTAATTAAAAAAATTAAAAATTTAAAAAATAAATGGTAAATTGCACTAAAGTTTCTCTTATTTTTTTTAAAAAAAAATTAATGGATCTCCACTGTTCATCAATATTGATGGACGCTGGAGATCATATTAAAAAAATATATTTTTTTAAAAACAATTATAAAAATAAAAAATAAGTTTTAGTTGGATGGAGATGGAGATCCAATGATGAACTGTAACATCCCGAATTTCAAATAAATATGAAAAGTATAGTTGAATGAATTTTGAATATGTAAATATGATATTTATGATTTGAGGAGTGGAAAATGTAATTAAATGTATGTATATTTTTAAGGTTTCCAGGTGGACCAGGTGGAGCGGTCCAGAAATAATGTATGAAAGAGAAGGAAAATGTTGGCAGTGAGTACTGCGACCAGTCACCACGACCAGGGATCGCGATGAATACATCGCGGTGAAAATAATGATTTTAGGCAGTGAGTACCGCGACCAATCATCGCGACCACAGATCGCACTGAGCAGCTCGCGGTGAAAATATTGATTTTGGGCAGTAAGCAACGCGACCAGACACCGCGATGGTTGATCGCGATGAAAACAGTGAAATCATTCCAGTGAGTAACGCGACCAGGTGGCGCGACCACAGGTCACGAGGATCGAAATTTTATAAAAAAAATAAGAGGCGGTGAGAAGCTTCACGAAGAAGCAAGAGAGAAAAAGAGAAATAGAGAGAGAGAGACCGGAGAAGAGAAAGAAAAGAAAGAAAGAAAAAGAGAAAGAAGAAGAGAGAGAAAGGAAGAGAGAGAAAGAAGAAGAAGAAGAGGAAAAAGAGAAGAAGAAGAAGAGAAGAGGAAGAAGAAGAAAAGAAGAAGAAAGGAAGGAGAAAGAAAAGGAAAAGAGAAAAAGAAAGAGAAAGGGAAAAGAGAAAGAAAAAGGAAAAATTCAGAAGAGAAAAGGCGTAAAAAGGGTATCCAGGTTGGTGTACACTACTTTTTGAAAACTCTGTGATTTTACTATGTGTTTTGATTCGAATCTGAAATTTTATTTGAATATTTTGATTTAATAGTACTTCGATTATTACAATTATATTGAAATAAATTGTTTTAGAATATCGCATGAAACAAATTATATGATTTCCATGAAGTTACATGCATATGTGTTACGAATATTGTCTGAAAATTTTGATTCTTAAATTTAATTTCGATTTATGAATTACTGTTGATCATTTTGAAAAAGAATATAATGAGTTGATATGAAACTTAAAAAAAATTTGTATTGAAACAGCCCTAGGATACTTGGACATAGAAAACGGATATAGGAGGTTGGTATACTAGCTGGGTTATTTCAGCAGTACTGCACCGATACTAGTGATTGCTGATGGGTGTCTCTAAAGCAGCCCCGGACATCACACCGATACTAGTGATTGTTGGCGGGTGTCTCTAAAGCAGCCACGGACATCACACCGATACCAGTGACTGTTGGCGAGTGTCTCTAAAGCAACCCCGGACGTCACACCGATATTATAGAGATTAGACCCATATTTCAGTCTTGCAATTATGTTGAGTATACCAAAGAGTCATGATTGAAATGAAATTGGATAAACTGTTTATAAACGAATTTAGAAAATTGATATTGTATAGTTTAAATTTACAAATTGAGTTAAATAATGATTTGTTTTTATATTATATCACGTTTACATTATATTATGAAATTTATTTTATGATTTTGATAAATGAGTTTAATGTACACCCACTAAGCTATATGCTTAGCGCGTTGATTTTATCACGCGTAGGTAACAGGGATACCAAGGGAGAAAAAGAGTAGAGAGGAGATAGCTGCAGATTGAAGATTCAGAGTCACTATATCTTTGGGTAGTTAATACTTTTATATATTATATTCAGTTAAGCATGCATATATAGAAGTTTGTAAATGTTATGTATTATGTTTTGTAAATAATTACTTTATGGTTTATATTTTCTTTTTCAAAGGTTTGTAAATATTAATTATAAATTGATTTCATTTGAAAATGTTTGGAAAGTTGCACTAAACAGTAGAGTGCATACATGTTTGAGAATTTGATTTAGAAGTGTTGAAATTATATTGTTTGAACTTTTGTTGAAAACAGGATTTTTGGAAACTCAGAAAAACAGAGGAAACTCAGGCAAAAATTTTCAAAACTAATTTTGATGGGCTCACTAGAAAGGATTTTAAAAAAATAAATTATTTGATTTTCAAATTATAAAGTAAGTTAAGAAAAGTTTTGAAAACCCGGTAGTGCTTCCTGGGTCGATCCACACGGGTGGGGTCAGGGGGTGTTACATGAACGGTGGAGATCCAATCTCCAGATTGGATCTCGACCGTCCATCTGGATGAACGGTGGAGATTCAATCTAAAAATTGGATTTCCATCAAGATCAAGAAAAAATTGAAAAAATAAAATCTCCATCGTTGGAGATTGGTTCTATTGAGTAATTTAATTTTTTTTTATCTTGATGGAAAACAAATTTCCAGATTGGATCTCCACCGTCAGTCGAATTTAATTTTAGTACAATTGTATTATTTTATTTTTATTATTTAAATTTAATTTAATTTGTCATTTTTTAATTAATTTTATTGTTTTTATTTTTTTTTTAAAATAAGAGAAACTTTAGTGCAATTCACTATTTGTTTTTTAAATTTTTAAATTTTTAATTAGGGGTATTTTGGTATCTTTGAATTTGTAAAATGGTCAACGATTATCTTTAATGGTCAACGATAATGACAGGGGGGTTCGCTGTTAATTTTTCACAAAGTTGTTTCTACCTGTAAGATAGCAAACCTCAGGTAGGTTCACAGTAATTTGTTCTTTTTTAATTAAAGGTATTTTGGTCTTTTTGAACCTTTAAAACGATCAACAATTATCTTTAACGGTCAACGGTAACGGCAGGGGGGTTCGCTATCAATTTTTCATAAAATTGTTTCTACTTGTAAAATGACAAACCTCAGGTAGGTTCGCTGTAATTTCTCCCAAATTAATAAATATTATTTTTTATTTTTCAAAACTTTTGTTATTTATATTTGTTATTATATTAGTTATAAAGATATTAGGAATAGTGTGATTTTTTTTATATTGTTAAATATGACTTATTATAAAGTCTTTAATCATGTATATTGCAAGGGAAATCGTATAGATCTTTAGTACAAATTCGACTATGGATGATTTTTAAGATTTAAAAGAGGAAAGAGTTCCATTTTAATTTATAAAACTTGTGTCTACTTTATTTATTAATTTGTTTTTTATAATGTTACATAAGAGATTAAATAGTATTAACTTTAATTTTTGATAATTTAATTTTTAAATATTAGTATATTTTGATGGTGTAAATTTGAATATTTATTTTTATCTTTGTCCCCTAAAACCTAAATCTTGACTTCTCCCCTGACTGTCGCACTTGGTGTCAAAAGACACTCATTCAGCCTAACAATATTTTAGGTTTGAGTCACTGCACCATATGTGTTTTGTATTTAAAAAAAAAAAATGTTAGCATCTTCTGAAACTAGAGATGCAATATAATAACAAAAATCTTTCAAAATTTCTTTAATTAAAAAAAAAAAAAACCAAGGGATCAAGTCTACAAGAGTAGCAGCATCTTTCTCTATCACATTAGGAATCAGATTTGTTGTAATAGTGAAAGATTAGATGAAGAACTCACTGATGTTACTTCCATAAAGAATCTGGTCATGTGTGCAGTTATGACTTATGATAACCAATTATTAAAATAATAGAGAAAAAATAAATTAAGTTAACTAAAAACATGTTAATGCACCTACTCTTTTTTTTATGAAAGGGAAAGAAATTTATTAAGACTATAAAAAGACCTGGATTCATTCATGATTACATCCGTTAGAGGAAGAAAAATCCTCTAACAAAATAAACAAATTAACTAAGGAACATCTCAATTTAGCAAGAGCATACGCACGAAGTGAAAAGAGTGAACATGACAAAAAACCGAAGCCTGCATAATATCTTCAATAACTGGACCGATCTCATATAATGAGATAGTATTCTGATGGAGAAGATTAATAACATCTAAGGAGTCGGACTCTACCGCCAAAGGCCGAATACCAGCTTCTATCGCAAGAGAAAGGCCGAACCTTATCGCAATAGCTTCGGCTAGCTCAACAGAGGCATCTTTTTTTTACTCTAGTTGCACCAGAAAGTAGCACCGCCCCAGTTGCGTCTCGAACTAGCGCTCCCAAACCAATAAAGTGGCATAAAGAAATTAAAATCCATAAATATATCATTAGATGATTAAACTAAATGGGTATAAGATTTGTTTAAGATTCTCAAATAAAATAAATAAACCATTATATAATGAACTTCACAAACTTTAATCTAATCATTAATCTTTGTCTTAATCCCTCTAATACGCAATTACACATGATTAAAGAAGTCAACTCCAGGCGTATATCTATTTGTAATAAAGTGGATAGTGTACCTTCCTCCCATCTCAGTAGTGAGCGGTTCAATTTACACCATGCACATATCATGTGTGGATAGTTTGAAGTCAATTACAGCTCTTTTTTATTATTTTTTTTTAAGTTTCTCTGCATTATTTATTAAAGTGAAAATTATCAACTGCTACCATCCTTACCTTTTAATATAAGCAACACGATCGTTATACGTGCAATACATCTTACTTTGTAACATAATGATGTGAAACCATAATACTTTATAAAACATTGCTTAACGATTAAAAAAAAAAAATTAATGCAACAATAATGTTTTAGAGCCAATTTAAAATTATTATAATTTTTAAAATAATTACTGTTAACTGCATTAAATAAATAATCTATTATAAAGTTAATTAGTTAATCGTTTGGCTAATATTATTGTTAAAATTGTTGTGAGACTCAAAACAGTATTTGGTAAATTTTATTATTAATTTCTGTGAATTTATTTAGTTTCTATAATGGATGAAACTAAAATATTTTAATTTATGCTTGGTATTCTAACCAAATCAATATTTAATTGAATTATTTTAAGTAAAATGCAAAGTAAATAAGTAATTAGAGTTAACTTTATTTGTTTACAATTCTCCTAAAATATAAAGATACATTTTTTTAATCATACAAATAAATATAACACTAAAAATAGTGTGAATTCTTTTATTATTATGAATATGGGAGCAACAAACTTGAAGTACATAAATGATATACGTGAATGAACGAAAAATTATTTTAAACTACATATGCGAAATCCTTTTGTTTTGATCCATTTATTTTTAGATTTTATTTTATTTTTTGTTTATCTGTTGAAATTTTACACAAAATAAAACTAAAAGAAAAAATTACTAAAAATCACAATCTAACCGCCTATGTTGTCAACAAGATGATTAGTTATGATGAATGATATTGTAATAAAAAAGATTTATATAAAATTAAGGTTGGCATGGAATTGTGTTTATGTTAAATTAATAAAATATTGATTGAATCGCACAATAGATTATTTAAATTACTTTACAAAATAACCCTTCACCTATTTTAAAACTACTGTTAAATTAGCTCAAATTATCAAATAATCACCCTTAAAAATTTTACCAAACACCTTTATATCAAAATCATTAAATAATTTTATTTTAACTTTTCCAATAAAATACTAAACGAAAACAATAGCCTTACAATATAATAATAAAAAGAGAAATTCAAAAATAACCTTTCAAAATATATAACAAGTGTTTTTAGTCATATAGAAAATTTAATTGCTCGGCATATTGTAATGGAGTACCTTGACATTTGACTATATTACAATGAAATTATGAGTTTAATCTTAATTACATGTTAGCATCCTATCGTTAGTTGATTTAGTCAAAAGTAACTGTTTGACTAAGAATTTTGCTTGAAATGATATAACTACCCCTGATTAAAAAAAATTATAAATTTTTTTAAATGAATTCTTGATTGACGGTGGAGATCATATTAAAAAAAAGTAAAAATAATTTTTTTTTAAAAAAAAAAAGAAGAAAAAAAGTGGAGATCCAATCTCCACATTGGATCTCCATCGTCCATCAATCTTGAGGGACAGTAGAGATCCAGATTGGATCTCCATCCTACTAAAAATAAAATTTTCTTTTATTTTTCTCTTTTTTAATTTTTTGTATCAATATAATCTTCACTATCCATCAATCTTGATGGACGGTGGAGTTTTATTTAATTTTTTTAAAAAACAATTAGGCGAAAATGACCACATTATCCTTTGATTATTGGTTGACTGTCAAGTCTAACGGTCTGACTATTAGTTGATCGTCAACTCTAACGGTCAATCAATTAGTCAAGGGTACTAACGTGTAATTAAGAATAAACTCGCGATTGATTATAATATGACCAAACATCAAGATATTCTACTATAATTTGCCTTAATTGTTTACAATCTTATCTTGCCATCATCTTCTTCCCCTTCACTACAATACTAGATTTTTTTTAAAAAAAGAAGATAAGATATGCTAGATCTTCATACCTATGCTAGATCATAATCGGAGAGATAAGATTGGAAGGCCGCTCATTAGTTTGGGTGTGCCTGGGCATATGTCGGCCTGCCATTCTCCCTCTTTCTCTTCTTCTTCCTTCTGATACACATATTCTTCCTCTTTTTTTTAAGAAAGGTTTCACGCTACATGTTATATGTGAAATTACGTATTTAAGTGTGTTTCGTGATTTCATGTAGTAAGTTCCACGTGAAATCAGATTTTGTGCATATATTTTTTTTAATACATCAAATTTAATTATATATATATATATTTCATGTATTAACCACTAAAATGAAGTTTAAAAAAAAAATCACAGAATAGGATTAAATCGGATGAAAACAACAATAGAAGTGAGAAAATATAAAAAATGTGTTAGAGGATATTTTAGTAATTGTATGGTTATGAGGTGAAATTAAATTTTAATATATATAGTTAAGAACCATCAAAGATTAAAAACAAATTTATTATATTCTGTGTGAAAAATTACTACTCAAAACGAGAAGACATCTTTGTTCTGTTCTCTCTCTCTCTCTCTGTAGTTTCAATGACGAACTCTTCATTAATTCTCCACTACTTCTCTCACCACCGTCTTTCATTCAAGACTTTCTTCTTCATACCCACAACATTAGCTCTCGTGACCACTCTCTTTGTTCTCTTCTACATCTCCTCTACTTCCCATCTCCTCCACTTCAATCACCATCACACGCACATTGTGTCTGTTTCACGGAAGAAAACCCCACCTGGGTCTCCGTTGTTCCCGGATTCGGGTCACAGTGTTTCAAAGTACCACCGCCCGCTTGTTGATTTGTCTAAGAGAAGTGGTGGTGGAGGGAGGAATGCGAGTCAACGCTCTGCGGGAGTTGAATTGGGATCAAATGGTATGTGATTTTTAGCTTTTGTGTTTGTAGGTGATTTTTTGTTGTCTTAGAAATTCAGTCTTGAATTATGTTGTCAATGTTTGAGTTTTGTGCTCGTGCTTGTGGGTGCTGTTTGGTTTCTGGATTTGTTTAATTTTTAGATGGGTTATTGTCATTGTTATGCTAAAGGGTAGTCAGGAAAACTAAATAGTAAAGAATACCTACATACGTTGTATTTCGTATAGTTGTACAAATTGAAAGCTTGAGACTTGCTAATTGAAATGGTGTGTAGATGAGATCAGGTACCTGTTATTTCATGTATTGCTTTAGATAATTTTGTTTCTGTACATGAGTTAAGGGTATTGGAGAACAGTATGAAGTTTGAGCTTCTATGGGGTAAAATGTATTATAAGACAGAAAATTTAATGTTCACTGTGCAGAAATCGGATTATCAGCTATTTGGCATTATAGATACATACAACATAAACAGATAATCTCATTTCTTTTAATATCTCAGCATTCGTGTTTGCTGTCTATATTTTTCTGAAAATATAAGTTATATTTGGTTACATTTATAGTTTGAATTTCTTTAAGCGTGGGGGTTTGAGCATAGGGGTTGAAGAGACTTCAAACGATGTCAATAAACTTTTATTTATTGATCCCGAAAATCTGGAAACTGCTTTTTTTATCAGGAAACTGTATGAATAACACCAAGGTGTTCCATGACAGAGATATCTTTCGGGAAGACTATAAATGGATGAATAGGAGCTTTAGGATATACATTTATCCTCACAAGCGGAATGATTCTTTCGCAAATGTACTCTTGCCGGTGGATTTTGAACCTAGAGGTAATTATGCTAGTGAAAGTTACTTTAAGAAGGTCCTCATGAAGAGCCATTTTGTCACAAAGGATCCAACCGAAGCAGATCTTTTCTTTCTGCCTTTCTCAATTGCAAGGTTACGCCATGACCCTCGAATTGGTTCGCCGGGTATTCAAAACTTTATCAGAGATTACATTGTCAATATCAGTCGGAAGTACCCTTATTGGAATAGGACAGATGGGGCTGATCATTTTTATGTTGCTTGTCATTCCATTGGACGATCTGCCATGGAGAAAGCTTGGGAAGTGAAACTCAATGCCATTCAAGTTGTGTGCTCATCAAGCTACTTTCTGTCAGGGTACATCGCTCACAAGGATGCATCTTTACCACAAATTTGGCCAAGACAAACAGATCCCCCTAACCTAGTTCCATCAAAAAGGTGAACGCCGTTATTCCAATTGTCTATGCTCTCATTTATTTCCTATTAGATGCACTGAACTGCAAATTCAAACTTTTATCCATGTTGGATGTTTACTGATTACAATTGATGAAATCAGATAGCAGAGATGTTTTACATTTCCAAGAAGCAGCCGTGAAAAAATGATTTTATCCTACCATTACCATGCCTGCTAATTATGTTCCTGTTTTCCATCAGAAGTAGTATAAGTCTTAGTGTATTCTGCAGAAGACATTCTGTAGTTCACATGACTGCCTTCCCTCTGGCTTACTGTATATCGAATATCAGAAGTCATGATCTCTAGTAAAGTTCTAAATTAGCTGATAGATAATGTACTTGTACACATATGTGTCAAGTGAATGAAGGGTGTTTCTATTGGCGCTAAAGTAATTCTCTCTACACCCATTTACCCTCCACACCAACTTTAGTTATGTAGAATTTAATCATTTTACTCTCTACCTCCTCTAAAATGCCAAAATTAACGTTAAATTTTAATAATCATTTTAATTTTATCTCTCTCTAAACCTATTTTATTAGCTTTTACACTCGATCAAATCATCAAAAGAAATAAACAACCCTAACTCAAACAAACTGCTATAATCATTTTATTCTCCTTCTAATTTAGCCAGAGCTGAATTGGGGTTTAAGAAGATAGTATAGTCTTCTTTTTGCTGCTATATGTAAGGATGTATAAAAACTACTTTCTAGGCCACTCATCTATATTTCTGCATTCATTTATACAGTTAATTTGCATCTGAGGTGCTGGTTACCTATTTCTTGTATTATCAAGAGAATTTTACATCTCAAAAAATTTAAGACTATATTAGAAATTCATGATCACGTTTATATACTTTTAGCCTATATCCAATTTGTCTCATGCCTTTGATTGCAACAGAAAACAATGAAATGATTTAAATTAGTGTCGCCATATTTGAGTTGAAAAAGAATATTGTATATTTCAGTCCTTGACATTTTGATGTTTCTAGCTCAACTAGTTGAGGGCATCAAATTAGAGATATGATTTCAGTATAACATAAAACTACGGATTTTTTTTTTTTAATTTTTTAAAAATCTGACACCGAGCGGGTTCGGGGTTCCAGATATCTATTGAGAGGACGCATATATGTTGGTAAATGCATATGGTAGGACTTGAACTCCTACCACAAACGTCATCGGGGAGGTGCACACTACTCATCCAAGAGTGGATGCGCAAACTACGATTAAAATTGGTTTAATTTTGAATAAAACAAACTTGTTTGTGATGGAGTGGGCATAAATAATTTGGGTTAAGAGAGTTAACTTTTTCTTTTTCTCTCTAAACGAAAAGTTACGTCTTTTAAGTAATTTAGTATATATTTTTAGTTATAATTTTTTTTATTAATAAGTGGGTATTGAGAGAACTATTTTGGGTAGCACTAGAGCCACTCATGAAGGAAATATTTGTCCTTGTGTTTTATTGGTCTGATTCCCTATAATGGTTGTGATTCATTATTTTGAACAATTCTCGGTTAGTGTCTCTGTGATGAAAATATTCTAAAATTCGAACATGATCATTTTTGCAAAAAATATTAGTTATAACTTATATCCTATCTTTCATAACTGTTGCATGTCAGTGGAGCCAGTACTTCAAGATTTACTATGTATTGATTCCCGAACTTCCTGTACAACTTGATGAATGTCTGATTGTGAAATTGGTGCTACTTCGGGCCATACTCGTATAAAGCATTTGATAACATTGCAATAACAATGTATTAACCCAGAAAACAGTTATAAAGTCCATGTAGCCGTGAACTAATTAAGATCCTTACATATTTGTAATATTCCAAAACTTTGATCCACTTTTTTGTCCTTGACTAACTGTTGAATTTATGTCATCTAACTTCCAAATATTGCTAGAGATGGCCATAACAAAACATGAAATTACAGGAAGAAGCTTGCATTTTTTGCTGGATCAATTAACTCCCCTGTACGTGAAAAGCTTCTTCAATTTTGGAGAAATGACTCAGAGATTTATGCTCACTTTGGCCGGCTCACAACACCATATGCTGATGAACTGCTTGGGAGCAAGTTCTGCCTCCATGTCAAAGGCTTTGAAGTCAACACGGCTCGTATAGCAGATTCACTATATTATGGGTGTGTTCCGGTGATCATTGCTAACCACTATGATCTTCCATTTGCTGACATATTAAATTGGAAGAGCTTCTCAGTTGTTGTTGCTACTTTAGATATCCCATTGCTGAAGAAAATCCTCAAAGGGATAAGCTCTGACAGATATTTATTGCTGCAACACAATGTGTTGAAGGTGCGCAAACATTTTCAGTGGCATCTTTTCCCTGTTGATTATGATGCTTTTTACATGGTTATGTATGAGTTGTGGCTTCGACGAAGTTCTCTGAGGCTTCAGTTGAGTCCTTCCAGTGATTCCAGTTGATGATTGTAAATTATTGTCTCAGGCAATCTTTTTGGTCCCAGTGATGGGCATTTGTATATTCTTTTGATTGATTATTTACCCCTGAAGGGGCTTGCAAGCTGAAAAAAATATATAAAATCAAATGTTTGTCATTAATTGATTATTCATTGGAACCACTTAACAGTGAGATTGTACATTGTCTTTATATTTTGTGTAAAATCATAGTTTCTTTACCTCATCAATTTATAGCAACTGTTTCTTTCTTGAATTCATTTGCTATTAGCATATTTCATTTTCCTGTATCGAAAGTTGTTTCTCTATTCATGAAAACTGTGTGACGCAAACATGGTATTACTGGTTATGTACGTTGGTAGGAAGTAGAATCACTTTGATGAGGTCCAGACATAAGGGTGTCGCGGGATAGTGAGTACTGTGACACTTTGTCGGGACCTAGTGTCCAGACATAAGGGTCGCGACATTCACTGTTTTTGAATAAAAATTGAAAACAGAAACAGTGAGTACCGCGACTCATCGTCGCGACTCGCGGTACTCCAAAAATTGCGGAAGTGATTCTTTTGGGCGGGGAAGCAGTTTTGGTGTTTTATTAGGTTTTATATTTTATTAGACTTATATTTTATTTCGGGCGATTATCAATTTGGTCTCTAATTTTTGGAAAATTATCAATTTTTTAAATCAGTTTTGTTTATTAGTATCCTTGGGCTCTAACATTCTGGAAATGTATCAATTTGGTCATTCTGTGAGTCAAACTTAACTGTTCTGGGGGTATTTTTGTCTTTTAACCTACTCATAATTAAAAATTTAAATAAATTAAAAAATTAAATGAAAATTTTCACTGTCCATCAAAATTGATGGACGGTGGAGATTATATTGAAATTGTTTTAAAAAATTGAAAATTGAATTTTTTTTTTGCTCTTCATAAAAAAAAAAAAAAAAATTAAAAACTTGATGTTCTTGGTTGGATCTCCAGCAAGAACAACAAATAAATTTTTTTTTTTGAGGTTGAAGATCTGGGTTCGTTCTTTAACGAACCCAGATCTTCAACCTCAGATTTTTTTTTTTTTGGCTTTTCTTGTCCATTTAAATTTTTTTAAGGGGTATTTAAAAATGTTTTAAATTTTTTAATTAAAAATTAATATAAAATGACCACACTACCCTTCTAATTATTAATAATATTTTTCAAAATTTGATGTTAAAATTGTAATTTTAACTTATTTAAATGGAATCAAGGGTAAATCAGTCTTTTTAACAATTCTGTGAGGTTTGACCGTTAAAAATTAGTCAAAGGGACTAAATTGATACATTTCCAGAATGTTAAGGCCCAAAGATACTAATAAACGAAACTGATTTAAAAAATTGATAATTTTCCAAAAGTTAGGGACCGAATTGATAATTGCCATTCTATTTCCTATTCGACATGTATTAGGAGTCAATGTTTTTTCCTATTAGAATTGTTTTAGAATTCTATTTTATTTATTTCCTATTAGGACTAGGTTAGATTATTGAGTTAGTATAAATATGTTAAGTTTGTATTCATTCAAGTATCAATTCAGATTATCAATAAAATTGAGAAGTTTTCTCTATTCGGTTTTTCTAAAATTCTAGGTAGCTGGGGCTAGTTCAAGAACTAATAACCCGAGTTTTAGATTTATTCAGCTTTTTTCGAGACCAAAACGTTGGGAATTGCTTGGGCTAGGGTTAGTTATACAACAAGAGCTAATTTTAGAGGTTTGATTAGTTGAATTCTTGACTAGTCAAATAAAAAATCTCTAATCTTAGAATTATATTTCTAGGGTTAGGGTTACGAATTGGGGATATTGATATTGAATTTGATAATTTGATATTGAATTGTTTATTTAGACTGTCTCCGTGAATATTTCACTTTTTATTTCTAAATTATTTTGAAACTACGCAATAACCCTATTTTATACACAAAGGAACTTGTTTTCTATTTAGAGTAGGAAATCTAATTAGACTTATAAAAGGAAAGACTCTATACAATATTATTTACAAAATAAACCGAATCCCAACACTCCCCCTTAAGTTGGGTTGTAGATATTCAATAAATCCAATTTACAATACATATCTTCAAAGTTAGCTATAGGGAGAGTTTTTTGTCAAAACATCTGCAGTTTGCAATGTTGATGGAGTAAAGATAAGCAATACATCTCCCCCTTCCACCTTTTCTGTGATGAAATATCTATCTATTTTAACATGTTTAGTACGATCATGGTGAACAGGGTTATTTCCTATGCTAATTGCAACTTGATTGTCACTCCAAAGCTTGATAGAACCATCAGAAGGAACCTTCAGCTCTGCTAGAAGCCTTTTCAACCAAATTCCTTCACATATGCCCTGAGCCATGGCTCTAAACTCTGCCTCTGCACTACTTCTTGCAACTACTGCCTACTTTTTACTTCGCCATGTTGTCAAGTTCCCCCAAACATAAGTACAGTACCCAGAGGTAGATCTGCGATCAGTGATTGAACCGGCTCAATTTGCATCTGAAAAAACTTCTACCTCTCTTCTTGTTGTCTTATGAAAGAACAATTCCTTACCGGGTGTCATATTGAAATATCTCAAAATTCTATGGACAACAGTCATGTGTTCTTCGGTAGGGTTGTTCATAAACTGACTTACAACACTAACTGTAAAAGCTATGTCTGGTCGTGTGTGAGAGAGGTATATCAGCTTACCAACAAGTCTCTGATATCTTCCCTTTTCAATTAGAGCACTCTCTTGACTTGACCAACCTTTGTAGTATTGTCCATTTGAGTTTCAGCTGGCTTGCAATTCACCATTGCAGTTTCTTTGAGAAGCTCCAACACATACTTCCTCTGAGAAACAACAATCCCTTTTCTAGATCTAGCCACTTCCATGCCAAGAAAGTACTTGAGTTCTCCTAGATACTTAATCACAAGCTCTTGAGCCAAAAACTGTTTGATCCTGGGTATCTCATCTGCAAAATCACTTGTAATGACAATATCATCAATATAAACTATTAAAATACTAATTGCCTATGAATTGACTGTTTCACAAACATTGTATGATATGCTTGTCCTTGCATATACTCATGTTTCTTCAGCATCTTTGTAAACCTCTTAAACCATGCCCTAGGAGACTGTTTGAGGCCATACAAGGATTTCTTCAACCTGCACACTTTATTTCTATTAGATATATCTTCAAAGCCTTGAGGCATTTCCATGTAAACTTCCTCATCCAAGTTTACATTAAGGAATGTATTTTTGACATCAAGCTAGTAAAGTGGCCAGTCAAGGTTTGCTGTAAGAGAGAAAAGTACCCTAATAGTATTGAGTTTTACAACTGGTGCAAAAGTTTCTTGGTAATCTATACCATATGACTGGGTAAAGCCTTTGGTAACCAATCTTGCCTTATACCTGTCAATGCTCCCATCAGCCTTGGTTTTTACAGTGAAAATCCACTTACAACCTATTGGTGACTTCTCTTTAGGTAGCTCAGTTATCTCCCATGTTTGATTCTTCATAAGGGCTGAAATTTCTGTTTCTACTGCTTCCTTCCACTTTAAATGTTTTAATGCTTCATGAAAAGTACTGGGAATTGAAATTTTAGAAATTCTGGCAGTAAATGCTTTGAAATTAGGAGACAAACCTTCATAACTTACATACTTGTTGATAGGATAGAGAGGCCGACTTCTACACTCTCTTACTCCTTTCCGAACAGTAATTGGAAGGTCACAATTATCTGTATCCTCACTGTTACTGCTAGACTCGGCTGTAGGATTGACTTTTCACTCTCCAGGTTTAATTCAGACATTTGAATTTCTAGTTCAGTTGATGGAACAGTCTCAGGCATTGGAGCTTCATTCTCCTTCTGTTTTCCTTTTCCTATTTGATAAACAAGAACTGGTTGTATTATATTTGACTGGTTTAGGGTGTTTGGCATACTTTGATTTTGAGAGTTGGGTTGATTTGTGAGTGAGTTTGGTAGATCAGCTGCTGTTGAGGTGGATTCAGTGGGCTGAAGTGTGAAATCGTGAGATTGATAGTAACTAGACTCATGATGGGCACTTTGACTAGGATGTAGAATACTTGTGTCATTCAAAAACTGATAGTCTAAGTCATTTGGACTAACTTTCTCCCCATGAATAGCAGTTTTGGGAAAAAAATGGTTGGTTTTCAAAAAAGGTTATATCCATAGTATGATAAAACTTGTTAGTTTGAGGATAAAAACATTTATAACCTTTTTGAGATGGAGAGTAATTAACAAATATGCACTTGAGTGACCTAGGATCTAACTTGGTCCTTTGATGTGCGTGAATATGGACAAATGCAGTGCATCCAAAGATCTTTGGAGGAAGATTTGACACAAGTCGATACTGGGGAAAATTTTGAAGAAGAAGCTGATTTGAAGATAAAAATTTCACACTTTTGAAGGGAGTCTATTGATGAGATAAGTTACAGTTAAGACAACGTCACCCCAAAAATGATGTGGTGCATTTGCAGAAAACATCAAAGCTCGGGCAACATTAAGGAGATGTCTATTCTTTCTCTTGGCTATCTCGTTCTGTTGAGGAGTATCAACATATAAAATATGGTGTACGATACCCTCACCAAATAGGTAATTGCCAAGGGTTGAATTAAAGAATTCCTTTCTATTGTCTTATCTAAAAATTTGGATTTTTGCATTGAATTGTGTTTGAATCATAGTGTTAAAAGTTTTAAAAATCTGTGACACCTCTGCTTTACTTTTCATGAGAAAAATTCAGGTGAGCCTCATGTGGTTATCAATGAAAGTGACAAACCATCGAGCGCCAGTGATAGTTGGAGTCTTAGAGGGACCCCATACATCACTGTGGATCATTGAAAATGGTTTGAAATTTTTATAAACTTGACTTGGATAAGAAACACGAGTATGTTTTGAAAATTGACACATTTTACATTGAAATAACATATGACTTTTATGAATGAATAAAAAATACATGAAATTTGGATGACCTAATCTATAATGCCACATCTTAATAGCCCTATCACTATCAATCATAGTTTTACTATGGGATGCACTTGTAATAGAGTAATTGAATTCATGTAAGGAAGGGCCACTTACTGCCATTGACTTTGGAGATGAAGGTTGAACATGAAGAGAATAAAGTCCAGCCTGCCCTTTAGCACTGCCAATCATCCTCCCCGAATCCAAATCCTAAAATTTACAAAGGGAGGGAAAAAAAATTTAACCTTACAGTTATTATCTAGAGTTAGTATGCTTACAGATAAGAGATAAGAAGGACATGATGAAGAATTTAACCCCCTTGCAGCACTACAGTTCCTGTTCTTGTCACTTTAGATAAGGAGCCATCTACAATCAGTACATTCTGGTTTTATGTGCAAGGAATAAACGTATGAAAAAAATACTTTTATCCCCTGTCATATGGTCAGTAGCTTCAGAATTGATAATCTAAACATTCTTTTGTTCTTGTTTGGCAAGTAAGGTATGCAAGAAATTACCTGATTGGGCAAGGAAACCTGACCCAACTACCGAGGTTTGTGTCATGGCATAATCAGAGGTTACCTCTGTAACAAAATCAGAAGTGCTGCCAATTTTCTCCATGGCAAAAATCATGGCAAAACACGTTTAACGGTGGCCGAAAAACTACCCGCTATCCCATTTGCTGTCGAAGATGCCGGATTTGAACAATAGACCCTTGGGAACTACAAATTGGGACCTCCTGAAGATTCTGATAGGGGCGGTTATAGCTCAATCGCTGGTGAGGACTGCAGCTGTGAGAGGCGACAAAATAAATAGTGTCAATTCTCGGCTAAGTTCAGTGGAGGTACCGGCGGTAGACGATGTAGTCCTCAAAAATCGCTCGAGGACACGGGGCACTACAACCTGCAAAGATAGGACACACGTGACTCATAGGACGTCTGGGACACCGGGGTGGTGCAGGCCAATGTTACTCCGACGGTCAAGTTAGCGCGTGCTAATAAGTATAGAATGTTCGTAAATGGAGATGAGTGAGTAATACTTCCTGTTATCTTAGCGATTGAGGTCTCCTTGGTCAAAGGAGATGTAAGGTCAGAAGGTGATTGGAGAAGATGAATAATGGCCGGAGGTTGTTGTCTGAATATAGATAGCTCTAAGATCTCAATTTTTCGTCCCCCTCTTTTTGGAGAATCATCTTTCTTTTATAGGGAATGGATACTTTTGCCCGTTGAGAGACTTCATCATTCCCTCTCCTTACTGTCTTCCACTAAGGAGGTTTGTAGATGCTTCTTTTGACCTAGTCGTTATAGATCGTAATTATGATTTTGTAGGTCCGTCTTTTAAAGTAAATCATAATTTGGTCTCCCATAGAACCAAAAGGATTCTATGTCGTACGACACATGGTTTGACGATTTTAAACAATCACTATTATATGTCGTGCTTCATGATTGAACGTCGAGCTGAAATGATCATGTCGTGCGATGTAGGAATTCTCCCGGGTGTGGTTACCGAGTTATTTCCCTCGAGGTTACTTGGATGTGTGGGTCATCGAGTGTATGTCGTACTACATGGATGTATGTCATACTACATGGATGTCGTACCACTCTTTAACTCTGGGCTTGGTCTTTGGGGTATACTTTGGGCCTGACAGATTTTTGGCTACTACAGTTTGCCTCTAAACACCTTGTACTTTAGGAAGAAAGTCAAGGGGTTTGTACTCTCTTTTCGTCATACGACACATGGATTCGTGTGTGGAGTTCTTTTGTGTCACACGATCTGTCGTGGTGATCAGTTGGGTAGATTCAAGAGTTCTTCCTGGTTTTATGAGAATAACTCAATTCTTGACATGAAGCGGTCGTACGACGATGTTGTTGTCGAGGTAGTGTGAGCGGTTGGTCTGTTGATGGCACTTTGATTGCTGTGCCATTGTAACTTTTTGTGCACGTCTGTTTTAATAATGACAGTTATAGGGGTGCGTGCCCAATAGGGCATTGACACGTCAGCACCTGCTTATTGCCGCTTTTTCCCTTTCTCTCCCACTTTCAATTTTTTGCCTTTTCTCTCTATTTTTTCTTTCTCTCTCAAGAGCCAGTCGCCTGTATTCTCTGTTTCCAGCGTCGTTTGCTTGCTTGTTTCTGCCTTTTTCACGTCCATTCCGGTGAAACGGTGGTCATTTCTTACTCTTTTGGTAAGTTTTTGCTTTTTGATTTATATTTTGTGCTTTTTGGTTTTTTAATTTTTTGGGTATGTTTATTGTTCTTCGAGTTTGATTTTGAATTTTCTAGGTAGATCTGAAAAAAGTAGTTTTTAGATCTAAAAATGTAACTTAGGGTTTGGCAAAATTGGTTTGTTGTTCTGCGTCGCACGACAGTAGTGTAGGGGTATATGTCGCATGACATGTCTCAGGAGTATGCTAACGTTTATAGGAAGCGAATTTTAGGGCATGTAGGATACTTAGTTAGGTTTGACTACTAACCCTCCCCACTGTCGCTCGACTTGTAGGTGAGATGTTGAGTATAGGAGACGAGAACACTCCTAGTACGTCGGGGCGAGGATATGACGATCCTGTCGACCTGTTGCCCGACTCGTGGGGTAAGTCAAGGGTCAACAGTGGTGAGATAACGTTGGCGTCATACGACCCTATGACTGTCTCGAGTCATGAGGGTACGTCACGTATCATGGAGGATATACCTGAGGGGATCCCTCTCGTCGAGTTATCAGGGGAGGCGGCTGGTCCTTGTCGTATGGGACCAGGTAAATCGCTGGGTTTACTCTTAGTTAACCCTGCTAGCGTGCTGAAGGAAGAAGATCTGATGGCATACCTGATGGCGTCGCACTGAGTGTGCCCTTTAAGGGGGAGCGACCAGATTGGGATATCCCTGGATGGACCTGTTTCTACGAGCTCCCGTTTCAAAGGGTTGGCTTCAGATCACCGGTGGTCGGACTACCGAGGAAGGTACTGGACCACTTTGAGCTTGCCCCAGGGCAACTCATGCCCAACAGTTGGAGGATCCTGTTGGGGCTGGAATTGCTGTGCATGAGGGAAGGCATAGTTTTCGAGTTGCCTAATCTTTTCTACACGTATTCAATGAGGGAGCACGACACCGAGAAGGGCCGCTATAACTTGAACCTTCGTGCCAACAGAAAGCACCTCATCACGGAGCTGACCACAAATGACAGATCATGAAAGGATAGGTATTTCTTCGCGAGGGGTCTTCTTGTCGAGTGGCCTGTAGAGGATACGGTTGTTCGTACGACCTGGTCTAAGGCTGGTGGGTCTTTAATTTTGTTGTGTCGTGTCGTTCGACATTACTCTTTTTGTCGTACTGTACTAACCTTCTCTTTTGTCTTTTTGTAGTGAACACTGGAGCTCCTCAAGCTGTAGTTGGTTTGACGTGTGCGACTCGTACTGCGAAGATACTGTCGTACGACGTGAATGAGAGGAGTTGGAAGAGGATTCTGACCCAAGAAAATCTGCGGCCCAGTCATCTGTGAAAATTCTCGGTTATCAACGAGCCAGGTACTCCCTACCCAGCCTTCAAAAACTTAGTGGAGTTTGTCAGGGCTAGACATTGTGTCGAGTGACTGTACGACACAAGGTTTCTTTCTCCCATCTTATACGTCGAGCGATGCTTTGCAGTTGATTTAATGGCTGGAAGTTTTGCTGCCCCTGACGCTGAAGAAGCTTTGAGAAGATTGAAGGAGAAGAAGAAGGGAAAGAAGAAGGTGAAGTCGAGCGAAGCTATAGAGCCATTGGCGTCCCCACCACCACCACCTCCCCCTTCTAGTCGAGGAAACGATGTTCTTGACATGAGCTCTGCTGGAAAGAAGAGAATGAGGGACGAGTCAGCAATTGGTAGTGAGGCGCCGGTCGACCTGTTATTCCCGCAGGATGCCTCTGCCTTCTCAGATTTCGGATCGATCCTTCCTCAGGTCGAATGACTGCTGCTTCCTGAAGATGAAAGCAGGCTGAAAGGAATGGGTTTTTCCCAAGCCTTTGACTGGGGTCTCAACTATCAATTCCAAGTAATGTCGTGCGGCTTACTACTGTTTTCAATTAGTTAAATGTTAGGCTAAAAGTATGCATTTATTGTTGTAGGCTCTTTAGTCCCAGATATACTTGAAGAAGGAGTTTGGTTCGACTTTGAAGAAAGTAAGGTAACTCAAATCGAGTAACCAAGGCTTCAAGGTCGAGATGGAAAAGCTGAGGGCCTCAAACTTGGAGGCCAAAAAGACTGCTGAGGAAGCTAGCAGTAGTGCGACCGAAGCTACCCTCGAGCTTGAACGTTTGAAGGTAGAGGTTGCCAAGCTTCGGCCGTTGCAACGGAAGGTAGACCAGCTTGGTGCAGCACTTAAAGTTAAGGAGTCGGAGTACGACGCCTTATATGACCAAGTCGAGGATAATGTGCTCAATGCTGTCATTAAGACGAGGGCGGACCTAATGTTGCAATATAAAGAAGGTTGTGCGACCGAATGGGAGGTGGATAGATGGATCGCTGACCATGAGGAGCTTAACCGCCCAGACGAGGATGAAGACGACGAAGCCGAAGCAAAGGAAAAATTTCAAACTGTTGAGGAGGAGAAGGTTGTTGATTCAGCCCCTGATGTTGAAGCTGTGGTAGCTTTCCCCGCTCAGTTGAGCAGTGCCCAGCAGGATGTCGAGGGGGTTTGTGATGATGTCGCCCCCTAGGGGGTTGTAATTTTCTATTTTCAAACATAACTCTTAAGTTTTGATGCCTATGGAGGCTTTTCATATTTTGTTGAATGATATTTCCTTTTTTAATATAAGATGCATCTTGATTTTCCATATAGTCGTACGACAATTTATTTGCAGAATGGTTGTTTTTTAGATTGAGGTTTACCTTGAATGCAGGTATTTTTTCATGGAATTGCATGTATGTCGTTTGACAGTTGTTTGTGATGTAGGGACTTTGAGCGCATGTTGTGTCCCTGACCTTGAATGCAGGTCATGGTCTACGGCCTTGAATGTAGGTTGTGCGACCGTCGATTGTGCTTGCGACCTTGAATGCAGGTCGTGCAACCCTCGATTGTGTAAGTGACCTTGAGTGCTGGTCGTGTGACCACTATTTATAGTGGAGTTGATCAGTTCTTGCTCTTTATTACCTTGAATGCAGGTCGTGATTCATGACCTTGAATGCAGGTCGTGCGACCACTGCCAATTGTGGAGTTGATCAGTTCTTTGCTATTATGACCTTGAATGTAGGTCGTGCAACCCTCGATTGTGTAAGTGACCTTGAGTGCAGGTCGTGCGACCACTGTTTATAGTGGAGTTGATCAGTTCTTTGCTCTTATGATATTTACTTGCCCCAGTTGGAGTGTGGAGCTTTTTAGTGGCAAACTCCAACTTTGATAAATATCGTCGTGCGACATAGCATCTCGAAAGTAGGTTGTGTGGCATGAATCAAAGAATCCTTTTAGTGCTGAATTGTACAGCGACGCCGACCTGTATAAAATGGTTAGGGTTGGCCATTGGTAAAACCAACGGCCCTTCGATGCCTAAGTGAGTTCCATGTAATAGGATGATAAAATTAAATAGTAGAAAGGTCGGATTTTTAGAAATGATACTGTTTTATATGGCATGCGTTCCAACTGTTGCCGATCTCCATGCCATCTATGCATCGTAGTTTGTAGGCTCCATGTCCAACCACTTTAGTGATTTGGTATGGCCCTTCCCACGTAGGACCAAGTTTACCTGCTCCTTTTCCTTTGTGTTTTGGAAGACGCGACGAAGGACCCAATCTCTAATATTGAATGTTTTGAGACGAATGTTCCTATTATAATGTCTAGCGACTCTTTGCTGGTATACGGCCAATCTGATTGCGGCTTTGTAGCGACGCTCGTCGATTGTGTCGAGTTCGTTTAGTAACTCTCTGTTGTTTGTCTCTTCGGTTGTGTGTCATATTCTGTAAGAAGGGTAATCAGCCTCAGTTGCTATTACGGCCTCCGAGCCATAGGTTAGGGAGAATGGCATTTTTTCTGTTGACGTTCTGACCGTCGTACGGTAAGACTACAGCACGCCTTGTAGCTTGTCGGCCCATTTTCCTTTGTATTGGTTGAGTCACTTCTTGAGGGTGGACATGATTGTTTTGTTGGTGGATTCCGCTTGTCCGTTAGCTTGAGGATATCTTGGGCTAGAATAGCTTAGTTTGATATTCCATTTGTCGCAAAAGTCTTGGAAGTCGTATGATATGAATTGTGAGCCATTGTCAGTGACTATCTCTTTTGGAACTCCGTAGCGGCATATGACATTTTTCCAAATGAAGCTTTTTACTTCGGAGTCTTTGATTCTCACATATGACTCGGCTTCGACCCATTTTGTGAAGTAATCTGTCATGGCTAGCATGTAGACCTTACCTCCGGTAGCGACTGGCATTTTTCCTACTATGTCCATTCCCCACTTCATGAAGGGCCATGGTGCTGGGATGGGGTGAAGTCGCTCCGGGTGTTGATGCGAAATGTGGGCGAAGCGCTGATACGGGTCACATCGCTTGACGAGGTTGTGCGACTCTGATCTCATTGTGGGCCAGTAGTATCCAGCCATGATTGCTCTGTTGGCTAGGCTTCTCCCCGCCGAGTGGTTCCCATATTGCCCCTTTTGTAAGTCCTTGAGTAACTGCTGAGCTTCGATTGGGCCGATGCATTTGAGGTAGGGCCCGGAGTAGGACCGCTTGTAAATTTGACCTTCTATTTTGGAAAACCTGGCAGCCTTGATCTTGATTCTTCGTGCTTCTACCTTGTCAGAAGGGAGGGTGTCGTTCCTCAGATAGTTGTAGATCGTGGTGATCCAAGTTGGCTCGTTCGAAATTGGTTCGACTTTGAGCTTCGTTGGCTTCCACACAGCTGGCCATTGGGTAAAAACCATAGGGATGGTCTGCTCAACTGTGGTATCTAGCGCGGAACCCAGGTTGGCGAGCACGTCAGCATGCGTGTTTTCTGATCTTGGTACTTGTTTGATGTCGAACGACTCGAATGAAGCTTGTAGTTCTTTTATTAGGGTTAAGTAAGTCGACATTTTCAAGTCTCGAGTTTGGTAGGATCCTTGCAATTGTCTCACAATTAATTGGGAGTCACTACGTACCTTTATCCGTTCGACGCGTAAGTCTTTTGCCAAGGTGAGCCCGGCTATGAGGGCCTCGTACTCGGCTTCGTTGTTAGTGGTTCTGAATTCGCATCTGATGGATCTCTCGATGACGTGTCCTTTGGGTGAGGTAAGTACTAACCCTAGTCCACTGCCCCTAGCGTTACTTGATCCGTCGACTGCCAAAGTCCATTCCTCTTTGGGTGTGTCGTACGACATGGTGCAAAGCTCTTCCTCCGCTTGTTGTAGAATCTCAGGTGTGAAGTCTGCTATAAAGTCCGCCAACACTTGTGATTTAATCGCTGTGTGAGGTTGGTAGTTGACGTCGTACTCGCTTAGCTCCACGACCCACTTCACTAGTCGGCCGGACAGTTCGGGCTTATGTAGGATGTTCTTCAAGGGAAAGGTAGTGAGTACGTTGATGGTGTGGCATTGGAAATACGGCCTCAATTTCCTTACGGCTGTAACTAGTGCAAAGGCCAATTTCTCAAGTTGAGTGTACCTTGTTTCTGCGTCGAGTAGGGTCTTGCTGATGTAGTATACGGGGAGTTGTTTACCATCTTCTTCCCTTACAAGTACTGCGCTAACTGCTGTTTCGGACACAGCGAGGTAGAGTAGGAGCGTCTCCCCTTCCTTAGGTTTGGATAGGAGGGGAGGGTCTGCTAGGTACCGCTTTATGTTTTGGAAAGCATCTTTGCTTGTTTGATTCCAATCAAATGATTTACTCTTCTTGAAAATGTCAAAAAAAGGCTTGCATTTTTCGGATGACTTTGAGATGAATCGGTTGAGGGCCGCGAGTCGCCCAGTCAGTTTTTGTACGTCTTTGATGCTTTTGGGGGACCTCAAATCCATGACGAATCGGAGTTGATCTGGGTTGGCCTCGACGCCCCTCTTGGTTACTAAATAGCTAAGGAACTTTCCTGATGAAACTACAAAGGAACATTTGGTTGGATTAAGCTTCATCCCATACTTGTCGATGATATCGAATGACTGCCGGAGGTGGTCGAGGTGTTGATCCGCTATTAATGATTTCATCAGCATGTCGTTGATGTAGACCTCCATGGTCTGTTCGAGCATGCTTGCGGACATTTTGTTGACTAATATTTGGTAGGTTGCCCCGGCATTTTTGAGGCCGAAGGGCATCACTTTGTAGCAGAAAATGCCGTGCTCTATGATGAAAGAAGTTTTTTCATGGTCGTCCGGATGCATGAGAATTTGGTTGTAACCGGATAATGCATCCATGAAGCTCAATAGTTCGTGGTCTGTTGTAGCGTCCACCATCATGTCGATGTGTGGGAGAGGGAAGAAATCCTTCGGACAAGCCTTGTTGAGGTCTGTGAAGTCAATGCAGACTCGCCAGTTCCCACTCTTTTTCTTCACTACTACTACGTTCGCGAGCCAATCTGGGTAATTTACTTCTCTCACTGAGCCAATGTCGATTAGCTTTTGGATTTCTTCGTTGATAACTTTGTTGCGCTCAGGCGCGAACTTCCTTCGCTTTTGCTTCACGGGCGGGTAATCTAGGTCGACTTGCAACCTATGCACTAGGACTTCTGGGTTAATGCCGGTCATGTCTGCGTGCGACCATGCGAAGCTGTCGTGCCTGGTCGTCAACAAGCTGACTAACTTTGCTCTAATATTTTGTGGAAGGCGAGATCCGATACTAACTTTGTGGTCTGGGAAACTTGGATGTATGGACACTTCGTCGAGCTCCTCCATATATGGTCTGTCTTTGTTGGTGGTGGTGCTCGCGTTCTGTAATTGCTATAAGTCGGACGGCCTGGTTTTTAGAGTGTTCTGGTAACAGTCACGCGAGGTCTTCTGCTGCCCTCGGATCTCGTGGACTCCCCACCTGGTAGGAAAATAGATGACCTGATGATATGTCGAGGGAACAACTCTCATCTCATGAATCCATGGGCGACCCATGATTATGTTGTAGGACGACGGGCAGTCCAGGATGAGGAAGCGTGTGTTCAAGTTGATACCTTCCGCGTATACGGGAAGGACGATTTCCCCTATGGTATTCTTATGTTCTAAACTAAATTCTACCAGGATGGTCGAGCGACGTACGATGTTACACTCGTCAATATGCATTTCTCTTAGCGCGCCGAGGAAGAGTACATTTGTTGAGCTTCCATTGTCCACTAGGATTTGCTTGATCAAACAATTGGCTACTGTTAATGAGATGACTAGCGCGTTGTGGTGGGGGTTGAGTAAGTCCGTATGCTTATCGCTGCTAAACCTGATTGGATAATTGTAAGTCAGGTTCGCCGTATGGGATTGTCGGACTTCCGTACGACCGGCTTGCCGTGAGTGGTGCTTCACTTTTGAGTAGGTGACTCCATTTACTTCGGATCCGCCAGAGATGACGAAAAAACTTGACACGCTCAAACGCATGAGAATAAATCCCAAGTGTAGGATGTGTCGAAGTAATAAAATTTCCGTGAATACGGAGTCAAATCCACAAGGAAGTGGTGGAACTAATTCTAAAACTAGAGATTATACTAGTGCGGTAAAATAAGTCAAGTTGTTTTGGGTTTTTGTTTTATAAATTAAATTAATTAACTAAAACGATTAAATAAAGCGAGACGGATTAAATGGAAGATAATGCTAGGTGGTCACACGGTTCCAATTTCGAATAAGGAAATATATTGACTATTATGAAGCACGTTATTAACATGATACGACTTCTTCAACTAAGGCCACACCACATTGTATTGCTCCCGCAATGGTATGGTACGTGAATTCAATCAAATACACCTATTGGTCCTAGAGTGCAATTAATTGAAAACCATAGTTAATCTAATACAAAGGTTATTTAAGTAATTTCTTATCGAAACTAACCTAGTATTGATTCTTGAGTCAATTAAGCCCTATTGCAATTTCAATGATTTCTCATATAATATTACAATAAATATTAAATCGGTTCTCATCAAAGAGCATGCAATCTACTTTCGCAATTGCAAAACACAAGAATTGGACACAGAGTAATAATATAAAATACGCTCAAAATCAATATCATGTATTACAATAAATATCAAATCAGTTCTCATCAAAGAGCATGCAATCTACTTTCGCAATCGCAAAACACAAGAATTGAACACAAAGTAATAATATATAATACGTTCAAAATCAATATCATGAAATAATATACAAAATATATTCATAATCAATAAAATCCAAATTCGGTCATGGTTCCGAAAACCACCTAACAACAAAATTAGCTACTCATATAATCGAAATAACAAGAAGATAGGAAAAGGGATGTGATACAACCCATTCGGAGACGTGTGGAGTCGAAATCGGCTTTGGTCCGGCTGAGACTTCTCTTCCGCAAATCTTCGTCTTCTCTTGATGAACAATCGATGTAATTCGTAAAACTAATCTTGTGTTGGTGTTTGATGATGATGGTTGGTGTTTTGGAGAGTGAAGAATGGTGAAAATTGGCCCTAGGCCGCAGCTAAGAGCTGCTGGAATGAACCCAGCCGAACTCTCTGTCTTGGATCCCTTCTTCTCTCTTCTTTTTGATATCCCTTTTGATTCACAAATGGGAGTTATTTATAGGAGATGTCAGGGTACTGTTCATGGGTACTGTTCATATATGAAAAGAGTTGGCTAAAATGAGAAAAAAGAGTGAAGTGCACAAAGAAAAAAAAACATTGAAGAAGGTTGAAAAAGAGGTTGAAGGAGAAAGGTGTAGAAGGGGAAGGGAAGAAAAGTTGAACAAATTTGGTAGTCGTGAGAGAAATTGCACGAATTGAAAATTTTATGAAGTCTCTCAATAGGTTTCCAAGTGAGTTGAACCCGATTTTCAGTTTTTTTGAGCCAATCACCCTAAGCCATATTACAACCATATAAATACCTGTTGATCTCCTTAGGAAACTTAATTGTAATATTTGACATGTATGTATATTGATTTTTCCGTTCTTAACATTTGACATCTTTCATGAGGTCCTTTACTTAATCCGTGTGTTCTTTCTAATTATTGATGCATACGACATATTTAGAAATTTTTTGCTCATAAATTCCAGTCGTATGCAGTTGAAAGTGTGATAGCTTAGGTTCTGAGTGTCATTGAGTGAAAACTTGTGAGACTAGAGTCGAGGCGAATTACATCAATGGTCTGTTAGTATGGAAGGTGTCACAATTATAAATGCATTACATGTCAGTGTCTTGAGTGATATAGAGTGTTTAGACTTATTTGCAGTGTTTTAGATTTCTAATTTTTGTGATGTTCTTATGCCTTTGTATTTGTGTATATACTTGATTTGATGTGTAGCTATGTATGTGGTTAGCTTATGACGTTTGTGGGTATCGTAGCTGATAAACCCTCACGAGACTATAATTCGTCCACTAGGGCCACCTAGGGGTTTAAAGGCTTGTGGCACGTGCTAAGTGCCATCGTTTCATCCTACGAAAATGGATATAGCTTAGTTTATGTATTTATTTATTTATTTTTATTGTTAATTTTAGTTGCTTTTATTTTTGTTTTTGTTGTGGTGTGTGCCAATTTGCTTGAGGACAAGCAAAAGATAGGTTTGGGGGTATTTGATCGGTCATTTATTGTTATATATTTACGACCCTTGGATCGTTTCTTTTAATTGTATTTTTGAGTATTTTTGTACGTTTGATGTATTTTGTGAGTATGTGCAGATATTAGGTGAGCCCCGTGAATTAATGTGAATACACGATGAGCCGAGGCAAAACCGGGCAATTCGGGACATGTATTCTTGGTATGAGGCATAGGAGCTTATCGAGGAAGCTTTAGTGGATTAAATTGCAGATGTACCATACACGTGAACAGTACCATACACGTAAACATAGGCATGGCCAAAGGAACCGGACCGGCGGTTCCGGTTCCAAATTTTCATCAATCGGAACCGGGACCGGGGAGGTCCCGGTCCCGGTTCCGGTTGGAACAGGGAGGAACCGCCCGGTTCGGTTCCTCCACGGTTTTTTTGGAACCGGCGGTTCAACCGCCGATTGAACCGCCGGAACCGGCAAAATAAAAAAAAAATTAGAAAATAAAAATTAAAAATAAATTAATAAAAAAATTAAATATATAAAAATGAAATAAAATTTTAATAATATTATAAAACTATAAAATTAAATAAATAAATAAAAAATTAGGGCTTGCACTTAATTTTACCTCAATTAAGCTGCCTACGTATCCTCTAGGAGGAATAAAAGCCCACGTAGTTCTTTTACCTGTTATGTTTCGAATGTGATCAATCGTCGCTTGTTCCTTCGGTTGCCGTTGTATCATCGTTAGTGTCGAAAAAGTCATTGTCGTCGGACACTAGATCCAATTCTTGCTGCCGGTATGTGGCCTTGGTCCAGTCGTCAACACAGACCTGGATCTGTATTGAGTCAGGACTGAGCAATGCTCGTCTCTCGTCCAGAACATTGCCACCTGCACTAAATTCCTGTTCGACGGCGACGGTCGAGACAGGGGTTCCAAAAATTTGTTTGGCAATGATGGCCAAAATTGGAAAGTTAGTTGCGTGCTCCCTCCACCACTGCAGGACGTTAAAGTCTGTGGTGTCCAAAAACTCAAAGGAGGTGTTTATGTAAACATCAACCTCTGAAACATAGGTTGATGAAGACGAACTCGCCGACGTCCTTGGTTTTTTGGTAAACACGCTTGCCCCTAACTTCCTTAATGTGGAGGGAAAGCGCGAATGACTAGTACTACCGCTTCCGCTTGGTTCCGATTGTTGAACATTAATGCTCAACGAGGGACCGTAAACAGAACGATATTCGTCATACAGTGAATAAAATAAATTCCTAACATTATTATATAAACCACTAACATCTATGTCCATTATCCCTAGAGATTGGTAATAAAGTGTAAAAAATTCATATAAACTATTAAATTTATTCCTAGGGTCAAAAACTGATGCAAGAGTATAAATTACAGGAATGTCCCTATAATAGTTTATCCATCTTTCTCGCATTGCATAAACACACGGAACTAATTCATTTATTTGTGAACATTCATTAAGTGCACCTACAATATTAAGGGCTTCAAATAAAAATAAATGTGAAGTTGGATAATATATACCAGATAAAGAAGTTGTTGCATCATGAAAAACTTTTAAAAGCATGCAAATTTTTGTACAAACATCCCAATGGTGTTCATATAAATTAATGGTATTAACATTATGCTGCATAAATCTAACTAATAATTCTCTATACTCGTAGCTTTCACAAAGCAACTTATATGTGGAGTTCCAACGAGTTGGAACATCACGGGAAAACCTAATTGGACGTTTCCCGTTAGCTTTACAATACCTAGCCCATTGTTTCATAGTGCTAGGATGTTTCCACAAATAGTATAGAGCATCCCTAATTGGTGTAATCCACTCATATAGTGTTTGCAAACCATGTTGTACACATATATTTAAAACATGGCAAACACATCTTTGATGAAAAAATCTGCCGCCAAAATAGGGTTGACACAATTGAATTAATTGTGGAACGGTGGCAGTATTATTTGCAGCATTATCAAAACCAATTGCAAAAATTTTACTCTCAATACAATATTCTTCAAAAATAATTTTCATTAATTTATAAATATTATCAGCAGTATGGGTGTCATCAAAAACTCTAAATGCCAATATTCGTTTTTGCAAATCCCATGATTGGTCAACGAAATGGCAAGTGAGTCATAAGTATGAATGTTTTTGCCAATGATCACTCCAGATATCGGCACAAACAGACACACGACCCGGATAATTTTGAAAATATTTTACTAAAGCTTTTTTTTCTTTTTTATAAATATCACACATAGTACGTTTTAATGTGGTCCTAGGTACTCTACATGCAGCGGGATTTAAAGCATTATGACAGTATTTTAAAAAGTCAGTTTTTTCCCCAAAACTAAAGGGGAGATGTTCAGTCAATACCATTCTTGCTAATTGGTCCATATTATTTTGATCAGTATATTTAAGGATGGTTAGGGGATGTGTACCTTCCAATTTGGTGTTGTCCTCGCTGATGGTGAGCTTCGGCTGGATGTTTGCTGTTGATATGCTTCCAATATGTCCCGTACCCTCCGGATTTGTTCCATTTAAAATCTTTGGAACAATAATTGCAAACCACTATAACTAAACCATCCCTCTACACCCTCTTCATATGAACTTTAAAAAGTTCAGATTTGTACTTTAAAAAATCTGGCTGCCCCTGCGGCAATTGTACGGTTTCACCACTTGGAATTGGATTTGGGAGGTTTGGAGCAGAGGAGGGACCACCGCCAGAAGAGGGATGAGAATGATCAGGATTAAAATTAATAGGAGTTTCATTACCAAAAATTACCTCCTCAAATTCTCTTTCTCTTTCTTGCAGGTATTCAGCAAAATTGCGATCGTTGTTGAATTCTGGGAAAGGGCGACTTTGCACTTCTTGAACATTTAAATCCGGTACCTCCTCAATTTGCTCAGCGTTTCTGTTGGAAACGGACCTTCGGCCTCTGGAAATAGATCTTCGACCTCCGGAAATAGATTTTCGACCTCCGAAAATAGATGGCCTTGATGGTGATGCCATTATAAATTTATAAAATAATGTGTTTAAACAAATAATGAAAACAATTGAAGTAGTGAAAAATAATAGCAAGATTGAGAGAATGAGAGAATTAGAAAAATATTGAGAGAATTAGAGATGAGAGAAATATTGAGAGAATGAGAGAATTTGTGTAATTGAATTGGAGAATTGATGGGGTTTATATAGTTTTTTGGATTGGGGAAAAATTAATATTTTTAAAATTTTAGGGGTTAACTTGTAATTTTCTAGGGGATGTTTTGGTAATTTTCCTAGGGAGCCGTTGGTAAAGGGCTACATTGCTGCCACCTGGCAACTGGCAGCTGCCAGGTGGCAGCATATGGCCGTTGGCCACAGTCACACACTGTGGCCAACGGCCAAATTTTTTTAAATTTGTTTTTTTAAAAAAAAAAAAAACCGTAACTAAACCGGAACCGCCCGAACCGGGCGGTTCCGTGAACCGCCGGTTCCAAACCGGCGGTTCCGGTTATTTTTTTGGGGAAACCGGAACCGGGACCGACTGTCCCGGTTCCGGATCCCGTTTCCGGAACCGGTTTTGAACCGGAACCTAAGGAGGTTCCGGTTCAAAATCGCCGGTTCGGTTCGAACCGCCCGGTTCGAACCGAACCGTGGCCATGTCTACGTAAACAGTACCGTACACGTGAATAGTGCATTGTGAATAGTAATGCCACCATGAACAGTAATGCCGCCGTAAACAATAATGCCGCCTTGAACAGTCAAAGGGCGCCGCAGTCAACAGTTAATGAATAGTATCGTATACGCGTGAACAGTGATCATGAACAGTAACCTGACATCTCCTATAAATAGCCCCCATTTGTGAATCAAAAGGGATATAAAAAAAAAGAGGAGAAGAGGGGATCCAAGACAGAGAGTTCAGATGGGTTCGTTCCAGCAGCTCTTAGCTGCGGCCTAGGGCCAATTTTCACCATTCTTCACTCTCCAAAACACCAACCATCATCATCAAACACCAACACAAGATTAGTTTTACGAATTACATCGATTGTTCATCAAGAGAAGACGAAGATTTGGGAAAGAGAAGTCTCGGCCGGACCAAAGCCGATTTCGACTCCACACGTCTCCGAATGGGTTGTATCACATCCCTTTTCCTATCTTCTTGTTATTTCGATTATATGAGTAGCTAATTTTGTTGTTAGGTGGTTTTCGGAACCATGACCGAATTTGGATTTTATTGATTAAGAATATATTTTATATATTATTTCATGATATTGATTTTGAACGTATTATATATTATTACTTTGTGTTCAATTCTTGTGTTTTGCGATTGCGAAAGTAGATTGCATACTCTTTGATGAGAACCGATTTGATATTTATTGTAATACATGATATTGATTTTGAGCGTATTTTATATTATTACTTTGTGTCCAATTCTTATGTTTTGTAATTGCGAAAGTAGATTGCATGCTCTTTGATGAGAACCGATTTAATATTTATTGTAATATTATATGAGAAATTATTGAAATTGCAATAGGGCTTAATTGACTCAAGAATCAATACTAGGTTAGTTTCGATAAGAAATTACTTAATTAACCTTTGTATTAGATTAACTACGGTTTTCAATTAATTGCACTCTAGGACCAATAGGTGTATTTGATTGAATTCACATACCATACCATTGCGGGAGCAATACAATGTGGTATGGCCTTAGTTGAAGAAGTCGTATCATGTTAATAACGTGCTTCATAATAGTCAATATATTTCTTTATTCGGAATTGGAACCGTGTGACCACCTAGCATTATCTTCCATTTAATCCGTCTCGCTTTATTTAATCGTTTTAGTTAATTAATTTAATTTATAAAACAAAAACCCAAAACAACTTGACTTATTTTACCGCACTAGTATAATCTCTAGTTTTAGAATTAGTTCCACCACTTCCTTGTGGATTTGACTCCGTATTCACGGAAATTTTATTACTTCGACACATCCTACACTTGGGATTTATTCTCACGCGTTTGAGCGTGTCAAGTTTTTTCGTCATCTCTGGCGGATCCGAAGTAAATGGAGTCACCTACTCAAAAGTGAAGCACCACTCACGGCAAGCCGGTCGTACGGAAGTCCGACAATCCCATACCATACCATTGCGGGAGCAATATAATGTGGTGTGGCCTTAGTTGAAGAAGTCTTATCATGTTAATAACGTGCTTCATAATAGTCAATATATTTCCTTATTCGGAATTGGAACCGTGTGACCACCTAGCATTATCTTCCATTTAATCCGTCTCACTTTATTTTATTGTATTAGTAGTTAATTATAGTTTAATTAAAAACCCAAAAACAACAACTTGATTTATTTTACCGCTTTAGTCTAATCTCTAGTTTTAGAATTAGTACCACCACTTCCTTGTGATTCGACTCCGTACTCACGGAAATTTTATTACTTCGACACATCCTACACTTGGGATTTATTCCCACGCGTTTGAGCGTGTCAATGACGTTCACAGTTCTCTCGTGTTTGGGAGGTTTTGGTGGTGGAATCGAAACAACGTTGCGCGACCTATCCTTATTCAAAAAGGTATGCTTACCTTTGTTAGTTCGGAATTCCTTAAGGTGGGCCTTCTTAAGTAGTTCTGCCACTTCTAGTCGTAGCGCGACACAATGCTCTGTTCGATGGCCGTGGTCACCATGAAATTTGCACCACTTGGAGTTGTCTCTCTGATCCGGCGGGTTCATCATCTTGTCTGGCCACCAAACTGATCTACTCATTCCTTTGAGGACAGCGACTACCTCTGCTGGTCTGATGTTCAAATTATATTCTAGCATTACGTTCTTTGGCCGGACGAACTGTCTTGGCGGTCTGTCGTGGCGCCGGCGCTCTTATCTTATTTGGTCATCCCTTCGGGGTATCGTTGGATATGGCTCGATACGTATGTTGTTAATTCGTTGTTCGACCCTCCTACTCGACCTGTCTTCCCTGCTATTTGCTCTATTTGGTTTATAGTTCACTTCGTCTTCTTCCCACTTTATCTGTGCCCATGCCTTGGCTAGGACGTCTTCCATGGTTTTACAAAGGTACTTGGTGAGCTCCTTGTATAGGTCAGAATCATAGAGTAGTCTCTTGCGGAAGGCTGATATGGCTGTCGCCTGGTTGTAATGAGGGATGGAAACCTTTTCATTGTTGAAACGGCCTACAAAGTCACGTAGGTGTTCACCCCTCCTTTGGCTGATTGTGTAGAGGTCGTCGGATTGTTTCTCTAACTTCCAGCTACTAGCGAACTGCTCTACGAAGGTGTCCGTGAGTTGAGCGAAAGAGTTGATGGAAACATTGGGAAGGTTGGTGTACCATTGTAGGGCAGGTCCTACGAGGCTCGAGCTGAAACCTTTGCACATGCATGCTTCCCTTAGGTCTCGTGGAATGGCGGCCATGAACATTCGTTATCTATACTACGCAATGTGGTCGTTGGGGTCTGTCATTCCGTCGTACTGCTTCATACCGGGAAAGTTGAACTTTCTTGGCATCTCCACCAATGTTATTCGACGAAGGGAGAGTCGACAAAGCTATTGGCCGCGCTTTTCTTTATAGGAGCGGGCATTCCTGGAATGCGTTGGATGAGTGCTTCTAACGTTGGTTCGATATTTACCAGGTTCGGGTTCGACGGCGCCGAATGCGAAGGACCAGATGGCGTTTCTTGTAGCGGGATGGTTGGTTGGGTTGAACCAACGTTGCCATTGGGGGTGGAGATAGGTAGCACCTTTTGTGTAGCTCTTGCCATGTCATCTGATCGATGCCTTCCTGTCCTGTTCGACGTGTGATACGCCTTTTTGTACCCGCAAGTATACGGGGTCGGCACAAGTAATACAATGATGAGTAAATTATCATCTCTACAGTGATATTTAGACATTGAGTACTAAAATTACCCAAGTCTATTTCTATTTGGATAATCGAAAGGTTTAAAAGAACGAATTAAAAGATAAAAATATAAAATACATAAAAATAAGCAAACAACCAATATGAGAGATTAGTTAGGGTATTTGAATTCTCCTAATCCATCCAATTGAATTTCATGAAAGCAAATCGTTATAGTTTAATTATTCATGTTGATGATCGTGTTTATTTAAATTATCCAAAGTTCCCTCTCGAGGTAAATCGGACCTATTCCACATACACTAATATCCTATCTCTCGATGGTATATCCAAGTGTATGAGAATGCATTAGTCACAACAAACACCCTATGTGATCACACAAGTAAATTAGTATTTCTCTATCTAATTCTACTTGTGGTGGACATTACATCCAGCACGTTGTGGGCGTCTCCTCTTGGTACATAACACACAACCAATTTATCATATAAATGTAGGCATTCACATCCAAAAGCATTAAGCACAATAATACCACTCAACAACATAATAATCAACCACAACAAATTAAACAATCAATTCATTCAATCATCATAGAATAAGATCCATCAAAACCCTAACTTACAAGTTTAGTTCATAATCAAGATTTACAATAATTAAACTAAATTAAATTAACTAAAACAATTAAAGTAAAGCGAGACGGATTAAATGGAGGATAATGCTAGGTGGTCACACGGTTCCAATTCCGGATATGGAAAACATATTGATTATTATTAAGAACAATATATCATGACATAATCAATAATATACAATAAATCCACAAATAATATCATGAAATAAATCACAAAATATATTCACAAACAATAAAATCCAAATCCGTTCATAGTTCCACAAATCATCTAACAAGAGTTCTAACAACTCATAATCATCAATGAATAATAAAAGGAAGAAAAATGAGATGAAATACATCCCATCGAAGCTCTCAAGAATCGAAATCCCGCTTTGGTTAGGCTGAAATTTCTCCGCTTTCGATCTTCGTCTTCTTCGATGAACACTCACGAACTAGAGATGCCTTGGTGTTAGATGATGTTGGGTTGTGTTTTGAAGGAGCTAGATGGATGAAGAATCACCCTTGGAGCAGCTTGGGAGCTGCTGGGACTGCCTCTGCACGAGCTCTCTCCTCCCTTCCTCGAGCTGCAGCTTTTTCTTTTTATAGCAGCAAGTTAGGGCTGCTAATTTTCTTCGCCGCGAGCATCACCACGACCAGCGGTCGCGATGTCTACTGGTCTTCTTGGAGTTTTCTGCACCGCGAGCTACTGGGTCGCGCTGCTCCTCGCGCTGCATACTGTTGTCTTTCTTCTTCTACACCGCGAGTTGGGATGGGTCGCGCTGGTTCTCGCGCTGCTCACTGCCTGGGCTGGTCTTCTTCATCGCGAGGAGGAACGTGAGGGAGCTGGGGTTGCGCTGTGCTCGCCATACACGCTGATGCAATCTTTTATTTTTTTTTTCTTTTGTTTAACACCAAAACGGCGCCGTTTTGCATCAGCGCTTTGGTGCCAAAACGGCGCCGTTCCACTTAAGCCCAATTCCTTTGGTGCAAAACGCACCGTTTCACTTAAATTGGTGGAACTTTCTAAAATCACAGTTTTGGCCCATAATTCGGCGATGCTTCCACAAAGGCCCTTATTGTCAAGTTACTGAAATTACACTTTTTCTCCAAAAATATATAAAATCATTACTTGGGTCCCTAAACCTGCACACTAAAGAAAAATATCAAAACATCCAATAAATACCCGCGAATGGGATAAAAGAAGGTAAAGAAAGGTATTAATGAAGGCCCATTTTTTATCAAGAAATGAAGCCATCAACGTGTTGTCGGTCGTATGTCGTGCGACGATGTGCGGTCCGTCCGTGGCTCGAATGTTAGGCTCCGAGCTTACGTAGATTGGATCGAGGTCTCTTGTAGTGGTACCTTGTTCGTCTAGGCGGAATGGCGCATAGTAAGTAGTGTGGGTGGCTTGATCGAAAGGCACGGGCTGGGACGTTGAAGCATCTCCAAACGGTCGTATGACGGTGAGGGAATTGATCCTATTTTGCAATTCTTAATTTTCTGCCAACACTAGCTGGTTCTCTTATTCGAGCGCTTTGAGCCTTTGGGTGTTTTCTTGCATCTGGGATATGAGGAGTTGTACCCTAACCTCCATTGCGTCGTGATGAAAATCGTCGGATGACATGGTCGGATTTGTTGCATTCTACCTTCACTCATTTAGAGATTGTTGGGCCCCATGGTGGGCGCCAAATTGTAGTCCTCAAAAATCGCTCGGGGACACGAGGCACTACAACCTGCAAAGATAGAACGCACATGACTCGCAGGACGTCTGGGACACTAGGGTGGTGCCAGCGAATGTCACTCTGACGGTCAAGTTAGCGCGTGCTAATAAGTATAGAATGTTCATAAATGGAGATGAATGAGTAATACTTCCTGTTATCTTGGCGATTGAGGTCTCCTTGGTCGAAGGAGATGTAAGGTCGAAAGGTGATCGGAGAAGATGAACAATGGCCGGAGGTTGTTGTCTGAATATAGATAGCTCTAAGATCTCAATTTTTCGTCCCCTTCTTTTTGGAGAATCATCTTTCTTTTATAGAGGATGGATACTTCTGCCCGTTGAGGGACTTCATCATTCCCTCTCCTTGCTGTCTTCCACTAAGGAGGTTTGTAGATGCTTCTTTTGACCTAGCCGTTATAGATCGTAATTATGGTTTTGTAGGTCCGTCTTTTAAAATAGATCATAATTTGGTCTCCCATAGAACCAAAAGATTCTATGTCGTACGACACATGGTTTGACGATTTTAAACTATCACTATTATATGTCGTGCTACATGATTGAACGTCGAGCTGAGATGATCATATCGTGCGACGTAGGAATTCTCCCGGGTATGGTTACCGAGTTATTTCCCTCGAGGCTACTTGGATGTGTGGGTCATCGAGTGTATATCGTACTACATGGATATATGTGGTACCACTCTTTAACTCTGGGCTTGGTCTTTGGGGTATACTTTGGGCCTGACAGATTTTTGGCTACTACAGACGGTTGACGACAAGAAGACCAGATCGGGGAAGCTTGTTGGCCGACGAGTGCAGCGGTCTCGGTAGTGAGAAGAGACTCGCCGACGATAGGCGAGATCGGACTACAAAAGGAGGCGGAGGCGGCAATACACCCTTCATCAATCTTCGAGTGGCTATTTGACCACCCAAACGACCTCCTTTGGCAATGAGCCTTTGAAAGGTCTTGCTAATCGACATTGTCCGCACCTCCTGGTGGCGGCAGTGTCGTCTCACTTGCAGCAGCGCGTGGCTACTATTTCGGCTGCTCGTTGGACGCAGACTCCTGGACCCTGTTGAGGAGAACGACTGCGACAGAGTCGGAACTGGACTGTTGAGAAGGACAGCTGCCAGAATGAGCAGTGTCTAGGGTTAAATGGACGAGCGGCTGCCAAAATAAGTAGCGAGGACGATGGCGGCTGCCGGAAAAAGAAATCTCAACAGCGGCTAGGGTTAGGCTCTGATACCATGTGAATATTTCACTTTTTATTTCTAAATTATTCTAAACCTACACAATAACCCTATTTTATACACAAAGGAACTTGTTTCCTATTTAGAGTAGGAAACCTAATTAGACTTATAAAAGGAAAGACTCCATACAATATTATTTACAAAATAAACCAAATCCTAATAGTCTCAATCATAAATGGACATTTGGCACAATAGATCCATGTAGGTTGCTGATGTGTGCAAATGGAGGAAACCGGAATAGATATCTCCAGATCAATATTTGAAAATGAATTAGAAACTTATGCTCATATTGTATAGGTCTTTATTAGTAAATGCTTTTTCCATTTTGACAAAAGCTACATTGCAACATGTCATGATAAAATTCCTTTCATTTAATAATGGTTGAAAATGATTTTGAAAACAGCCTATTATACACATTTTTGACCTGATTCTCAGTCTTTTCTTGATCTAGACATTATTTTTTGATTACTGCCTCTTAGTTTCCATTGAAGTTTGATCTAAAATATATACTGAATTATAATATGCTTTACCAATTTTCATATTGGAGCTACCTTTTTTTCTCTCAATGGGTAAGTCTTCCTTTTCTTTCTCAGACCAGAAGCCTTCCAGAAGCATTTTCTTCTTCATACCCACAAGTTTAGCTCTTGTAAGCTTTTTTATCATTTTGTTGTATATTTCCAGAACTTCAAAGCTCTTCCCTATTAGTCAAGTTGAATACAATATTACTCTACAATCTCTATTTGGAAGTTTACCAATTTCGAATATAACTCAACTGACCATCCCTGTTCCACTCCAACATGATTCGAAGAAATTATTTTTTGGTTCACCAGAAACTGGTAAGTTGACAGGGGAGAAACACCCATCTCAACAACTCCAGTTAGGCTTAAATGGTATGTCAACTTTGAGTTTTCTATTTAGTCTTTATAGTACATATATTCCAAGCCAAAATGATAGGTATTGGTTGGGATATATTTTTGTACTCTGAATTTCTTTTGATTGCTTTTGTTTGTGAGTTTATACAGATAAGATGAGCATTGAGCTTTCATATTTGAAATACAAAGACGGCATATATATATAAACTCTGCCTTGGCAATGTCGAGTTTATTTTTCAAATTACGGGATATTTCAATAACATTAAGCACAGCTCAAAGTTGATTGAACTCTATTTGTCTTGTTTATTTGTATAACAATGAGATGGGAAAGGTTCAGTAATGTCAGCAGAAACCAATCATGCATGTGCTTCATGGTTCGCATAGGATATGTTGGATGTTGAAATTGATTTACAGGTTTAGAAGAATTTGAAGCAATCCAATACCCTGTAAAATTTGATTTGTTTATTCCTGGTCTTTCCTTACTATTGGTTGCATACAAATTCAAGAAACTATCATTTCCAATCCTCAGCATCTAAATACTGTTGGTTATTGTGGTTCAGGGAACTCTGTGAATGACAACGAGGTCTACCATGATGGTGATATCTTTCTTGAAGACTATAAAGAAATGAATAGGAGCTTTAAGATATATGTATATCCTATCAGCCAAGACGATCCGTATGCAAATATACTCCTGCCCATCAATCACAAGCCTAGGGGTAATTATGCAAGTGAGCATTACTTTAAGCAGGTCCTTATGAAAAGCCACTTCATCACAAAGGATCCCAAAAAGGCAGATCTTTTCTTTATGCCTTTCTCAGTTGCAAATATGCGGGTTGACCGGAGGATCGATGTACCTGGTATCCGTTATTTTGTCAGAGATTACGTCTTGAACATCAGTCAAAAGTACCCTTATTGGAATCGAACAGGTGGAGCTGATCACTTTTATGTTACTTGTCATTCCATCGGTAAGAGTGCCACATTAGCAGCAACTTATGTGAAGCTGAATGCCATTGAAGTTGTGTGCTCTGCAAACTACTTCGTACCATCATACATTCCTCACAAGGATGCATCTATGCCACAGATTTGGCCAAGACATGAAGATCCCCCAAATCTTGCTTCATCGGAAAGGTAGACATCTATTTCATTAGCTTTTTCGCTTTCTTTTCATACCGGACAAATGCTCACATTCAAACTGAGGATACAAAACATTGTATAGCAGTTATCATGAAGAAAGGAATTATTGAGCAACAAGAGTTATTGATCCAATCTCATAATTCCAAATTTCTGCAGTTATAACATAGAAAAACATATGATAGATAATTAGATCAGCTAACATTTCTTGTTAGATCTTAAACATGGATTTGCTTCATGGTGTGCTAACAATGAAAATATATCAAAATTTTGCAATTATTCAAGCGTGTTAGCATAATCTTATAGTTACTATATTTATCAAGATTGATCGCAACTTGTCTTTCTCTCCCGGGGAAATGAAATTACAGGAAGAAGCTTGCATTCTTTGCTGGAAGAAATAACTCCCCAGCACGCGCAAAGGTACATCAAATTTGGGGAAATGACAGAGAGATCTTAGTCCACTTCGACTGGGTTAGTAATATTGCTGAAGAGCAACTTGGAAGCAAATTCTGCCTCCACGTTAAAGGCTATGAAGTAAACACAGCTCGTGCTGCTGATTCACTATTTTATGGTTGCGTTCCGGTGATCATTGCCAATTACTATCATCTCCCATTTGCGGACATTATAAACTGGAAGAGTTTCTCAGTGATTGTTGAACATGAAGATATTCCACTGCTGAAGAAAATCCTTAAGGGAATGAGCTCTGAAAAATATTTGATGTTACAAAGGAACGTGTTAAAGGTGCGCAAACATTTTCAATGGCACTTTCCACCAGTTGATTATGATGCATTTTACATGACTATGTATGAGCTGTGGCTCAGGAGAAGTTCTGTCAAGGTACAAAAGTATATGTGAATCCCTTTTTAGGCTATGTTTGGCAGCCCAGATTGGAAATCTTTGGGATTATATAATCCTAACTTTAAAATAGTCCTGAATAAAATTAAATTTCTTTCGTAGGACTGATGTGGAATTATATTTTAAATGATTATTATATTACTTATTTTATATTTTTCAGTTAATAAATAAGTTAAAATCACCTTTTGGTAGGGTTTTTTTTTTTTTACACAGTGCAATTTTCAACAAAAATAAAAATAAAGAAAAAAATAGTTGAAAGTTTCACATAATAAATAACAGTGCAGTGTTATATTTTTGTTGTGTTAATTATTTTATGGTGATGCGAATGTAAAAATAGTTAAAATAATTATTTTTTTTATTCAGAAAATGATTCAAAGAAAAATGGTATTTCATTATTTGATGTTTCAATCTGAAATACTATTAAACACTGAATATTTTTTAATTTATTTTATACTTTGTATTTTACTTAAATCTTTTTAAAATACTTTTATTTTTATTAAAAAAATATTTAAAATATTTTTCTATTAAAAAAATAAATAACACTAAATCTACCCTTGATGTTAAGTTTGATTTTATAAGAAAAAGACAAAAATGTCCTCAAATTTAAAAAGTCATATTTTTTTAATTAAAAATTAATTAAAAATAGAAAAGTTAAAAATTCAAATCCTAAATTTATTTGATTCCTTATCACATTACAATCCAAGGAACAAAAGTTTTTGATTTCAAAACAAAAAAATCAAATAGAGACAATTCTTTTTGATTTTTAAAAAAATTGAATAAAAAATTTAAAATTTTTTAAAAAATTGAAAATAAATATTAGATCTCAATCGTCCATCTTTTGAGATGGACGGTTGAGATTTTTTTTATTTATAAAAAAATAAATAAAAAAGAGAGAGATCTGGATCTCTACTCTATCTCCCTCATCTTTATGGATGGATCTTCAATATCCATCTATAGAGATATATCTCAACGAAGGGGGAAGCTTCTCAAGCCTCCTTCACCATCGAATAGGGGAGGCTCCTGTTGGCGGCGAGGGATCCAGTGGATGGATCTAGATGGCGTGGAGTCCATCTCCACCCACTTTTTTTCTTTCTTTCTTTCTTCTTTGTTTTTTTTTTTTGTTGAAAACAAATTGGTTGAGGTCCAAATTTTATTTTTTATTTTATTTTAAAATACATTTTATTTATAAATTAATCTCTACCGCTCATCTTAAAATATAGACGACAAAGATCTAAAGTTTATTTTTTATTTTTCATTTTTATAAATTTATTTTCTTTATTTTTTCTTTTAATTTATTATTTTTAAATTTGAGGGAATTTTCATTTTTTTATTGTTTTTAGAAAACCAACTCTAGTTTTTAACAGTTAAACTTAACGCTAAGGGAGTTCAGTATGAGTTTCTATAAACTTTGATTTCGAGTGTAATTCATCAAAGCTCGGAGAGGTTAAGTGTTATTTGTTTATTAAAAAAATACTTTAAAATAAATTTCCTTATTTAAATTTATATTTACTCCAATTTTATCAAATCCTAGCATATACTAAATACTAGGTAAGATTATATTTTGTCCAATCCTCGCTACACAAAACAGATGATGATACTAATTTAATCTAATCCAGTGGTATTAGATTCTATCAAATCCCAAATAATAATCCCATCCAACCTCATTGTGTGATCTACCATTATACAATGAAGTTGTAAACGGGGGAAATTTCTAGAATCCAGCCAAACTGAGATAGGGGAGCATAAAGGCACATGTTTATCATTTTTGTTATTGAGATATTAGTGAGAAATGACACCGAACTCTTATCATTTTGTTAACCTAACATAAATTTATTAAATTTTTGAGAAATAACATCAATTTTGTTGGAAACCCCAATTTGCCCTTTATTAAACCAATTTTGTTTTCTTCCACCTGATTTCATTTTAGAGTTCTTTTGACATTTTTTTTCCAGTCTTTCTTCTCTCTCTCTCTTTCATTTGCACGAAATGTATTCTCTCTCTCCGAGTTTTCATTCGCAATCGTCTCTTTTATATTACTAGATTGTATAAAACTTATTCTCCAAGAGTTTTAGAGATTTTTTTGCTCTTAAACCTCTTCGTTGTTGATTTGCCCCTTAAATATCTTTGATTTCATACTAAAATTCTATGTTCGGAGTTGGAAATCTGCTTTTGGAGTTGAAAACATGAGCTCATGATATTTTTTTTTTTATCGTGAGCTATTTCTTTTGACCTTATCTATTTTTTTTTACTGTGATCTATTTTCATGACTGATATTGGACACTTTTGAAATGTCTTTGAATGGACAAACGACGTCGGATTTCGGCCCATAATATATTTGTTAAAATTGTCGTGATGAGGAAAATCTTCACCACTCTCGTTAGAGTCTGTTTGTTTCACTCGAACTTCATTTGTTTAACTTTCTTTCTCTAATCAAGGTCTTTGTTTCTCAACTTCGAATTTTTTAAGTTTTGGATCTTTTGGTTTGAAAAGAGAAATGGGGGTATAGTTTTTTATCTTGCCGTTTATACCATGCTTTATTTTGGGTAAATTACAATGGAATACCTTGACGTTTGGTTATATTACAATGAAATCACACTTTTTCTTAAACTATAATCAAGTACCTCCGATAATTATCAATTTGGTCCCTAATGTATTTAAAAATATCACATTTTGATCTATTTTTATTTTTTTAACTCACATGGTCCCCATCATTTTTATAATATATCAATTTAGTTCCTATGATTATTATTAAATTAGCAAAATAATTTTACCCTCCAAATTTTTACATTTGAATTATTTTACCTATTTAGATAATTCAATAGAAAATTGATATATGTTATAAAGACTCAAATTATTTTTTAAAATACACTTAAAAATAATTAAATAAAAAATAAATATTATAAATTTATTAAAAATTAAAAATAATTATAAAAATTTTAAAATAACATTATTTATTAAAAATAAAAATTAAATTAAATACTTGTAAAATTCAAAATTTAGTTAAAAAACTAAAATGTTAAAATATTATTTATATATTTTAGAATATATTATATATTATATATACATTATATATATATATATATATATATATATAGGGTGGGGTTGCCAATTGGTGGATTGCCGAACACCCTCTAATGATTAAGTCAGATAATAAAAATACATAATAACTCTCTAACTCTATAAAAATTAACATCAATGAAAAACTTGCCCTTTGCCTTAATTTGCTTCAATATATATCCTCATCGGAAGGAGGTGCACTAACCATTTCACTACAAGTAGATGTGCAGTTCCTAACATTTCATAAATGATTAAATTAGCCCATTTTATGATCAAATTTAATGTTTAATTTTAAAAAAATTTACGAAAGTATATTAATATTTTTAATTCACAGAAATCAACTTGATATTTATGAAATAGGACCAACTTGGTCAAAAATAGAAAGTCACAAACTACTTAGAATTAAACTGTGAGGACTTATTTGGTAATTGCCCATAATAAATAAAATGCCCAAACAAATTATTCACTATTACAAATTTACTCTTATCATTAACAAAATTTAAAAAATATCTAAAAGTAACTAGTAAATTAGAAAATAAAAAGCAATAAAAACATATCTTAAAATATATAAAAATGATTATTTCTTAAGATAAGTATTTTCTAGTAACAATAATGTTTTAGCAAATAACTTTTTTAAAAAAATATTCTTGAGTAATATTAAAATACTAAAAATTAAAATTAAAAAACAAAATAAAAAAAGGGTCGACGCCGCCTATATCGTCAGGGAAGATGGCCTCCTCTAACGATCTCTAGTGGAGACTGATCGGCCAAAGTTAGTTTTTTAAAAAAAATTTAAAAGGTTTTTCTTTTAAAAAAATATTTTTTGTAATTTTTTATTAATACATGTATCATATTTTATATTTACTATGTATAAAGACATAAATACGTAAAAATTGAAAAATAAATAAGAGTCTCTCTAGTAACTATCAAGTAAATATACAAATAAATTAAAGAATGAATTATTATTTTGGTGATCCAATCCGGTGGGTACTCGGGCTTAAGTTAGACATCAGCCCTAAAGTCGGATAAACATAACACGGGTATATTTCAATGACTTCGGTTAAATTGGTAAATATATACCATATTTTCATTAATTGTTGACTAATATATAACTACTTTGATATATTACTGAAAGAGTTAAGAATCAAAGAATGCATATATATATATATATATATATATATATATATATTTTAATTTCTTCATTGCTTCTCTTTAGAAACCTCTCTCGAGGTGCCTAGAGTGAGCTAGTGGTAGCTGATTTTCACGCTTCTTGCGTGCTTGATCCACCTCTCTGGTGGCTTTTCCTTCCTCTTGTCTTAGAGGTTTCTTTACGTTTCTTTATTTTTCTTCTTCTTTAGGTTCCTTTTCGATTTTACTGATGGAAACATAAGAGATATTGAAATTTGTGTGCGAAGCTCTCTCTTTTTGAAGACAATGATCCAGTAGAGCATTTCGGGGCAAAAATTCAAGAGGAAGGACTGAAAAGAGTTTCAATGTGTGTAATTAGTAAGATCATTGCCAATAGAAAGGTTAATCGCGAAGCGTTCAAGGCGACTAATCCACTGATCTGGATGACAGCTCATGATGTTTCAGTTGAAGCAATAGGTATGAACCTTTTTGTTTTTCAATTTAATTGCTTGGGTGATAGGAAGTGGGCGTTAGAAGGGGGTCTATGGGCTTTTGACAAATATGTGTTGGTTCTAAAAGAGGTCAGTGGCCTAGGTAAGATTTCAGAGGAGGTTTTCAGCTGGGTACCTTTCTGGCTCCAGTTGTATAATCTACTGCTTGCTTGTTTGTGTAAGGATGTGGGGGAAGTTTTGGGTGGAATGATTGTGAGGGTGATAGAAGTTGAGTCTGGTGTGAATGATAGTTGTTTGGGTAATTGCCTGAGAGTTAGAGTAGAGGTTGATGTCTCTAAAACGTTTTTAAGAGGGTTGAGGGTGGCTCTAGAGGAGGATGAAAAGATTTGTTCGGTGGTGGTAAAGTATGAGAGTCTTCCCAATTTTTGTTACTATTGTGGGAAGATTGGTCATCTTCTGAGGGAATGTCCCGATAATGTGAATACATTGTCTGATGAGTCTCGACTTAGGTTTGGTTTGTGGACGAAAGCTCTTGGTATAGATAGAGGGAGAGGTAAGATTGGGAGTTTCTCAAAAGCAGTTCCTGAGAAGGAGGGGAACCTTAGTGGTAATGTTGCAAAACCAAAGGAGAATGGGTCAGTTATTAATAGAGAAAATAAGTCTTAGCATGATGGTTTATGTAACACCCCCTGACCCGACCCGACTGGATCGACCCAGGGAGCGTTACCTGGTTTTCAAAACTTTACTTAATTTACTTTATAAATTACAAACAGTGAAAATCATATCAATTGTATTTTAAAAATGTTTTTCTAGTGAGCCCAGCAAAATTTATGTTCAAAACTTTCGGCAGAGTTTCCTCTATTTTTCTGATTTTTCAAAACCTGTTTTCAACTTATTTACATTTTACACCCCTCTAATTATATATTTTTATATCCACATATTCAAAATTAGGAATGTTACAGTTTATTTGTGGATAATGCAGAAGTTGCGGAGGTTAGTAGATGAGCGGCTTTAGAAGATTTTTCAGGTTCTGTTCCAATTAAAGCCTCGAATATCTCTAATGATTCACTTAAGGTATCTATGACTGGTGCAGTTGGTCGCAATGGCTTGGAGAATGTGGAGGTGTCTGATATTTCAGTCAATAAGGGATTCATCAATGGTATTTCTTGGAATCAGTTAGAGACAATGATTCTTTAGTAGATGATAAGGTCTCGGATGAGGGTCTTATTATGACAGGGGATCTATCTTCAGTTCAACATGAGGTTTAGGTTGTTGAGAAGGGTGAGATCTGCAGTCCTAAACAAAGGAAATGGAATAGACATGCTAGAGAGAGAGAGAGTGGTACTGTGGTAGTGAACAGATTTGATAATGGCAGCAAGAGGCCTCTTCAGCTAAATGAGGTTGCTTAAGAGAGGAAGCGCAGCAAACAGGGAGATATCCATATTGATATATTGACGGTGACTGGTGAGTTCTAGTACTGCCGACAACCATGAAAATTGTTTGTTGGAATGTTCGGGGGTTGGGAAATACCCGGACATTTTGATATCTGCTGCGTAATGAAAACCTATATGTTGTTTTTCTTTCGGAAACTCGTGTGATTGCTTCTGGGATTGACGGTATTTGTTGTAGTTTGGGGCTTGAAGGCGGTTTTGGTGTTGACAAAGTAGGCTTTGAGGTGCTTCGTTACTGCTTTGGAGAGATCGTGTAGAAGTCATAATAAAATCATGCACGAAGGGTCACATTGATTCGGTTATTAAGGATGAGTTTAGGTTGTGTTGGAGGTTCACAGTTTTTTATGGAGAACCTAATCAAAACATGAGTGCACATTCCTGATCTTTGCTTCAAAGGATTAGGGATTTAGGTAATTTGCCTTGGTTGATTTGTGGGGACTTTAATGAGGTCCTTAGAGATGATGAGAAGGTGAGAAGGGTTCCTAGAAGTTATGGTGCTATGGCTTAGAGAGGCTATTGACGACTGCGGTTTGGTTGACATGGGTTTTAGGGGTTCAAAATTCACATAGCATAATAGGCAATCTAACGGTAACACTATTATGGAGAGGCTTGACAGGAGTCTTTGTTGTCTTAGATGGAGAGCTATGTTCCTTGATGCATTTGTTTCACATTTAGACCATGAGGGGTCTGACCACAAACCCATACTTATTAGTAAAATTAGAAAGCCTCCTAGAGTAGGAGATATGATTAAAAAGTAATCTTTTCGATTCCATTTTGAAGAAGCTTGGGCTTCGGAGGAGGGCTGCAGAGTTTTGATTGATCGAGCTTGGGGTATGGAAGCTGATTCGGGGCTAGTTGGCAGTGTGCAAGCTATGATTTCTAGTTTAACAAGCTGGAATTTATCTAAGAAGAAAGAAAATGCTAGAGAGCTTAAGGATTTGCTTGAGGAGCTAAGTTTTTGTTATGCAGAGGGGCAATCAAATATTAATTGGGTTAGAGTGAGAGGGCTGGAAAACAAAATAGATATTATTTTGGAGAAGAATGAGAGATATTGGAGGCAGAGATCCAGAGCTCCATGATTTAAAGATGGCGACAAAAACACTGTTGTTTTCAAGCTAAAGCTTCTCAACAAAGAAGGAGAAATAGAATTTAGGGTCGTTTGATGATAATGGTCTATGACATGAAGATGAGGATAAAATTGAAAATGTTGTGTCAGCATATTATCAATAGCTTTTTCATTATGCTTCGCCTTCCAAGGAGGATTTTGAGGGGGTTCTTTGGGTTATTCAGAGGAAGGTCATTGATGATATGAAATTTTAATTGACAACCATATTTTCTAAGGAAAAGGTTTTTGTGGCTTTGAAACAAATAGCCCTTCTGAAAGCTCCAGGGCTGGACGGTCTTCCCACAGCCTTTTATCAAAATAACTGGGATTTGGTGGGTAAGAAGGTTTGTAGAGCTGTTATGGCAATCCTAAATGAGAATGCTTCCTTAAGTCCTTTTTGGGAAGTTATGGTGGTCTTGATTCCGAAGGTTAAGCTTCAAGTTAGGGTTCAAGACTTTCGGTCCATAAGCTTCTGCAATGTCACATACAAGCTGGTGGCGAAGGTTGTTGCTAATAGGATGAATAATGTGCTAGAAAGGGTTATCTCTCCTAATCAAAGTGTATTGGGTGTTTGATAACTGACAATGTTGTGGTAGGGTTCAAATGCCTTAACTCATTAAAAAAAGGGGGAGGAGTGGGTTGCTAAAAGCTTGTTAGCTCTCAAGCTCGACATAAACAAAACGTACGACAGAGTTGAGTGGAGATTTTTAAGGGGTGATGGGCAGATTAGGCTTTTATGAGAGGTGGATTCAAATTGTGTGATGAAATGCTTATCTTCAGCTTCCTATACTTTCTTCATTAATAGGGAACTTAGAGGTAAAGTGACTCATTCCAAAGGGCTAAGAGAATGCTGCCCTCTATCTTCTTACCTTTTCCTTCTTTATGCTGAAGGGCTGTCGGCCTTGTTTTCAGAAGCATAGCTGTTGGGTAATTTACATGGGGTGAATGTTGTAAGATTAGCTCCTTTTGTCTCTCACCTCTTTTTTGCAGACGACAGCTTAGTTAGATGTCAAGCTTGACATGAACAAAATGTACGACAGAGTTGAGTGGAGATTTTTGCGAAGGATTCTAGAGAGGAATGTATTAAAGTTAAAGAGATTTTAAGTGATTATAAAGCGGCTTCAGGGCAGGCAGTTAATTATGAAAAATTTTCTCTCTCTTTCAGCCCTAACACGCCCTCGAATATTAGAGCTTGTATTAAACAGATTTTTAGCATGGAGGTTGTTTTATGCCATAAGAAATATCTTGGGTTACCCTCAATGATAAGTAAGAACTCAAGGATAGGGTGTGGCAGAAGCTCTAGGGGTGGAAGGGGCGGCTGTTTTCAGTTGGTGAAAAGGAAGTCTTGATAAAGGCTGTTGCCCAAGCTGTCCCTACTTACGCAATGAGCTGTTTTAGGCTTCCTAAGTCTCTTATGATGGATATTCAAAAGTTATATGCTGATTTCTGGTGTGGAGAGAGTGAAAGCGCAAAAAGGCTCATTAGATGGCTTGAAATAAGCTCTGTCTACCAAAGGAAGAGGAGGGGTTTAGGTTTTAGGGCTGTGGAGTCCTTCAATCAAGCAATCCTGGCAAAGCAAGGCTGGGGGATTCTTTTTTGCCCATAATCTCTCATGGCAAGAATCCTAAAAACAAGGTATTTCCCTTACTCTTCCTTTCTTGATTGTGATTTGGGTAATAGACTGTCTTTCTTGTGGAGGAGTATTCTTTAGGGGAGAGAGGTGTTGAAGAAAGGTGTGAGGTGGAGAAATTGGTAATGGAGAGAAGATCTTGGTTTTTGGTAACCAATGGATCCCTAAGCCTTATATATTCAGTGTTCTGTCCCCAAAAAGCCTTCCTTTAGAAGAATCAGTCACAGGTTTGCTAGGTGGGCCTAAGAGATGGAATGATGACCTTGTTAGGCAATCTTTTCTACTATAGGAGGCTGAGCTAATTTTGAAAATCCCTTTGAGTTCTTCTCACTCGGAGGACTTTATATTATGGTATTTTGACAAAAAAAAAAAAGCAGAATTCAAAGTTAAAAGTGTATACAAGCTAGCAATGTCAATCAGGGATGTTGGGGCTGCCTCTTGCTTTAAAAGTCCCTTGGCATGGTAGAAAAAGCTTTGGGGTTTCCAAATTCGATCAAAATCTTCAACTGGAAAACCTCAAAAGAAACCTACCAACCAAAGCTTTTCTATGGATGAGGAAAATTGCTGTTTCAAACCTCTGCCAGTTCTATTTGGAAGGTCTAGAAACAGTAGACCATGTCTTGTGGGGCTGTGCGAGAATTAGACATCACTTGATATTTTGGTCTTTTCATTTCTATTTTTCAAAACTATTTTATTAAAAAAATTAAATTAATTTTTTTAAAAAAATGGAGATGGAATGGAGATCCCATCCACTGGGTTCCATTGCGATGGAAATCCAGGTAAGGATCTCCACTGGAATCCACAAAGAGATCTCCATCGCCGATAGAGGTAAGCCTCCTTATACTTATGGCGGCCATGGAGATCCATGAGAATATCCATTTGGATTGGTTGATATGTACCTCTGTTTTCTTTTATTTTTATAAATATTTGTACAAAGATGGATGGTGAAGCTCATATTTTTATTTTTATTTTTTATAAAACTCTTTTTTAATGATAGATGAACGGTGGAGATTCAATTTTTTTTTTGTAATTTTTATAAATGGTAATATCTAAAACCTTTTTTTTTTTTTTTGAGAAAATGCGTCTAACTAGCACCGTTTTGGCCTTGTTTTTTTTTTTTTTTTGTCTTTGTCACTAACTTAATAACTTGAGTTTTTAGTAGCAAAGTAAATGAAGCGACAAAAATGTCATTCTTGTACATCATTTCCATCTTTATGCTTATTTCTCTTTCTTCATAATTCTTAAAAACTTTAAATTTAATTTATATGTATTTTGATAGCATTTTTATGAATTTAAAACTATTATTTTATATATATAAAAATACATCAAAATTTGGAAAAAAAAGAGAGTTAAAACCCATTAATTATAAATCTTGGGCAAGACTTAATATTAAGTCTCAAATTTCGTCGAGGCTTGTTTCTAGGTTTTTTTTTAAAATCAAATTTTTTAGCCTATTTTTTTTGTTTTCAGATCTTTGGTATATCTCTTCCTTTTGATTTGGTTTTCAAATATATTTTCTCGCTTTTCTTTTTTACTTTAGTTTCAAGATATACTTTCTTACTTTTATGGCTTTTTTTAATTGAAAATTGTGTCTTGCGAAGAGAAAGAAGGATATTTTTATCTATGTAGTGACCAAATTTAGTCAGACCCAGATGTCCAAGCCCAAACTAGTCTAGCCCAAGTTAGTTAAAATCTAGAACAAAAGACATGGGCCCAGAGCTCAATCAATTGGGTTTTAAACCTCTCCAACGCCCAAGGCCTATTAAAGCTTCTACTAGGATCAACACATGATCCAAGTCCAAAAGCCCAAAGCCCAACACTTTGAAAATATTAGAAAAGACCTAAAGGTAAGGCCCAAGGCCTACGCGTCGACCCATAACCATTCGACCTAAGCCCATAACTATTAGACTTTACAAGTCTGATGGACCAAGTTAAGGAAGCAATCAAATCCTTCTTGATTTGGACCGAAAATCATGGTAGAGTGATCCACCCTCCAATGAGTGGATCGGACTCTATAAAAAGCAAACACTCACTCTAAGTGAGGGTTCACACATTTTTACACCTTAAGCAGTCATTAAGCACTCTAATTACTCCGTCAATTGCATGATTTTCGAGAATCAACTATCCAGGCGATTTCCAGCCAACTCTGACAATCCACGATCATCCCTCAATCACGACTCCAGTTTATGTTCTCTCACTACCACGACTCATGATGGCCATACCTTGGTATTCAGAAAGTATCACTATTCTCTCTACATTCATCCTTTACTCTACATATCTTTCAGTCTACTGACTTGACCGTCGAAGCGTATTTGGTCAGCATCGCCCCGGTGTCCCAAGTGTCCTATGGGTTACGTGTGCTCTTGTTTTGCAGGTTGTAGTGCCCTAATCATCACCCTACTGTTTTCGTGGTCTATAATTTGGTGCCTACCGTGGGGCACGACCAAGGAAGAAAATATCACTTTCGGGTTTCTAAGTTTATGGATGTTTTGAGGATAATATCGATATCGATGGATATTCTGTTGAAAATTGAAAAAAAAATATGAATATTTGCATCTTAAGTTAGCAATATTTTGTAAAATCTTAGGACAATCTTAAACAAATAATTATACATAAAATGAATCATAATTTAACAATAAATTAACATAATTATGAACTTATTATAAATTATAATATAAATAGAGTCCGTATAAAATTTTACATATCAAGTAGTTAATAGAATAATATTTTATTTTACTTTTATAATATTATAAACAATAGAAAATAAATTAAGCATTTAATAAACAAGATTATCATAAAAAAATATAGTTCAATAATTCTATCATTTACTATATGTTTAAAATTTAATACCAAAATGAATTTCTTGGTGGTTCACATACATAGTGTACATTTCCATCTTGATTTGAACAATAATTTTTTCAAGAAAATGTGCTTGCATAGTTTTCGAGGTAGTATTAATATGCCATGTGTATGTTGCTTGATTTCTTCCAACGGATCCATGAATTGGGTAGTTTGGATTTTACCCAACTTGGTGGATACTGCTGATCTGCGTGCATAAATATTGCATATAACATTTGTGACGAAGGATAATCAAATATACTACAGCCACCATAAGGTCTATAACTACTATAATTTGGTACTTGGGAACTTGACCCCGCCTGTGAACCACTGAAATAACTATTTTATGTTTCTATACTCCTTGAGGAAAAAGTCATAGTCAAAGAATCTTCATCAATTTGACTTATTCCTCTTTGTTTTCTAATATGATTTTGATCAAATTTTTTTTGATATGGTTCTCTACCTATACCAGCATCCCAACCTGCTGCACTAGTATCCCAACCTACCGTACTAGCATCCTAACCTATTGCACCATCATCCCAACCTTGTAAATAAACATCCTAACTTGCTGCACCAGCATTCCAATCTTCCCTCTCATTGCCACTATCTTTTCCTCCACTATTCCCATCAGAGGAATGTTGGTCATCAAAAGAGCTACAATCGTAACTCTATGTCTACACCAATTTCTTCTCCAATCACTTGTTCAACATTTATTCTCGTGTCTCGAGCATGAGAAATAATATGTGGATTAGGATTTTCCTCCTCATCATCCAAGTGGCCAGGTCTAACCCAATAAAAAATAGGATTCTCATTATTTTCCCCTGCTTCAGCAGCTACTTGAAGTAGATCCATAAAATCAGTCTTATTTACTTTATCTTTTTTAACTGTCATATCTCTATGCTTTGACTTCTTATTATAATAACAATAAACAAGTTGTTCAAGTTTAGAGTAGGCAAGACAATTCCTTTGTTTGGTGTGGATTAAAGTAAATGTGGACCAATTTCTTTTGCATACAGAATATGATGTTGTTTGTGATAGTATGCGAACTACTATTGCACGTAATGATGGAGCACTGTTCCCATACGAACTGTATATTGTTTTCAACAAAAATAATAATGAAGAATCTCATAATTGATTGAGATTTTTTATATAAAGATGTAAAAAAAATAAATAGTTGCAGATTGCAATGCATGTTTTTGTTGTTGTTTGAAATATGTATCACATGGTTTACCCATTTAATGTTAGATTCTTAGTCCAATTTTACTATTAACTATTTGTTTAATGATTTTTTTTAAAAAAAATAATTTTCAATTTATATTATTTTAACAATAATTTAAGTGTTTAAGATTAATTTTTTTTTAATATTTTACAAAATATCCATGAAGTTTCAAGGAAAAATTACAAAATTTCGAAAATCGGGATATTTCGAGATGGATATTTTGAATATTTCCCGATATTTTGTAAGATATTGGATATTTATCTGTTTCGATATCGGTTCATCCAAAATACAGAAATATCGGTGGATATTTCGGTATATCTTTCGATATTTAGTTCCTTGGGCATGACGACCTTTGAATGAGCAAAGCTAGAGCTCTACAGTAGCCGACGACTCAGCCCATGGCATAATGCAACTCCTCATCTTCCAGATGCATGAGAACATTTAAATACTCCAAGCTCTCGAGGAGTAGAACCAACTAGTCAGGGCTAAGAACCAAGAACTTCAAAGCAATGTTCACTCCTTGTCGACCGCTCAACCATATGGGGAGCCATTAGCCTCCCATGCACCATCACTCGACCAAGTCACTCTTACTCTACCCTACATGACCGTTCGAACAGAGGATCAAGGTATAAAAACTAGTGACCTTGACCCCATCCATATAGGTGGAGAGCATGACTTACAAGCAATAGGTAGAGCAGTCAGCCTTGTCCCCCCCTGTAATACCCCATGACCCGACCCGACTAGATCGACCCAGGGAGCGTTACCTGGTTTTCAAAACTTTACTTAATTCACTTTATAAATTACAAACAGTGAAAATCATATCAATTGTATTTTAAAAATGTTTTTCTAGTGAGCCCAGCAAAATTTATTTTCAAAATTTCGGCAGAGTTTCCTCTGTTTTTTTGAGTTTCTAAAACCTGTTTTCAACAAAATAAATCCAATACAATTTAATAGCAACACTTCTATATCCACTTTCAAACCAATGCGCACTCTGCCATATAGTGCGACTTCCAAACAGGTTTTAAAATAAAACAGTTCATAATTTACCCATTACAATCCTTTTTAAAATGAAAATGAAAAACAGAAATCAGAAAACAATTAATTACAAAACAGAATTATTTAACTCAATTACAGCTGAATAAACTGACTGTGAAGAACAAGTATCCGTTGCCTAGAATCGACGATTTGTTCGATCAATTGAGAGGAGCCTGTGTCTTCTCAAAGATCGACCTGAGATCGGGATATCACCAGTTGAGAATAAAAGAATCAGATGTTCCGAAAACTGCATTCAGAACCAGGTATGGACACTATGAATTTGTAGTGATGCCATTTGGGCTGACTAATGCACCTGCAGCCTTTATGGATCTGATGAACAGAATATTTCGGCCATACTTGGATCAGTTTGTAGTCGTGTTCATCGATGATATCCTGGTATACTCACAGACAGCTGAGGACCATGACAGACACCTCAGAGTAGTATTGCAGATTCTGAGAGAGAAGCAACTGTATGGTAAACTGAGTAAATGTGAGTTCTGGTTGCCTGAGATTGCATTCTTGGGTCACATTGTGTCAGCAGAGGGAATTAAGGCAGATCCGAAAAAGATTGAAGCGATAGTGGAATGGAAGCCTCCCAGAAATGTGACAGAAGTCAGAAGCTTTCTAGGCTTGGCAGGTTATTATCGACGGTTTGTGAAGGGGTTTTCCTCCATAGCAAGTCCGTTGACCAAACTACTGCACAAGAATGTCAGATTTGAGTGGACTGACAGATGCCAAGCAGCTTTTGACCGATTGAAGGCAATGCTTGTAGAGGCTCCAGTTCTGATTCAGCCTGTTTCAGGTAAAGACTATGTGATTTATAGTGATGCCTCACATCATGGTTTGGGATGTGTATTGATGCAGGAAGGCAAGGTGGTTGCATATGCGTCCAGACAGTTGAAAAATCATGAGCAGAATTATCCGATTCATGATCTAGAACTTGCAGCCATAGTCTTCGCACTGAAAATATGGAGGCATTACTTATATGGCGAGAAGTGTTATATCTACACGGATCACAAGAGTCTGAAATATCTGCCTACCCAGAGAGAGCTCAATCTGAGACAGAGACGATGGATGGAGTTGATTAAAGACTATGACTGTGTAATCGACTACCATCCAGGAAAGGCGAATGTAGTCGCAGATGCATTGAGCAGAAAAGCACTGTTTGCTCTGAAGGCTCTGAATGTTCATTTACAGCTGAATCCAGATAGTGCAGTGGTAGCTGAATTGATATGCAGACCTAGTCTGATTCAGCAGATTGCAGAGAAACAGAAGCAGGATGCTAGAATCCAACTGATATGTGAACAGATTCCAGAAGGGAAGCATCCAGACTTCTCAATCAGAACTGATGGCATTGTGTGTTTCAGAGACAGGATTTGTATTCCAGAAAATGAAGGAATTGAGAAAAATGATCCTGACAGAGGCACACAGTAGTTCGTATGCTATGCACCCAGGTAGCACGAAAATGTACAGAGACTTGAAAACTCAGTACTGGTGGTCTGGTATGAAAAAGGAAGTGATAGAATTTGTGAATAGATGCTTGACTTGTCAACAGGTGAAAGCCGAACACCAGGTTCCATCAGGATTGTTACAGCCAATAGCAATACCTGAATGGAAATGGGATCGCATCACAATGGACTTTGTCACTGGATTGCCACTCACCCGGAGTAAGCACGATGCAATATGGGTTATAGTGGACAGATTGACGAAGTCGGCACATTTTCTACCTGTCAGAACTGACTACTCTCTGGATCGACTAGCTGAATTGTATATCAGAGAGATAGTTAGATTGCATGGAGTGCCTGTATCCATTATATCAGATAGAGATCCGAGGTTTACATCCAGATTCTGGAAGAAATTTCAAGAAGCCTTGGGTACTCGACTGAGCTTTAGTACAGCCTTCCATCCGCAGACAGACGGCCAATCAGAAAGGGTGATTCAGGTGCTTGAAGATATGCTCAGGAGTTGTGTTATTGAGTTTGAAGGAAGTTGGGCGGATCATCTCCCATTGATTGAATTTGCCTACAACAATAGTTACCAGTCGAGCATAGCTATGGCACCGTATGAGGCACTGTATGGAAGGAAATGCAGGACTCCATTGTGCTGGACAGAGTTAGGAGAGGACAGGTTAGTAGGCCCAGATTTGATTCGACAGACTGAGGAGAAGGTGAAGATTATCAAGGATCGATTGAAAGTTGCTTCTGACCGACAGAAATCCTATGCGGATTTGAAAAGAAAAGAGATAGAATATGATGTCGGTGAGAAAGTATTTTTGAAAGTATCTCCGTGGAAGAAAGTGCTTCGATTTGGCAGAAAAGGTAAGTTGAGTCCTAGGTTTATTGGGCCATACGAAATCATTGAACGTGTGAGACCAGTAGCCTACAGACTTGCTTTACCTCCAGAATTGGAAAAGATCCATAATGTGTTCCATGTATCGATGCTGAGGAGATACAGATCTGATCCTTCCCACAGAGTGCAGGCCGAAAGTATTGAGATCCGACCAGATTTGTCATATGAGGAGGAACCAGTACAGATTCTTGATCGGGAGATCAAAGAATTAAGAAATAAAAGAGTGCCATTGGTGAAAGTTCTCTGGAGGAACCATAAAGTAGAAGAAGCTACCTGGGAGAGTGAAGAAACGATGCGACAACAATATCCCCAACTGTTTCATTGAGGTAAATTTCGAGGACGAAATTTCTTAAGTGGGGGAGAATTGTAACATCCCAGATTTCGGGTGATGAATTTTTGATATATGTGATATATGTGAAAATAAAATTTTACTATTTGAGGGGGTGTAAAATGAATGAAAAATGAAAAATTGGAAAACTGGACCAGAGAGCATCGCGACCTGGTCACCGCGACCACAGGTCGCGACAGCTCGCTCGCGGTGAAAAACGCAAAATCTGGCAGTGAGTACCGCGACCAGTCACCGCGACCACAGGTCGCGATGGCTTGCTCGCGATGAAAATGGCAAAACCTGGCAGTGAGCAACGCGACCAGCCACCGCGACCACAGGTCGCGATGGACTGCTTGCGACGAAATTGTCAAAAACAGGCAAAGAGCAACGCGACCATTCGCGCGACCAGGGCGCGCTCGCGACGAAGGCGGTGCGCGCATTCCAGTGAGCATCGCGACCTGGTGCCGCGACCACAGGTCGCGACGGCGGTCGCGGTAGCGAAAAAAAATATAAAAAAAAGAAGTGGCTTCTCGAGGAAGCCAGAAATATCACAGAACAGAGAGAGAGAAAAGAGCGAGAAAAAGAAAGAAGAAAAGGGAGAAGAAAGAGAAGAAGAAGAAGGAAGAAGAAGAAGAGGAAAGAGAAGAGAAAGGAAGGGAAGGAAAACGAAATCGTGGAACGCGATTCTCGAACGAAAAAACTCGGATTTCCAAGTAGGTGTACTCTCGTTTCGAAATCGTTTCGAGAAATAGTTCGTTTACTTACTTTCGTTTTAGTTTTCGATTTCATTTCTCGTTTTGTTTTCGTTTTCGATTTCGTTAAAAGTTTTCGATTTCGATTATTCGTATGAAAAATGTTTATATTATATGTAAAATCGATGATTTGTGGATCTATGGTTGATTATTGTTGATTTCGATATTTATATGATTATTGTTGATGCGTTTGAATATTTATATGATTATTGTTGATTTCGTTACATGTTGTTGATTTCGGAAAGATTCGGAAAGATTTTATATTATATCGTATTGTTTGTGAAAATCGTTTATCGAAACGGCCCTAGGCTACGTAGACATAGAAGTGGATATAGGAGGTTGGTATACCAGCTGGGTTTTATTGAGCAGTACTGCGCCGATATTGATTGATTGATATTGATGATATTGATGTACCTCCTCTTGGATTCGTCCAGAGGCTGGGAGATACGTACCTCCTCGGGATTCGTCCCGGGGGTTGGGAGTTAATGTACCTTCCCAAGGATTCGTTCCTGGGACAGGAAGCTATGTACCTCTCTAGGTTCCGTACCCACGGTCCTAGAGTTGGGAGACACGTACCTCCTCAGAATTCGTTCTGGGGGTTGGGAGCTTGACCCATATTCCAGTCCGTATATGTTTAGTATTCTAGTGGGCCAAAATTGATAGAATTGAAAGTGAATCGAATGATTTTATTGATCGAATTCTTATGTTGATTTAATTATTGTACTTCGAGAAATTGAAATTGTTTAATGATTTAATTTTGGAAATTCAATTGTTTTGAAATCGATTAGTGATGAAAATGTTTATCTTGTGGTTTATTTCTCTTTAAAGACTAATTATATTGTAGTTTATTTAATTGAGTTTTTAGTACACCCACTAAGCTTTATGCTTAGCGCGTTAGTTTGTGTCTAACGCGTAGGTACCAGGAATCCGGACGAGGCGAAAGACTGAAGAACTGGAGGAATTGCAGACTGAGTCACAGGATTGTACAGTGGTAGCTTACTTTGTATGTGTATATATTTGAAAGCAGCTTCGGGAATTTGTAAAAAGTTGTACCGTTTGTAATTAATTATTTAGTTACTGTTTTTAATAAAATATAAGGTCAGTTTGTTTTATTTTAAATTGTGATTAATTGCACTAACTAGTGCGCAACTTTTGAAATGTCTACTAGTGTTCTGAAATTGGTATTGAATGATGGTGTAAAACAGTTTTGGAAAGTCGAAAAACAGAGGCACGCTACGAATTTTCGTAAAACTTTTACTTGTATGGCTCACAAATTTTGAAATGTATAGTTTGAAAGTTTGAAAGTGAGAGTGTGCGTCCGGGCGGTCGGCTGGGTGGGGGTGACTACCTCCCCATTGAAGGACGTTCTACACAAGCCCGAACTATTCGGTCAACTTGTCAAGTGGGTTATAGAATTAAGCGAGCACAATATCAACTATCAGCCTCGAACCGTGATCAAGTCCCAAGTACAAGTTGACTTTATTGCTAACTTCATACCAGGTACATGTCCTCAAATTGAGAAGGAACTACTCACCTTGTGGACGACTCTACAGAAGGCAAGTGGACCCCCGTAGTTGATGGCTCTAGCAACGCCAAAGGTAGTGGACTCGACATAGTCCCCACCTTACCTGATGGACACGTATTCGAACAATCCATTCGTTATGGTTTCAAGACGATGAATAACAGAGCAAAATACGTAGCTTTCATAGCTGGGTTGACCTTAGCCAAAGATATGAGAATCAAGTGACTCTCAATTGACAGTAAGGCAATTGTAAGGGTCTTACCAAGCTAGAGATATAAAGATGACATCCTACCTCACACTCATGAAGCAACTATAAGCTTCATTCGAGTCGTTCGACATTGATCAGGTCCCACGTTCAGAAAATTCACATACGGATGCTTTGGCAAACCTTGGATCAACACTCGACATGACCAAAGAACGCTCCTATTCCCATCATCTTCATCCAATGGTTGGTTGTATGGAAGCAAGTAGAAGGAGAGGCCACTCACATCACGGTCGAACATACATGGATGACCCCCATATTCAACTACCTAGTCAACAACACCCTACCGTCCGACTAGAACGAGGTGCATAGGATCAAGATCAAGGCGGTCGGGTTCTTAGTCATAAACAAAAAGCTCTACAAGAGTTTGTACTTTGGTCTATACCTCAAATAGTGTCGACTCGACTGAAACACATCAAATACTTAAGGATCTTCATTAAGGTGAGTGTGAGAACTATTCCACTGGTAGAAGTCGAGCCAATCGAGCCCTCACAGCTGGGTACTACTGGCCTACCAAACGATCCGACTCCCACAACTATGTAAAGAAGTGCGACCCATGTCAATGCTTCGCTAAAGTGTCTCACTTACCACCAGAGCAACTCCACCATATCACTTCTCCATAGCCCTTCATGAAATGAAGGATGGACATAATAGGAAAAATGACAACCGCGTCGGGTGGATGAGTATTTATGCTAGCAATGATAGACTACTTCACAATGTGGGTCGAAACAGAAGCCTACCAAAAGTTCAAGGACCAAGAAGTCATTAGCTTCATTTGGAAGAATGTGATCTGTCGGTACGACATACCGAAGGAGATTGTCATGGACAACAGGCCTTAGTTCATCTCTTCGACTTCCAGAACTTCTGCGATGAATGGGGCATTAAGTTGGGCTACTCGACTTCTCGATATTCTCAAGCAAATGGTCAAGCTGAGTCAACCAACAAGATCATTGTCTCTACCCTTAAGATGCAACTCGACCATTACAAAGGCAAATGGGCAGACGAACTACCAGCATCCTATGGTCCTACCATACGACCGCCAGAACATCGACTTAGGAAACACCGTTCTCCCTAGCCTACGGATCAGAAGCAATGATCGCCACTAAGGTAAACTTCCCTTCCTATAGGTTCAAACATGCGACTAAGGAACAAAATAACAAAGAGTTAACTAGAAAACTTGACACCATCGATAAAAGGAAAGACAAAGCTCTACTACGACTTTTGATCTACCAACGGAGGATCGCTCGACACTACAACAAAAACCTTTGTATTCGTACATTCAAGATCGGCAATTGGGTCCTACGTCAAGTCTTCTAAGGGACTAAAGAACCAGGAGCTGGCAAATTAGGACCTACGCGGAATGAACTCTACCAAATCACAAATGTAGTAGGACAATATGCCTATAATCTACGTTGCATAGATGACAGAGAAATCAACAACAATTGGAACACGATTGATCTTAAATTGTATCATTTTTAAAACCCTTGTCTTTAAATATATCATTTGTTATTTTATTGAATAAACAAAACTGATTTAGGAATCGGAGGGCCGTTGGTGAAACCAACAGCCATCTATAACCCTACTCTACGCAGGTTGATGCAGCATGACACTCTTCGCATTCAAGGAACACGTCTCGCGTCAGCCATTACATAAGCTTGAAACTAGTCACTCGACTAAGCAACCTGCACTCAAGGATCAAGTCCCTCACATTCGACTCGACATAAAGTTCAAGTGTGAAACCAAATAATCCACACTTCAACTGAGGGCAAGAAGACTTGATTCCAGATGGACTCTACCAGTTCGACACTCGACACTCAACTAGATTAATACTTGACACTTGAGTTCATCAAAAACTTTCAAGTATGATTCATCATTCATTCGATCAGTTCGACACTCAACACTCGACCATTTCTTACTTAACAATGCATCACATGTCATATGTGCATTGACCTAACTATTTCCTACTCGAAATATCATCAAATGGAATATATTGTTTGAATTTTAATAAATAAAAGTTTGATTTTTTATGTCTATTGTTACTCGACCCAATCGAAATACCATGTACACGACGAGTTACGCCCTAATGCTCATTCAGCTCGGTCACGCAACCAAATCTGATTATTTCAAAGTTATACTCTACATTGACTCGACCTAGTCGAACCCAAATCGGCTCGATACCATAAATAGTATCCAAGATATATGAAGGAGAAAATTTCAAAAATTTACTAAGTATAAAAAATGAACTTCAAAGTAAAGAATGTTCAAGTATCCCAGCCCTTCATGGGCAAAAATAAAAATCAAATTAAAAAAAAAAAAAAAAAGTACCAGTGCTTCATGGGCAAAATATAATTGTTCGATAAATACAACCCTCAATGGGCGGCCTTTTGGTCGTTCTTTTCTTTTTCTTGAGCCTGGAGGAGATGGCTTATGCCTTAATCGATCGCATTAATTGAATCTATCTCCTTCAAACGACTTCTGTCTTCAAGAAAGAGTAGGCTCTTGACCTGAGGAAGGAGGGACCCAAAATCAGAGTAGGCCGATGCATCCTGGGGGAAGGAGAGGGCGATCGACGCCTCGCTCTTACTAGCAGAGTCCTCCATCTACCTCTTCTGTCCAATCGAGCTCGGCTTGACAATTCCTTTGCCTCGACCTAGAGAAGGTGGATGAAGCGGTGTCATCATGTGTTCGACCTCGACAGCTGCTTTGGTCGGCTTCTTTGCACTCCTCTTTTTCCTCTCTTGCTACCGCTTCAGCACCTCGTCGGCATTAGGGATATTAAAAGCTCTAGTCATTATGTCCACTGCGAAAGTTTGCTCGATGTCAGAGACTGAACTAATAAACTGAGTCCCAAAAAGTCGTTCGACATTCTGCCTAACCCTAACATATTCCACCAGATTTTTAAGTAATAGGTAAAACTTACTTGATTCGTTTAGTGTCGAAACATGCCACAGTCGACTCGACCTAGGAGTTTGCTTGACAATGATCGACCTCTAACTCCTCTCTTTCTTACTGTACGACAAAACTGACTCGGTACGCTTACATAGATCAACCCCTCAAAAGCTTGAGCTCGACTAATATTCCTTGCTTTTACAAAGAAAAACTACATAAGAAACCAAAGAGGAACACGACACTACAAATCATTTATAACTATGTAGCATACACGACTCGACAAATTTGTAACCCACCAGCCTTCTACCATGTCGAACGCATAGTCGAGTCCCCCATGGGCCACTCGACTGAGAGACCATGAGCGAAGAAGTACCTATCCTTCTAGTGGCGATCGTTGGTGGTTAGCTCATTTTGAGGTGCTTACGGTTATTTCAAAAAATGAAGGTGTATCGACTCTTCTCTATGTCGTACTCCCTTAAAGAATAAGGCCTTGTTTGTTATGCAGGACATGACGAGGATTAGACTAAATTCAGTCATATTCTACGTTTGGCAGCTGTATGAGATTACCTATGTAGCTGCTAAGCAGGGAAAATTGTCCCACCTCCAAGCTTGGGACAATTTGTCCCAAGCTATACATCTTTTTTTTTCTTTTTTTTTTAAAAAATTATTATTAAAAAAATTATATTTAATTTAAATAGTTTAACTTTTACTTTTTTTTTTGTTCAATCTCATATTGCACTAAACAAGAGATAATATTATTTTTAATCTAATCTGTACTGCACCAAACACATGAGAGTACTAATTAGTCCAATCTAATCCAATCCAATCCCACAAAAATAGTCCAATCCAATTCCGTACACCAAACACACCCTAAGTGTAGAACAGGTCGGATAGACCGAATTCTATCGACTCTATCATAAAATTGTTCAAATGTAAGCAGTATTCTCCACCCATTAGGCATCAGTTGGCTCGAAGTAGTTGAGCGCTTTTCTAGCCATCTGAGGAACGGGAAGTCGAAGCCCGAGCTTCTAGAATGAGTACTCATAGAAGCATGTCCACCCTGGAACGTCCCAATCTGGTATCTCTTCATTCGAAGGGACCCTGAGCTTGACCCTCTTGGGTATTCCATAGTAGATCCTGATTCGACTTAGATCCGCCTCGTTAAGTTCATTTGGTGGGTTGATCAAAAGTAAATCTAAGGGTCTACTCGGTCCTGCTGGGTATGGTCCCAAAGATCCAAAACCTGTCCTCGACCTGCTTGGAGGGTTGACTAGCCTTACTCCAAGGGGTGGCTCGACCGCTATCGCTTGAGTCCCTCATACAGGGACCAAAAGATGCCCTTGACATCAGCCTCTACCCTAGTGTCTACTTAGTGACCTTGACGCTTCGATTTCTCGACTCCTCTTAAGAGTCGGTCGACACCCCACGACCTGATGTGCTAGGAGCAGTATCCTCACCTCACCTCGACATGTTGCCTACAAGGTCTGTCGACCAAAATGTGACACTTAGTATAAAAATTTAATCACCCTACACGATACTATGGACTTGACATTAATATCTTACAGTCGGCAGCTCGACTAACACGTGATCAAAGGCAAATTAGTGTCCAACCTAGAACCTACTCACTCGACATCATAAATGAAGTGCCAGTACTAGGTCGTATGACACCTCGACACCCTACTATCGTTCGACGTAACCTACAAACTTATGCAATAAGAAACCTAAGAGTTTCTAAGGATTAAAATCAAGGAAATTTTTTTTCTGTTCCCTACTCGAAGAACATTAAGAACAGTGCAAGACTAGAAACTTCAAAAACAAAACCAATCAAAGGCAAAAGTCAGGAAACTTACCAAAAGAAGGTCATAATCGAAGAGAACTCGCCAATAAATGCACGAAACTCGCAAGAAAAAGCTTGAATAGACACCGGAATACGAAAGGCCTTAATTGAACTTAGAGAGAGAAAACAAAAAGGTTGGAAACTAAAAATGAAGATACCATGGTGAAATAAGGAGAGAGAAATAGGGGCGGGAATTATAAACAAGTTGGTGGTGATGTTGCACCCAATTATTGGTCACGTCTTCTCATAACTGCTAACACGAGACACGAGGGATCTGGCACCTTCCCAACGCAATGCCATGATTGATGATGCCAGCTGTCGAAGCAAAACAACAGCCACTTACTTGGACATTCCTACTCGACATGGTCATTCGATCTATGTCGAAACCATATACTGAATGACCTTTTTATAAAGGCAAAAGCCTCATGTTGTTCAACTCGACACTTATCATCTACATAACATGGTCGATTGGTAACCCTGTATGAGAGTATATACAAACTCAAAATAAGTATATGTCTCTCTACTCGACATTGAGAAGCTCCAAGCTTCTCGACTCGACATTGAGAAGCTCAAAGCTTATTGACTTGACATTGTCATAAACTGACTCAAACAACTATCAACATCTATAACACATGTCTATATTACATGTCTGCACGACTGTCTACACAATGTCTACATGGCGAGGTCAAACCATGATCAACATGGCCATCCAAACGAATGATATAACACCACACTACTCGACTCGACCTCTCTACTCGATATAGTCGAACCATTGACTCCACGACTCCTAGAAATATGACACTGATGGTCGACTCCTTCACTTTATTTGACCTGGTCGAACCTACATGGCAAACTCCTTGACATGAGTATTTAGCTTATTGCAAGAAGTTTGTAGGCAAACTGTAGCGACCAAATTTAGTCAGGCCGAAGATGTCAAAGCCCAAACAAGTGTCTAGCCCAAGTTGGCTAAAATCTAGAATAAAAGTCACATGGGCCCAGGGCTCAATCAATTGGGTTCTAAACCTTTCCAAGGCCCAAGGCCTATTAAAGCTTCTACTTGGATCAATACATGATCCAATTCCAAAAGCCCAAAGCCCAACACTTTGAAAAGATTAGAGAAGACCCAAAAGTAAGGCCTAAGGCCTACGTGTTGACCTATTACCATTCGACCCAAGCCCATAACCATCAGACTTCAAATGCTAAGGCCTACGTGTTAACCTATTACCATTCGACCCAAGCCCATAACCATCAGACTTCACATTTGAAGTCTGATGGACCAAGTCAAAGAGACAATCAAATCCTTCTTGATTTGGGCCGAAAATCATGGTAAAGTGATCCACCCTCCACGAGTGGATCGGATTCTATAAAAAGCATAACCTCACTCTAAGTGAGGGTTCACACATTTTTTCACCTTAAGCAGTCATTAAGTACTTTAATTACTCCGTCAATTGCACGATTCCCAAGAATCAACTATCTAGGCAATTTCTGGCCAACTCCGACAATCCACGATCATTGCTCAATCACGACTCCGGTATATGTTCTCTCACTACCACGACTGACGACGATCATACCTTTGTATTCAGGAAGTATCACTATTCTTTCTACATTCATCCTTTACTCTACATACCTTTCAGTCTACTGATTTGACCGTCGGAGCATATTTGGCCGGCACCGCTCTGGTGTCCCAAGCATCATACGGGTTACGTGTACTCTTGTTTTACAGGTTGTAGTGCTCCGATCATCACTCTACCATTTTCGTGGTCTACAATCCTACAATCCAAAAATCCATTTAGGTGCTATAAACTAAGATTATTAACTTAGTGACATGTACAAAAAGTCAACACCCGGGTGCTAGAAATTTTAGGAGGCTTTTTCTCTTTTTGACAATAATTTAAGTTAATGACGTTTTGATAATTTCTTCGAGTTCTTATATATATATATATATATATATATGTATACACACACACATATATATATATATATATATCACAATTTATGAGTTATTTTGTGTAACTAACACCAAGTAAGTTAGTGAAAATAACACCAATTTGATGTTTAGGACAAAATTGCTCCCCATTTCACTTGTAAAACAAAATGAATGTCATCTTTCACAAAACCCAAAAGACAAAAAAGAGAAAGTAAGGAGGAGGTATTTGAAGGGATGACCAACGACGACGGCGGTGGCGACAACTCCAACGTCAATGGCGACTTCGACTTCGATGACTGGAAATTCGAGCACTTTTGACATCGATATAGTTCGTGGTAATTAAATTAGTTCACGGTAACTAAAATAGTTTGTGGTAACTACATTAGTTCGCTGTAATTAAAAAATAGTTCACGGTAACTAAAAATAATTCACTGTAACTAAATTAGTTTACGGTAACTAAACAATAGTTCACACTAACGAAATTAGTTCCTGATAACTAGACTAGTTTACAAAAACTAAATTAGTTCATGGTAACTAAAAAAATAGTTCACAATAACTTAAGGAAATAGTTCAAGGAGAGCACAAATTTCAAATAAATACACCGTTCAAATCAACTAAAATCTACTTTTAAGAGAAATATTTATCTCTAAAAATTTCCACAAAGCCAAAGAACTCGAGAAAGAGCACAATTCCTTATTTTCTTTAATGCCCCATAGTTTAAAAGTAAATCCAAGAAAGAAATGAGAACAATTATAGAGTGAGATCGAGAAAAATAAAGAGAGGAGAAAGACTTTGGACGTGAGAGCTGTTAGATAAAATCATAGTTAAAGGTAAAAGAAGACAAAAATAAAAGGAGATTTAATAAAGGGTATAATGGGTAGTTTACATAAATATGTGCTATTTTTATAAAAATTATTAATGCGTACTAGTGTTATAAAAAATGCTAAAATATGTGTTATTTCTTACCAATTTCTCTTTTTGAGAATTGTGATAAGGGTATAAAGAATTTTTTAGTGATCAAACATGATCCACAATTAAAACCATCAGGATTTACTAAATATAGGGGCATGTAAATGTAATTTTTTTTTAAAATTGTTTGTTTTTGTAAGAGGCCAAACCTCATGTACTTTTTATGTAATTTGCTTTTCTTTTAAATAGATTTTAATATAGAAAAAAAATCGAAATTGTACTTTCCTTATGATACAAATCTGTTCCCAGACTTCACTAATTTCTTTAGTAAAATAAATGGACATAACAAAGCTTAAACTGTTAAACAATATTAAATACACTGCTTAAATCAACTAAAATATACTTCTAAGAGAAATATTTATTGCTAAATAATTTTTACAAATCCAAAAAACTCGAGAAAGAGCATACCTTATTTTCTTTAGTGTCCCTTAACTTAAAAGTAGATCCAAGAGAGAAATAAGAAGGATTGTAGAAAGATAATTTGAAATCGAGAAAAGTAAAAAGAGGAGAAAGAGTTTGAACGTGAGAGTTGTGAGATAAAATTATAATTAAAGCTAAAAGATAATAAAAATAAAAAAAATATTTATTGAAGGGTATAACGAGTAATTTATATAAATATACGCTATTTTTATAAAAATTATTAAAATGGTATTAGTGTTATAAAAAATGCTAAAATAGGTACTATTTGTCACCAATTTTTCTTTTTGAGAATTGTGATAAGAGTATAAAGAACTTTTTGGTGATCCAACATGATCCACAATTAAAACCAACCGGATTTACTAAATATAGGGGATTGTAAATGTTATTTTTTTTAAAAAATTGTATGTTTTTGTAAGAGGCCAAACCTCATGTACTTTTTGTGTAATTTGCTTTCCTTTAAATAGATTTTAATTTAGATAAAAAAACAAAAATAAATTATAACATTGAAAATGGTGCTGTCCTTCTGATACAAATCTGTTCACAGACTTCACTAATCACTTGAAAATAAATTAAAATTAATTATTAATAAAAATAAACGCCTACAGTCAACTCAGCACCTCTTAATTACGTTTTCCCGGAAAACACTTTCCCTCGATTTTTCTCGAGAACCAAACAAACCCACATCACTCTCTCTCTTTTCAACTCTTTTCTTCATCGTTCCGGATTCACAATCTCCCGATCACCTCACCCATGTTTGGCTGCCCACTAAATGGTGGCAAAACCAACACAAAGTCAAATCTTGAACCCAAATCTTTTACTTAATTGTGTTCACTTTCTTTCTAACTTAAAAACATATTATGTTTTTCAGGTACTTGGGATTTGATTTTCTCTCACAATTCATGGCTTTCTTGGATTTGTTTCAAGATTTGATTTTTATGTTTGTTTCTTGAATTTGTAATGCAGGGTTTGTTTTTGAATTTCAAGATTGGATTTTTATTTTTTATTTGTTTGCTTGATGAGACATGATGGTGATCAAATCGAAAATGAAATTGATAGCCCTTTTTGTGCTGGGTATGTCAATGGGATCTCTGGTGGTGCACCTTTCTATCACAAAGTTTTCTGGTATGGGTTTGGTGCAGTATAGTTCAATGGCTGGTCTTAGACAAGATTTTGATTCTTTGTTGGGGCCCCAGGTGAGCTTTGGATCATATTGTTCTGTTTTTATGTTGTGTAGGTGTATAATGTATCTGTCTGTATCCGATTGCATGCATGGTATTTTTAGCTGATGTGTAAGCTATTGTCTCTTTTTGATGTTACAGCGCAGTAGAAACAAGAAGCTATGGGGGGCTGTGAAGTCCTTGGGATCTTTGCAGCCGTATGCTAATCCAAGAACCAACTATCCTGGTAAAGGGTTTTCCTCAAGCTGCCATGTAAATCTGTTAAATTTGTTTATTGCGCTCTTATTTTTATTCTTTTACAATATCATTTTAAGGTGGAAATGTGAAATGGCCTGGTGTGAAAAACAGTTGGATTTGGTTCATAAGAGGTTTCTAGATGGCAGCTATTTTTATTATCATTGATTGCGAGATAATTTTCAAATTTCTTAGTTATGTCAATGCGCGTATTGATATACCATGAGGTTTTATGTTGCCCCAGACTGTTTCATATAGAAAATTGTGTAGATGTGGCTTTTTTTGGTATCATTTATTTCACATGATTATTCTAGGGAGGTAGCACTTAATTTTGCAGCTTATATTAAAGCTAAATTGTTATAATGGACATGAAGGCTTGTTGAGTCGAATTAGTGAGATGTTACTAGATTTAGGTTTACTCCTTTTTATGATTGAATTAACCTGTTAATATTTTCTTCATTTATCTTTTTATGATGTTTTCATAAAGCTATACAATTTCAAAATTAGAAGTATAAGATGTATTACATTAAACATCTGTTGTCCTGCCTTGAAAACATTGAATGTGATTGAAAGAAGAGATTCACAAGGGGTCTTTAATATCTCCGAGTCATGTTATCTTCTAATTTAGAGATATGACCTTGTAGCAGTTTATTTATACCATTTAGGTTCTGTGGGAAGGATGGTACATCACAATTAATTTTAAGGCATTGTTGTGGTTAAATCTCACTTTTCATTTCAAGTGATCTTTTCATGATGTTGCATCCTATATGATATGTCCAATATGTTAAGACAAACTAACAAAAGAATTTTTTATTTTTTTTTTAACCAAAGTTGACTATATTTTTTTTTTTTATTTTAAAAATGAGTAAGATGCATCTTCATTCTTTGGTTTTTCTCTTTGTTATAAAATAATTTTCAGAGCTTAACTATACATCTCCAACTTATCTTTTACTTTTTATACAGCTCCAAGTGAAAACAACAATGGCTTCATCTATGCAAAAGTTTTTGGAGGGTTTGAGAAGATAAGATCCTCGGTATGATTTGTTTGATGTACTAAAGTTATCTTTGTTATTATTTCTAAGGGAGTTCATAACATTTTTGTTAATTTTCTAGATCTGTGATCTTGTCACCATATCCAGGCTATTAAATGCTACTCTTGTGATTCCAGAGATTCAAGAAAGTCTCCGCTCGAAAGGCATCAGGTAATTCACACTAGCTGTCTTAATCATTTGTTTAAATGAATGTTATTTATGATTGTAAACCATTACATTTTCTTATTTTCTTTCCATTTTGACTGTCATGCAGTAATAAGTTCAAGAGTTTTTCCTACCTGTACGATGAGGAGCAATTCATAGCATCACTCACAAGTGATGTAGTTATTGTGAAGACCCTCCCTGAAAATTTGAAGGAAGCAAGGAGGAGGAATGAGTTCCCTGTTTTTAAGCCCAAAATTTCTGCTTCTACGAATTATTATATAAAAGAAATTTTACCAAAGTTAAAGAAAACCAAAGTTATCGGGTTGCTTCTTACAGATGGAGGATGCCTCCAGGTAATGTTCTTTTCTTTGTGAAGATTTATATGTGAGTTTCAACTGTGATAGATATTCCTTTTCTTTTCCCTTAATGTAGAAGTGCAGAAAGTTACTTTTCTGAGGTTTATATATGAAGTGTGTAGTGCTTTGAACATTGTGCAGCACTTTCTTTTATGCATATAGCTGATGTTTGGTCTTCTACTAGCATTGTCTAATATTTTCCATATAACAGGTCTTTTATTCTTTTCATATCTTTTGTCTTTAATTTGTATATGTCAACTAGAATCGGAATTCCTTTTATATTGGAGGTGTCATTGATATTGTTAGGTCACATGTGCCTTTTCAAGTTTTTCTCAGTGCTAAAAGCAAATGTTGTTGATGGATGTGCTGTGGGTTTATATATTCACTCTGTACGTTCCCTGGTTGAGAGTGCTCTTCTAGAGGTTTTGCGTTGCGATGCCTCCCATATGAAATAAATCTGTAGAAGATGGCAATAATGATAAAATGAACAAGAACTTATATTGTCAACCTTACAGCAATCTGGGGCAATCTTCCCTCAATTTTTTTTTGCATGTATAGGTTATTTATCTTAGGAAGTAAAAACTCTTCTGCCTTATGCACAGAGGGTAATGAATTTAATGGGTGATATTGTGGTCTATTATTATTTTTACTGGAGAATTTTACCTTCTTGTTGACGATGGGAATTTAATTTGTATTAGGTTCTCTGGTTTATTTTAGTTCTCAAGATTGTTTGATTGACATTTTAACTACATACTGGTTTGGGTAAAACTTGGGGCATTGAAAGTTGAGTATGGATGCCTTCACTGGGATCTGTTATGTTAGTGTTACATTGATGTGTTTTCAGTTAATTTCTTGTTTTCTTATTCTTTTACTTTTAAAAAGAAATCAATGAATCTAAAAAAATAATTCATCTTCTTTTCAGTCAATTCTCCCGCGTAGCATGTCCGAGTTGCAGAGACTTAGATGCAGGGTTTCCTTCCATGCACTACAGTTTCGTCCTGAAATTCAGATTCTTGGTCGGCGAATGGTAGAGAGGTATAATTTACTGCTTGCCTTATGCCTGATGGATACAATTGTTTTGCTGTTCAAATGTTTCTGTTGGCAGCTATTCTTACATTGAAAAATGGCCTTATTATTTGTGCATGAGGAAATTTGGGGGCTTGAACTAGCCAATGAAGTTGTGTATAGAATATTTAAACTTAATACATCCTTGATATGCCTGAAATGCTTGCCTGCTTATATGTATCTGAGCGTTCTAACCATCTTTTCAGGTTAAGAGCATGGGGACAACCTTTCCTAGCTTATCATCCTGGCTTAGTAAGAGACACCTTGGCATATCATGGTTGTGCAGAACTTTTTCAGGTTAATTGCTCCTTTTCTTTTTGCTATGACTTTACAGGATTAAGTTGCTTGTTTGTTATTTGTTACTCTGTCTCATCTATTTGTACTAGTTTCCTTTGTTGCACCAAAATGGAAGGCAAACTAGTATTATAAAAATTCTCTTTTTTCCTTTCTAATTATTCAGTTGAGGAGTGTGCCTCAAAATAGCTAATAAGGAAGAATAAATCAACATATTTATTCAGTTTTTTGTAATATTTCTGACTTCTTCGTATAACCTGGTGCTTCTTCTAGGATGTTCACACTGAACTCATACAATATCGAAGGGCACAGATGATCAAACAAGGGATTGTTAATGAAAAACTTAGCATAGAGTCACATTTGCGTAGAGAAAATGGTTCCTGTCCGCTCATGCCTGAGGAGGTAAGTGGAGCATTAAACGTCCACTTCCTAATGATGTATGTAACAGTTGTAGTATTCTAGCCTTGACTGGTATTTAGTTATCTGGATCATGCTGATAACATTAAGATTATTTTTTCTTTTGTCTATGTCTTTGGAAACCTATATTCATGTAGAACATGATAATTGATTGGAATTTTTGACATTGAAACTTCTTCAGGTTGGACTTCTTCTTCGAGCGATGGGCTATCCTCCTAAAACAATTATATACCTGGCAGGTTCTGAAACCTTTGGTGGTCAACGGGTTTTGATCCCTATGCGTGCTATGTTCTCCAATATAGTAGATCGCACTTCCTTGTGCAGCAAGAAAGAGTTATCTGATTTGGTTGGTCCTGAAACATCTCTTCCTGAAGATCTTTATCCCCCACCTCCTTCCAAAAGTGAGAAACAACTTAAAGAAGAGTGGAATAAGGCTGGGCCTCGGCCTCGTCCTCTTCCTCCACCTCCAGATAGACCAATTTATCAACATGAAAAAGAAGGTTGGTATGGTTGGATCACTGAGACTGACACAGAGCCAAATCCTTCAGCTGTGGATCTGAGGATGCAAGCACATAGGTTGCTCTGGGATGCTCTTGATTACATCATCTCTGTGGAAGCTGATGCATTTTTTCCTGGATTTCACAATGATGGTAGTAGATGGCCAGATTTTGCAAGCTTGGTCATGGGACAGCGACTTTATGAGAGCCCTTCTTCTAGAACATATAAACCAGACAGGTAAGATGAGCATTAAGTTGATTTCGTGAACTTTAAAGTGTTTGTGCTTCACACAAGCACATACAATCAAAACGCTTTTAGATCTGTGTTAATTCTTGATATTAAAGTTCCTTCGAGGTTTATAACCACGGGCATTCAACCAGCTACTTATAGTTTAGAAAGTAATTGCTACTTTCAGGAAGAAGCAATCATGATGCTCTGTAGATTATTATGGAAAATTAATGTTCAAGTATAAAAGCTTTACCAGTTTATGTTATCTTTCTTGTGATAAAGGTAGATGTGTGCCTATAACCCATGGAAAATTACCATTCTTTAGTTAGTCATCTTCTGTCATCTTGACTTGGTTTTAACTAATTTCTATTTTGAACTTTTTAATAAACTATATGCTTTAACACTAGATAAAGGTTGACTTAGTACTTGAAATTTATGCAGTTTGATGTCACTTTTCTGACATCTTATTTTTGTTCTTCAAACAGAGAAGTAGTTGCAAAATTATTCAACGTTACTCGTGAGAATATGTACCATCCCAAGCATAATTGGACGCTTTTGGTGAAGGAGCATCTAAACAAAAGCTTGGGTGAAGATGGCCTTATTAGGCAATCCTTGTTTTCGAAACCAATATCATTCTTATCACACCCATTCCCCGAATGCTCTTGTTGGACTTCGTCTGTCAAAGTTCCAGATCAACTGAAAGGTAATGATGGCCGAATTCTGTATGGAGGTGAAGATGAGTGCCCCAAATGGATGAAGCGAAGTCAAGAAGCTGGATCCGTAGAAGCAGAAGGTGGTAGAAATGATGACAGTGATTTAGCAGAATATGAAAGTGATGCAACTGAACTGCCTGAATCTGATGATGATGGTAGCAAAAGTAGTGCGACTTTACCCTTTGACCGTGATGATGAATGGGATCCTAATGACTAGAATTCGACATGCAAATATTTCTTGGTTTTATCATCAATGGTGGCATTCAGTTTCCAGATCTTTCTGGAGTAAATTTTTGGGACACGAGGTAACATGCTAAGGTCAATTTTTATTCACAGTTCCGGTTAGTACTTGAGAGAAATAAGGTATTCAAATTTATTCTTTTTGAGTAGATTCTAGAAATCTCCAATTACAGAAATTATATGTATACCTTCATACATCAAACTTTTCAAACATGTGGGAAAAAGATTGATGCAGTGAGAACAAGATGATAACAGGCCATAGCAGCTTCCCATAACACCTCATCTTCTCGAGGAAAGTGAAGATGTTTCATTACGTGGAAAGTTGTATGAGGATGTTGGACTCGCATACTTTCCATCCGAGAGTTGATGCTGTGATCTTGAGGTACTGAGAATTTTTATGTATCTTGTGAGCTGCATTTTTCCTATCAGAGTGTAAATTTTGTTTCGGAAAATGTCAATGATAAGAGAACATTTTTTAGCAATACCTTTTAACTCCATTTTTAAAATTTCTGTTAACCTGTTGAGCATGAGTCATGACAATCACCTTGTCAAGATTCAATCACTTAGTACATTGTTCTACAAATACAATTTTTTATGTATTTAGTTATTTGATGTAAGAGAGTTGTTCGCAGGTGAGGGCTGTTCGTTAGCAAAGAGTGTGAATCTAGTCCAAGCATTAATACTTGATAGGTTTGAAAGACTTTTCCTGATGGTAATTTAAATTTTGTTGCTGATAGGTTAATCCTGAAGGTTACTGACAAATTGTAGAATTTCAATTTTCAAACATTTTTCGATGAATTTTAAAAGCGTAGGAAAAGGCATTGAAATATATTCTTATTTACCCCTTCCAAGGCACTTGCATTTGCCTTGGAAAGGAAATATCTTGAACAATTTTCCCTGCAAGAGAGAAAATGGTTAGGGGTATTTCTGGGGATAGAATTTGTGACATTCTTTTCTGGAGTCCACTGAAAGGAAAGGCAAAATGTCCCCCCGAACTGATTTTCCAGATCAATAATCAGAAGAAAGAAATTATTCATTCATGTAACAGCAATGTAAGCAGTGATGTTAATAATTTAACAACCTTAATTCGTTTGAATAAATTATTTTTCCTATTCTAGAAGAAATCATTGGTATGAACAAATTCCTTTGAAAAAAAAATCAACCAAATAAATTAACATTTTACTTGACGTATATCAAAGAATATTGAAATATATATTTCAATAAAAATGATACATAATCATATGATCATACTACAATTTACCTGGCAAGAATACAGGTTTGATTGAATAAAAAGAAGGTACAAAAAAAAAAAAAAATTGGGTTTGGAACATGAACCTCAAGAAATAAACAGGAATTGCCGGGAAAGGTTCAAAAAATATTCAAGAATTCATTTATCATATTTATACATACATAACAAATGATAGCAGCTAAGCTCCCCTCTTGCTTTGCCATGGCTTGATCACACCGACAACTATGATTACGACGATGATGAGAAGAATTATAATAGCCATGCACATCCATTTCCTTGAATTCTTCTGTAGCTTCTTTGCCTTTTGGAGGGCAGTATTTCCTGATTGCACATGGTCTACAGCGCTTGACACCTTAAAAGGAGGAAAAGAGCATAATCCAATCACTTGACAGTATTTACTACTCATCAAATCTCCCATAAGAAATTACGGTCCAGATTATCGTTTTCCAATTGTAAATTTTATGATCATGCATAGATTTTATATCAAAAATGATTGTTCTTCCCCTCTTTATAGGGATATGCAACACTAATGAGTTGTATTTACCTGAGACTCTATATTGTCAAGCATTTCTCCCTGTGCATCCACCAACACCGCAATATCCAGAAAGATCTGCACAAGACAAGTGATTAACACACAGAATATGGAATATGCTCTCTTCCGGTCACTATAAGCTGTTTGATCCTTTTTAGTTCCGCCTGCAGAGGCTAACACTTTTGAATCTTCTAGTCATTTGCTTTGCTTTGCCATACATCTTTTAAGGCTGTCCAGGTGCTCTCACCCATCATGTTGGACTTACGTAGATTATTTCAGAAAACAACAATTAAAAAAACATCTATGTTCTTGGAAAATTCCACCTTTTTTTTTTTCCGAAAAAAGGATTGAAATGGTCTCTTAAACCTAAAGGGTGTGCCACATTAATTCCTCAAATCAAACTTCTATCCACTGATTTAACGGTCAAGGGATATATTAGTCGTTATACTATTCGATCTCTTTGAAGAAAGAGAAGACATGTTCTACTTATTTATTTTATATATATTTATATTTTCATTTTTATACTACTTTTTATTTTAAAAAATGTATTTGATTTTAAATGGTATTTTTGTCTATTTAAAAATTCAAACATAGGTTACCCATTAAGGACTCTTTCAGTTATTTTTTAAATTTAAGGACTGATATGACACGCGCTTGTTTTAGGGACCACTTAAAAATGGACAGACACTCGGCTAAAGGACCATTTTACTCAGCTCAAGTCACCTCAATGAGCCAAGCTCATGAAATAGATCCAATACAAGTTGAAGAAAATCTTAAATACAAGTTAAACCGGGAATAGTATGCTTCTCATTTTACAATTTAGATGTTAAAGTTAAGGAGATCACTTCAAAGTTTTTAATATGTAATATAGTCCCGAAATACTGCAATATTTTGGTACAACAATTCACATCAATGCAATTAATTAATGAAATACCTGTTGCAAATCAAGAAGCTTCTTTTCTAAATCTCTAACAGCATCATGGCGTTCTTGAATTTCAGCCAGTGTGTCTATTACCTGCCAAAAAATAAATCAGTATAGATTAAATAATAATTGTTTAACATTTGGTTAGTAACAACCTACTGCCACTAATACCTAAATTACACATTTTGAAAGATTCAACAAGATATGTCCAAGCAGCAACTCTAGTGGGAGCATAACCTTTAGTTCCTCAGTTACAGAAAAGAATAATCAAATTTGAAGCTTTAAACTACCATCCTATTTTCAAATTTAGCTAAAAAAAAAAAAAAAAAAAAGAAGTAACCAGCAAAAAGCATGTTGCAAATAGGGAAAAAGGAGCAAACCTGGCCTCGTCCTTGTTCCTGGACTGCTTTCTGGAATATTTGCTCGCTGTTTCCAGTTTCAATCAATCTTTCAATTGTCTGTAAAACTTTAAACAGTGAGATATGATTTTCCATGACCTCAGATGTACTTGAATTTTCTTATTTGTTATAAAAAAATAAGAAGAAATTTACCTCTTCATCAGCTCTTGTGCCGGTTACTAAATCGATTGCAACCAGGAAAAACCAAAAGATTAAAAATAAATAGAAATTAGCTCCATATGATGACAAGTCCAGAGCATCATATGCACATTATATAGCCAATCATAAGTAACAAGTGAATGTTCAAACCTGTATAAACACGCCTCTCAACAACATCTCGGTACTCTTGATGGATGTTTTCCCTGAGAATCTGCAAAAGAGTTCAACAACTGTAAAGTTGATAAAGTACAAGACAGCAGAAGAGCTCATTCGCAGAACTATTTACAGATAAAGGACTCTCATCCAAAAGTATTTATATCTGAACTACCTGAAATTCAGCCATTTTGTCTTTCAACTTCTTTTTCAACGAACTGCAATGAAACATAATAGTTAAATTCAACAATTTAATTGTTGACAGGCCATTTAAACTCCATTATACGCGAGAATACAAAAGTGTTCAACAGTGTGATTTGCTCAGTCATGTAGATTTTAAACTCCTAGCCTTCCATTTATTTCTCTAACCATTTTACATCATAAGGATAGAGCCTGATTCATCCTCAAGGTCTTTTTCTGGTCAATTATGAAACTCAAGAAAAAAATCAGAGCACATATTTCGGATTCATCTCATAAAAGCTCAGTTTGTGGAGCACAAAGAACAAAGAAACAGAACAGTAGAAGTTTAACTTACAGAGTTGTTGCCGTTCTTGATCGATCCACACCTGTTCCTTTTCCACACCCAGGCTTCTGCCTATTAGCTAAATTCTGGACCACAAAAATGAAAATCATTTAAGCAATCCAAGGACTACAAAGCACTACAATAGAAACAGCAAGCGTTCCTACCTCTCTATCCAGTTCTTCAATTTTTGATTTCATAAAGCGAGAAATTTTCCCAACTTCGTCAACATCTTTCTGCATTCGCTGCTTGATTGCTAATGACAACATGAACCATTATATAATCATTATGAAATTCATACAAGTGTTGGAATAATAAGTTGACAAATATAAGAATAAGAATATAAGAAATCAATGGTTCCCACCTTAAAAGGCTACAAAACCATGGAAAATATAGGCTATTCAAATTTTGGACTGAGGAAATTTGTGTGTGGTTCACCCACCCACCCCACACCCGCATTGGGGTGATTGTTACTGAGATACATCTCTCAAATGGAGAAATATGTTATTAAAGGCTTCCAGAAAGTAGCTTACGGCTCGTGGTATGAGTAATTTAAGGATATATAGTGACCAGACAACTTCCATTTAGTCATCATCCATGAGTACATCGATTGCTTAGTTTTATTGACTTAATTTTGATTTGTGCTCACTGAACTCTCTTACTATTGCATGTTAGAACCACGAGCTAATCAAGATAGTTTAATAATATGTATGGTAATACAGAGAGTAATCTAATATCTAATGTCTGTACAACTTTTTCAAGAGTGATTTTGATTTCCTTTCTTCTAAAGCATAAATGTTTTACTTGATACTGCAGAAGATTAAAAAGGAAGCAAATCGAATATCCATATAGGAAACACACACCCTTGATGAAATATTTAGAAAACGCAGGTGTTTACAAATTACCTTTCATGGCAGGAGCCTTGGTCACAGTCTTCGACTCTTCGTGTGCATCCTACATACAAGATTAGAAACATAATTCCGCACCGAAAAGTAAACATAAGAAGAATGTTTAAGAAAACAATTGGACTTGCAACCTAATAAGCTAGCCTTTTGGATTGCACTATGATCCAATTGATGTTAACCCATTCCAAAATAGTAAATTCTAACATCTTATTACAGATGGTTATATCTAGTGAGCGTGTAAAAATGGATAAAAAGAATTTTGCCAAAAAAAGGCAACTTAAAAAATAGATGATCAAAGCAAAACCCAATTCACATGCGATAAGTATCTGGAAATCACGAGTGAGAATTGTAAAGGTAAACATAAGAAGAATTATTAATAGACAAATTGAACGTGCACCCTAATAAGTTATTTTTGTGAGTTGTACACTGATCCAACTAATATTAACCCATAAGATTATTAGTTTCCGACAAAATAAGCAGACATTACTAAAAAAATAAAAATCATGAAAGGGATTTCGATATTTACTACATATTAGAGACGTTTGACTCGTATTTTTTTGGCAATACATTTCATAACCCTTGCTCTGTAATTTATCTTGGCCCTAAATCCAAAAACTGAAAATAGGGAGGCTTTTAGAGTGGGGGTCTGGAAATTAAGAGTTAGAGGGGCCAAATAGTGAGAACCCAAAAACTTTGTAGGTGCTAGAACATAAATGCATATTCTTTGAATCATTTCAGCAAATGTTATTACTAAGTACCATTACCCGAGTATCCACAGGATCAGTTCCAATATCCCCCCCCCCCCCCCCCCCCCCCCCCCCCCCCCTAGGAAGGCTCAGTCCCAACTGAAATTTAGATTATTCTGATGTATCTTCAAAATTTAAATGCTTCTTTATAACGAAATATTTACAATTTGTTCAAGAAAATCCCTTCCAAATCCTTCCAGCATCCCCACACTAACACTTTTCAAAAGAAGAAAGAACAATTACACAGCTTTTAAAATGTCTTCTTCAGTTTTAATAATTCTGTACATTTGTCCTGCTATAAAACATGGATGACTTAAATAATTATGCCCGCTGGCAACCATACATTTAACGGGAAGATAAATTATAATACCTGGAGCTTTCTGAGTAGTTTCTCCAGCTTCTCATTTTGTTTGTCAATCTCTTGAACCTGACAAAAAAGAAAACAAGGATGTGGTATGACATCATAAGACTTAACAGATTAGCCATTAATTTGTATATGATATCACACAGAATACTCATATAAAATATGATATTATATGAAAGGGACAAAAAAATACAAAAGAATGTAATGGAATTGACATTCCTTCAGTCTTGCACAAAAAAGAACAAAATAGTAAGAAGTACAGCACACCTTTTTAAAGAAATTTTCCAAGCCCAGATCTGCTGAATTTTGTACCCCTAACTCGACATCTCCCCCTCTAGAAGCTTGACGCGGGATCTCGAAAGATTCCTGCTACCGTCATCAAGTTAGTGAAAGCAAGACTTATGTTTACTTGCAATTTTAATTTAACGGCATGGCATCATCGATGAAGCATCAGTCAAAAAACATGGAATTTGTTGCCAACAAGTTATTGAAAAAGATTCATACAAACCAATTTGTTAATTAGCCTCCTGTCACATGTTTACTTACATTCGTAAGCACTCCAAAACTGTACATTAAACCCTAATGTACTAGATGAAACTGCAGACAGTATATATAAATGAAAAGCATCCAATCTTCTAAAACCCACCACATAAATGCGACTTAAAGATCAGCATGAATGAGGTACATATATAAGTCAATATCATCAATGTAATTATACAGAACAGTAAATAATGTAATTACGTGATGGCACTAGAATATTGTCACACGCTTACTTTATAGCCTGACCAAAATCCGCTATCATAAGTGGAATATCCTTTTTCCCTTTTTAGATTAACTATTATATTCTTCTGGTATAGTAAGTCTTGATCAAATGCTAATTTATAACCAGTTTATTAGCATTATTGTTATATTATAAACTTCAAGTACTTAATTAATTTACACACAAAAATTTGTCATCTAAGTTTGGTGTAGCTTCCTTCTCTTTGTGCATGCACGTGTATGTGTGTGTTTACAGGTGCCAAACAATGGACATCCATAATTTATTGATTTTTTTTTTCATTTAATCTTCACAGCTCACAATCCAATAAAACCAATCTAGCTGCAAATATTTAAATTTTAACCTGAATCATTGGCAAATTCTACACAGAATAAAAGTCTTCTGCTTACAAACAAAGAAAGGATCGACAAAGAACAAGCTTGAGTCCATACCATAAAAAATCCAAGAAAACCATCCCGACAAATCAACAATTTGTTGCTTAGCTTCTTCAATTGTACAACTAAATCCATAATAAATTCATGGTCTAAGTTTAACGGTATAGCCCCATGAGAACTTCATTAACCATACATCACTTAGACTAATCTTTGACTAAAGCAGGTTCAATGTGACACCAACATTACAAAAATATCACATTAAACCCACACTGACCAAACTTAGAACTTGAGTACTCCAAGTAATTAATTCAAATATTGCTTTTTATTTTCTATCTTTCCCAGGATTTAGATTTTGAATTACTTCAATTCCATTTTAATGTCCTACATTGTTGATAAGAAATCAAATACAGAATTTGAACTCCAACACGAAACAAACAAAAATAACAAAATATATAAATTAAATAAATAAACAAAGCTCAGATTCATTATTCTCAATTGTGACCAAACATGATCCAATGAAACCAATGCAGCTAAATTGATCGAACTTAGATCAAGACAAAACCACTTGCGAACAAACAAAACAAGACAAAAAAAAAATTATATGTAAAATATAATTTAAAAATGAACGTGAGCTGAAATGTTACCGTTAAAAGGTCGTTCATTGTCGAAGAAGATTGAAGAAGAAAACCTCGAGAGAAAATAAATCGACAAATTTGAAGATATAACAATCAAATACAATGTAATTGTTGGATCCAAATTAATCCAATGTCGTTGTCAATTTTAATATTTAATTTAATCCTTCGAAGACCTGGTTTTACCTTAAAAACCAGGCCTTTCAAGGTTTTCTTCTGAGACACAGAGAGAGGGAGAGATTTCGCGTTCACGTTTTGCGAGTTTGAAACACGGAAGAGAGAGAAAGAAGGAGGCTTTTTTGAGACGAGATCTTGAACCATGGATACCAGGTGTAATAAGATCTGGACCGTTAATACATGCCGCTTCCGTCGTTTTACGGTTTAGATCGTAATAGTATGACAGGTGTTGATACATGTGATGTATGAGATAATGATTTCAGTTTCTTAACATCGTCGCATTGTTTTCCGGTTCGGTTTTATCTCGAATGACCGTCCACCTAAGCCAACTCACATGGAGCCGCCGTCCACCTAAGCCAAGCTGGAACATTCTGCGTCCAGCTTGGCAGTTATTATTATTATTTTTTTCTGTTGAAACCGAAATATAGAAAATTTTAGGTGGAATAGTAGCATTGCCCCAGATCTAGTTTTATCAAGCCACATGGAGTAGTCTTGCTGTGGAGAAAAACTTTGGTGCAACCGACCCAGCACGCTAGAATATGATGGTGGTGCATCGGTTGTACTCAGTTCGTGACACGTAGCACTCACTTAAAGTTAAAAAATTCATTTTTTTAGATGAATTATAATGAAGTATCGTGACGTTTAACCATATTAAAATTGTGAGTTTAGCCTTTAATTATATATTAGTACCCTCATTTAGATTACTTGGTCAAAAATAAAAGTTTGACCAAAATTTTTACTTAAAATAATAAAAATACCTCTTGTTAAAAAATAAAGAAATAATATTAATTATTAAAATTAAATAATTAAATAAATTAATTTAAATGGATTCATCCATTTTAAAAAATTTAAATTTTTTAATTTTAATAATTAATATTATTTATTTTAACTAGGGGTATTTTTATCATTCTAGATAAAAATTTTGATCAAACTTTTATTTTTAACCAAGTCAACTAAAATAGGGTATTAATGTGTAATTAAGGTTACTCTCACGATTTTATTGTAATATGGTCAAATGTCAAGGTATTCCATTGCAATTCGTCCTTTTTTCTTTCTTTTTCATTTTGCCTCCTCATTTTGCCTTTTCACTTCTGGCTGTAGCCCAACTTCCCTCCAGTTTAGTTTCCGAACTTTCATCCCCACATTACAACATCAATGTGGTCGTTGTAAAAGTAAAATCTACGGAATAGATTCCGGGATCTACAGTAGGATGATGGTAGGGCCAACAACCTGCAAAAGGATCAAGAATGGTCGAACTTTTAAGACACCGAGGTGGTACCATACAAACAATCTTCAACGCTCAAGTTAGCTAATGTGATTGAATGAAGTACACATATATAAGAAAGATCGAACCTAAAATGATGAAGTGTCAACCATAGCAAGTTCAGCGCGATGTCAAGCGTAAGGTTGTCAAAGTATCAATATGGACACAATCGAGTTGAGTGTATAAACTAGGTGTCGACTCTGTCGAGTAGAAGCTGAATTGTTCTCACTGATTGCTTGTAAATTCGTGTGACCCTTGCCTCCGAGGCGTGGGTTTGTATTTATAGGGAGAACCCGGAACCCGTTGAGATCGGTTCAAGAAGATTATGCTTTGAGATATTAGGAATTCTTATTATCTTGGAACAATTAAGTCGAGATAACAGACATTTTGACTTGGCTTTCCAATAAATGACTGGTGGATCTGTGAATTGTTAGGATTGTCTTTGAGCCATGTCAATTTCATTTTGGGCCATATTATTTTTGTTTTGGCCAGTTGTAGGCCCAAGTCTGTTTTTAGGCCCTTTTTTAACCATTACAGTTTGTCCTCTAGTCTCTTAGCTTTTTCTAAAGTTCAAGGAATAGTATAAGAGAGCTCGAAAAAATGTCAATGGAGCAAAGTGTTAACCGAAATTTTCCACATGGGGTGTTAAGTGAAATATCGATATTGTGTCAGTCGAATTTTCATCACACATGATGATGTTTAATCACATAAGATGAGAGATAAACAGTGTCGATCGAATTTTATCCCACAAGGTGATATTTTAAACACACAAGGTGAGAGATCGATAGTGTTGATTGAATTTTATCACACAAGGTGATGTTATAATCACACAAGGTGATAAATCGACAGTGTCGATCGAATTTTATCATACAAGGTAAGAGATAGACAGTGTCAATCGAATTTATCACACAAGGTGATGTTCTAATCACACAAGGTGAGAGATCGACAGTGTCGATCGAATTTTATCACACAATGTGATGTTCTAATCACACAAGGTGAGATCGACAGTGTCCATCGAATTTTATCACATAAGGTGACATTCTAATCACACAAGGTGAGAGATCGACAGTGTCGATCGAATTTTATCACACAAGGTGAGAGATCGACAGTGTCGATCGAATGTTATCATACAAGGTGAAGTTTTAATCACAAGGTGATGTTTTAATCACACAAGGTAAGAGATCAACAGTTAATTTTATCTTGTAAGGTGACGTTTTAATTGTACAATGTGAGACATCGACAATGTCAATCGAATTTTATCACACATGGTAATGTTTTAATCACACAAGGTGAGAAATCGACAGTGTCGATCGAATTTTATCACGTAAGGTGACGTTTCAGATGCTCAAGGTAATAAATGATAATTCTGAAAAACAGTTGTCAGCTTAGACAAAAGGTTGTTCAGGGAGAAGAGACGTTTAAAGTGACCAAGAGCTTCATTTTCCTACTTTGAGACGTGTGCAGGCCAATAGTAATGTGCTATGTGTTTGTCATGCGAGAGTTTTTCTAGAGCATATAAACCTTCAGTTCGCATTCTCTTTCTTCACTTTTTCATTTTTCTCGTTTTTTTTTTCAGCAGAGCAAGAAGCAAGTTTCAAGTGAGAGTGGCAATTTTCCGATGAATCTTTGCAAAGATCAGGCCTATTTCTCCCCATTTTTGCTAAATTATTCAAGGTAAGTTTCCTTTTATATAATCTTTCTTGATTTTGGCAAATGATTTCATGCCTTTCTTGCTTTTGAACTATAAAAATAAGAATTGTCAAGTTTTCCCCTCTTGTCCTAAGTTTTGGAATTTAAAATAATTAGGAAATGATGCCTCTAGATCTTGTTATGATGAGTTAAGGTAGCGAAAATTTGTTTTTCGAGTGGAGAAGCTTCGTGTCGAGCTTAGATAAAAAAATTGTTATGATGAGTTAAGTTTTGAAAGATTCTTCTGCCATGTCGTTTGATCGTGGATGGAAACTGTATTTGCTAGTTCAACGCTGTCGGCCCTACAGTAGGCGCCAAATTATAAAAGCTAAAGTCTACGGAATGGATCCGAAGATCTACACTGGAATGATGGTAGGGCGAACAACCTACAAAAGGAACAAGAATGGTCAAACTCTTGGGACACTGGGGTGGTGCCAGCCAAACAGTCCCCGACACTCAAGTTAGCTGATGTGATTGAATGAAGTACACATATATGAGAAAGATTGAACCTGAAATGATGAAGTGTCGACCGTATCAAGTTCCGCTTGATGTCGAGTGTAAGGTTGTCGAAGGTATCAGTATGGACACAGCCGAGTTGAGTGTATAAACTAGGTGTCGACTCTAGTCGATTAGAGGTTGGATTGTTCTCAGTGATTACTTGTAAATTCATGTGACCTTTGCCTCTGAGGCTTGGGTTTGTATTTATAGGGGGAATTGCAATAACTTCCCATGTATATAAGTGAAATTGCACAAAAATATGAAATTATATGATAATAATACAAACCCCCCTTTGACCCATTGACCAACTGTTGAAAACCATTTAAATTGGACAAAAATGGAATAATGTCCATTTTACCCTTGTGCACTGTTTAAATTTTTTTTTTCCAGATCTTCTTCTTCTTGTTCTTCTTGTTCTTGTTCTTCTTCTTCAAATTAAAAAAAAAAAAAATTAAACCCAATTTTTTTTTCCCAATTTTTTATTCTTTATCAACTCAACCATCACTCAAAATTTTATTTTTTTCAGATCATCATCATCATCATCATCATCATCATCATCATCATCATCTTCTTAAAAAAAAAAATTCAATTTTTTTTAATTCTTTATTCTTCATCAATCAATCACAATCAACTCAAATTTTTTTTTCCAAATTCTATTTCTTCTTATTCTTCTTCTTCCTTTTTTTCGAATTCTTCTTCTCCTCTTTTTTTTTTCTTCTTTTTTTTTTCTAGATTTTTTTTTGTTCTTCTTCTTCTTCTTTTTTTTTTTCAGATTTTTTAGATTTTTTTTGTTCTTCTTCTTCTTTTCTTCTTTTTTCAGGTATAAAGACGATTTTACCCCTCCTCCTTAATAACTACTGTTACTTAAACGGTTTCCAACATTTGATCAACGGATCAAAGGAGAGGTTTGTGTTATTATTATATAATTTCAGATTTTTGTACAATTTCACTTATATACACGGGAGTTATTGCAATTACCCCTTTATAGGGAGAACCTGTAACTCGTTGAGGTCGTTTCAAGAAGATCACGCTTCGAGATATTAGGAATCCTTATTATCTCGGAGTAGTTAAGTTGAGATAATAGCCATTTTGACTTGGTTTACTTTGACTTGGTTTTCCAATAAATGACTTATAGGCCCAGTGAATTGTTTGGATTGTCTTTGGACCATATCAATTTCATTTGAGCCGTATTATTTTCGTTTTGGGCCAGTGGTAAGCCCAAGTTTGTTTTTGGGCCCTTTTTTTTACCACTACAATCGTGACTCCGTTATCGTTTCCAGTGGTCTTCGTCGTTCAATCTCCGGTGGTCTTTGTCGTCTGATACAATAACTTTTTGTGACCCCATTATCGTTTTCAGTGGATCTTCATTGTTCAATTTATGGTGGTCTTTGTTGTCCGATTTGTGGTGGTCTTCGTTGTCCAGTACATTGACTTGTCGTGACTCCATCATCATCTTCGATGGTCTTCGTTGTTCGATTTTTGGTGGTATTTGTCGTCCGATCTTCGGTGGTCTTCATCATCCAATATATCGACTTGCTGTGACTCTATCATTGCTTCTGATGGTCTTCATTATCCGAGTTCCAGTGGTCTTTATCGTCCGATAATTAATGTTTCATTTAGGTGATATTTTTATTAGTTTATTTTAATTTATTCAAGTTTTAAACTATGCTTTTTTTTTATGTAATTTAATAGTTGCGTGCTAGTTATCCTTTTGTATTTATATATATTTGCTAGTAAAATTTTAAAAAACTTTTAATGATCAGTAAATGTTAAATAATAAATTTGGGATAATTTGTTTTTATCTTCAAATTGATTTTACAAGTTTAGCATTTAACTAGCATGGGTAGGGCCATTACTTTATTTAGTTTTGATTATGTTAGCAATATATATATATATATATTGGTTTAATCCACGAGGTAGTTCCCATATAAATTGGTATATGACTAATCCTCGCTCAGTTCAGGAGGTCAGTGAAAGTCTGGCCACAGGTGCAATCCACCAACATTGAGATTGCATCCACTGGGAGTCAAACTCGGGTATTGCCGAAACGATCCACCCTCTATCTGATGTGTGGTGGCCAACCATACTACACTTGATGGTTAATAAAACATTTTTTTTTTGTAAGTCTTAGTTAACTCAAGCTAGAGCGTGAAGTAGACGTATTAAAGATTCGAAGAATTCATACAAAGGTGATAAGTTTCTAAGATTATTCAAGAGAATGCTTCAAGTTAATTTCGTTAATTTGGAACTCCTTAACTCTTGAGATTTATTAGGGTTCACATACACATATACAACATGTTCATGTAATAATGTTTGAGTGCTTACATGTTAATCTTAGTGTTTTTGTTGGGAAAATAACCTCCCCAAAACCTCCCTAGAAATATGCTAAATATCAGAAATTACAGAGAAATGAAATATAAAATAATAACAATCACCACAACACAATAATTTACGTGGAAAACTCCAAAACCAGGAGAAAAACCACGGCCCTCAGAAAGAAATTCACTATGTGATAAATTATTACAATCACACAGACTATTCTCTCAAGACTACCACACCAATACACTCACACTCTCTCAAAGCATAAAATAATTCTCACCTCTCTACACTCTAAAATAAGAGAAACAAGAAAGGAATTTAATTAGAATTAAATACAATGCTTTAAGTGTATTTAATTGGTGCAATTAGAAACTAAGGACTTGATCTCCTTATATAGCCTTGAGAAGCCATGACATTTTGCTATTTTTCCAATGTGGGATTTATATCCCTTCATTGCCTTCTCATTTGCTTTCTTTATTTTGCCAAATTTCAACAAATCTCCACCTTGGCAAAATACAGGAAACCTCCGCCCTTCCGCCGCAACTTTCATGCAACCATTGTCTATACCGACAATCATAATTCTCAACCCAGAGAACTATCATACTCCACCATAAAAGTATACCACTTAGAATTAATCACCAATTCTAAGATTTCCACCTTGGCACCTGTCGAACAAACTTGCTGAAATTTATGGTGCAACTTCCATGTTGGCTTTCCCCGGAAGTTCTTCAGCCATCGACATAATTCTACCACACACCTTGCATCAATACCGCCAACCAATGCCCGTGTGCAAACTTCTCACTAGTAGTGTCACATCCTTTTTCATAGCACCTAGTGATATGCTATAAGGATGTACATATCATTCTCAAAGGATAAATTCAGTGTCTTCACAAGACACACTATTAGCTAGATTGTTGGAGCTACCTGCCGAACCTGCTCCACCGTTTTGACAATTTTTCTTAACGTGCCCAGATTGCCCACACGCCCAGCAAAATATTTTCTTCCTGAAGTTATTCTTCTTCCAATTGCTCCCATTGCTAGCTACCAATGCTGTGTCTACTGATGAAGTACGACCTCCACCTTTCAGCCTTCTCTCCTCAGAAAGGAGTTTACCGGTAACTTCTGCAAAATTCAGAGTCTCCTTCCCATATACCAAAATAGGTTTCATATGTTCATAGGAAGATGGAAGAGACAATATAAGCCTTAATGCTTTATCTTCGTCTTCAATTTCAACTCCAATAGACTCCAGTTCAGAAACAATAGCATTGAGAACACTCAGATGATCTGAGATTTTTGTACCTTCCTCCATACGCAGAGTATGAAACTGTTCTTTCAGGTACAACCGATTTGAGATGCCTTTTGCCTGATACAACCCTTCAAGTTTTTCCCAGAGTTCCTTGGCTGAATGTATTCCATGCACATTTGCAAGAACATTCTTGGCCAAACACAGACGAATCACACTTGCAGCTCTCAAATCCATTTCTTCCCAATCTTCATTGCTCATACTAGACTCACCTTTGCTGGATTCACCTTTGCCGGAATCTTTTAAAACAGAGCCTGATTTCTCCTTTAATACCTTGTGTAAACCGGATTGTATTAACACATCCTTGACTTGCACTTGCCACAAGCCAAAATTAATCTTTCCATCAAATTTCTCTATACCAAACTTCAAGGAGCTTGAAAATTTAGAAATTCTAACCGTATACTGAAATAGTACCCGTAGTCCGTGAACAGTACTCCAGGTAAGTTCCCAGGAAAGAGAGGTGGGTCACAATGGACACACTTAAATACCAAGTCTTTCCTAGCCAGAACCTTCCTTAGACAAGCACTTCCACAATACTACCACACTTAACTCCAGGAACCAAGAACAATTTAGACCAAGAACAATTCCTTTCTGATGTGGAAGATCAGACAATGCTGCAACCACAGAGCATACTAAGAATTTTCTAAAACCTCTGACACCTTAGCAACCAACCTAGTCTCTGATACCACTTGTTGGGAAAATAACCTCCCCAAAACCTCCCTAGAAATATGCTAAATATCAGAAATTACAGAGAAATGAAATATAAAATAATAACAATCACCACAATACAATAATTTACGTGGAAAACTCCAAAACCAGGAGAAAAACCACGGCCCTCAGAAAGAAATTCACTATGTGATAAATTATTACAATCACACAGACTATTCTCTCAAGACTACCACACCAATACACTCACACTCTCTCAAAGCATAAAATAATTCTCACCTCTCTACACTCTAAAATAAGAGAAACAAGAAAGGAATTTAATTAGAATTAAATACAATGCTTTAAGTGTATTTAATTGGTGCAATTAGAAACTAAGGACTTGATCTCCTTATATAGCCTTGAGAAGCCATGACATTTTGCTATTTTTCCAATGTGGGATTCATATCCCTTCATTGCCTTCTCATTTGCTTTCTTTATTTTGCCAAATTTCAACAGTTTTATAAGTGTAGAGTCTTAATTTGTTTATTTTGTCTACTTTTAATAATTATTTTCAAACACATATTTTTTGAAAATTGAACTTTGAATACTTATTGGTGCATAATTTTTTATCTACACATCCAAATGGTAATTTGTATAGTGGAAACTAAATATTCGTATCTTTCTAACGATGTTTTGAACGAAAGATTAAGAGTTTGTTTGAATAGGTTTTGAAGGATTCGAACATCGGTCAAGACTAGAGGAAAATCAGCTAAAAAGTTGATGACTGGCAAAGTGCGACAGCACCTTACCGCCTAAGGCAGCAAAAGGCTGCTAGCTCTGCCCTTGCACTTCCTCTTATGCTTCTAATTTCCTGTTTCGTTGGCGAGTTGACTTCCAGACATATTTTTAGTGAGTCCTAAATTGATTGGGATATTTTTAAGGTTTAGAAAGTATGAAAACTTTCTTATGCAGCAAATAAAATCTTTTAGAAAGTTTCTGTTTTTATTTCATTTCTTTTGATAAATTAACTCTCTTTTTCTAAAGTGTTTTTTAAAAAGCTAATGGTAAAAGTTTTTCTATTTTATTAGTAGGATTAGGTTTTAAATGAAACTTATAAATAGTTGACTCATAATTCATTTTTTCTTGAGCATTCAGGCTCTCTATTTTATTGATTTCTCTTTGTGTTTCTGTGTTTTATTGTTTTATTCTTATAGAGAATTGTTGAGAATTTTCAACTAGATTAATATTTATATTGTGCTTCATTGTTCTAGTAGAACATAACTTATAAAAATAAAAAGAGTTTGTTGAATTATTATTAATAAACTAATGAAATTTTGACATATATTTTTTTATTTATTGAAAATTTATAAATAAACTATTTTAAATACTAAAAAATTGCTCTCAAGGTTAGCAATTAAAATTTTCCTTCCAAATATTTTGAGTAGACATGTAGACCAGATCGGGCCAGTTCAGGTACGGCATGAACCAACCAGATTTTGTACAGGCTCGACATAGGAACAACCCGATAATTATTTTTGGTCGTGCCAAAATGTCGTGACGGGCTGAGTTGTATGGCACATCGGGTTGGTACGGCACAAAAGAGGTACAATCCAAATGTGGCCCGAATGAGCCGCACCTAATTTTTAAATAAAAAAATTAACAATTGTTTTTAATTTTAAAGCATTTAATTAGCGTTAGTGTTATTAAAATGCGGGAGAGATAGAATGATGGATGGATATTGGCCAGTGTGATGGAAAAATAATTTTTTCTATTTACCTTTTGTAATTACTTTTAATAGTGTTTTATGTTGCAAACTGCTATACAAAATTACTCCTAATTAATTCATACTCAAATGCAATAGAACACTCACAAGATAAACCAATACTAAGAAAATTATATAGTATTTACCTCTCCATCGACACGAATTAGCATTCCTCCTACACAAAATGTGCAGACAGCAAATTAATAAATATATTATTTTTAAAAAAAGATAGTTGAAAAATAGAGAGAAGGAGAAGAGTGGGAAAAGTAGACTCTGACAACATTGATGTTTCAATAAGAGTGTATATTGCCAATGGTGAGCCAATATTTATAACCAAAAGTGTATTTATAAGCAGAAGTCTTATAGAAGGCGAGCTAATAACGAACTCGTTGCTGCATTTACTTTCAAAAACTAATTGTATTGACCTTCCTTGATATTTTACTAATTACAAATGGAGTCAACTTTATTATTTATTGATAAATACCTCCCCTACTTTTAGTAAAATTTAGTAAAATATAACAGTTGACTAAAGGAAGTTTTTGTCAAAAAAACTCAAAAATTAACTAACGGGAGGGGAGGTCTTTGTCAATAAACCTAAAAGAAACTGGGTTCTTCTAAGAACCCAGATGGGTTAGATCGAAGAACCCAGAAGGGTTCTTCGATCTGAACCCAGAGATCGAAGAACCCTCTCTGGGTTCTTCGAAGAACCCAGATTGGGTTCTTCGAGATCCAAATTTTTTTTTTTTTTTTTTTTTTGGATCCATTTCAGATTGTCTCAACCTTATTATCTGATGGACGGTATCGATCTGGTGATTTATTTTTATTTTTATTAATTTTTAATAATTTTTATTTATTTAATTTTTGATTTATTATTATAAAATAATAAAAATTGAAAAGACGAAATACCCGACACTGTCACTTGCAACAGGGGTGTCATGTTAAAAACGATAAAGTGATTTTCCGTAGTTGGCCAAACCTCAGGGGGTGTGAGTGCAATTAGCTCTTATTTTTATAAACTAATGAAATTTTGATGTATATTTGTTATTTCTTTGACACGTGCAAACATAATTTTTTATTTATTAAAATTTTGTGAATAAAGTATTGGAAAGACTAAAATAGCTCTCCATAGTTAGCAGTTAAAGTTTTCCTTCTAGGTATCTTGAGTAGACACATTGAAACTAGGTCGGGCCCGTTTAAATACGATACGACGTAGCTGGATTCCATATAGGCTCGGCATGGGATGATCTGATAATTATTGTTAGCATGACCTACTCTATGTGTCTTGCGGGGTTGAGTTGTATGTCCCATCAGGGCCGGTACGACATGCAAGAGGCACGACACGAATGGGCTGCACCTAACTTTAAATAAATATTTTAATGCATTTAATTATCATTAATGTGATTAAAATGTGGGAGAGATATACTGATGAATGGCGATTGGCTAGTGTGATTGGAAAAATACTTTGTCCATTTATTTTTTTATATGTTTTTACTAGTGTTTTTTATTGCAAACTGCTATAGAAAATTACACCTAATTAATTTATACTCAAATACAATGGAACACCAACAAGATAAATCAAGATTAAGGAGGTGTATTGGATATGAGAGTTTGTTGGAATTCACAGAATTTTAAAAGTTTGGATGTATTTAATCCAGACTTTTAAAGAATTCAATAAAATTTAGGTGTATTCAATTTGAACTTTTTAAAAGTCCAATGAAATTTAGATGTATTTAATCCAGACTTTTTAAAAGTCTAAACAAAGTTTTGCGTATTCACAAATCAATGGACTTTGTAGATTTTGGTTAAGTGATGGAATTTGATGGATTTTACTTTGGGAGGTATAAATATAAAGGCCAATAACAAATCTTGCCCAACACCAAGAGATTTCTATAAATTTTTCTTTTCACTCTTTTGGAAGTGCTCTTATAACATTCCTATTCCAGTTGAAACGGTACGTTCTGCCCTACTTTTCTCTACCAGTTCCATCGATTTTTTTTCCTATATATATTTTATCTTGTCTTTGATATGAATTATTCTCATGTTAGAGTATTTTGACTTTGGATTTAGGAATTGTTAGGGTTTATGCTATATTCTTTTTTAGGGTTTAGAGTTAATGTATAAGTTTAGTGGTAATTAGTGCCCAAATTGAAAGAGAAAGGAGATTAGGGTTAATGTATAAGTTTTGTTAGGGTTTATGCTATATTCTCTTTTTTTAGGATTTGTAAATAGATTAAAATAACATTTTTTTTCTTTAATTAAACTAATTTTTTTTCTCTCAACTTGTGATCTGTTAAACAAATTGAAAGAGAAAAGGTTGTTAATATATTCCTCTATTATTTCTCTTTAATAAAAGAAAAAGAATAAATAGGTTAAGACAAAAACAGAAGAAGCATAATATAACTTTTAATTGTCATTATTTTATTATTTACCTTTAAAGTCTATTGTCCAATTTGTTTGTGTTAAATAAGCTATTAACACAATATATAACTAATAATAATTTATATATGCGATTAGTACTATTATAAATGGAAGAGACACAACAAAGAAATGAGAAATGAAAGGGAAAAGTTGGGGGAAAGGGTAACAGTTGGAGAGTGGAATAAACCAACTTATTGTTACAACTTATGGTTGAAGCTATCGCTCGTGGATGGCGTGATGCTAATGATTACTTAGTAAGCAAACAGTGGAAACCTCGATACTTCATGTTCTCAACAAAAAAACGTAATTATAATAAGACCTACAATAATTACTAAGTCGACTGAAATGGTTTAAAATTCATTATCAAAGATATACTGAGTTTATATGTCATAGCTCTGGTTTTAGATAAGACCCAATAACAAAGAGGCTCACTGCTAGCGAAGAAGTTTGGGAAAATTATTTTAAGGTAAGTTTTGTGATTTTCTTTAAGTTGAATCACTTTTTCATATTTTATTCTCTATTTATATATATTAATGGTATTGTTTTTTCCTTTTCTTATAGTCTCATCCAAAGGAGCGATACTTTCGCACAAAAACTTTAGTTGATTATGATGATTTGATGGTTGTGATTGGGAATGCAACTGTTTCGGAGAGATACTCAATTGAATTAGGTGATAATACTGATGCAAGGGTAATTAGAGTTGAAGATAAACATGTTGGGATAGAGGACTACGTGTTTGATGAGAATAATAATGCATTTGTTCAAAGTGAACGTGAACCATCACAACAAGCTTTGCCACTTGAACAATTTATGTCACCCTTAAGCTTTTAGAACATGGGTTTAGAAATACCTTCCAAAAGCACCAATTACAAGAAGAGAAACATAAGTGATTATGAAGGGTCTAGCACATTTGACAGCACCAACCAAGTTGTTGTTATTGGAAAACTGTCTCAAGTCATTGATTCAATTGCCACAGACTTTCGAGGAGTTCACAGCCTAATGGAGAAAAGAGAAAGTGATCGGGAGAAAAAGGGAAATAGAGAAAAAGGAAAAAGAAAGAAAAAGTAATATATGGGATGTAATTAAGGAGATTCTAGAGTTGGATAGTTTTGCTTGTTACAAGGCATTTGCACTGCTTGATACTAAAACAAAAAATGATGCATTTTTGTCACTTGAAGAATGCGCAGCTTGGATACTATATACTCTTAAATGAGTGTGGTTATTAGAACATGATACAATTTGGTTGGGAACATTTTAGCATAGGGTTAAATATGAGTTGTTTTCAAAGAATTTATTATGACTTGTTTGTCATTTTTTGGTCGAAACTAGTTCCTCCATATTAAACCTTGTTTGGTTTGTTTTGATATTATTGAGATTATTTCTTTTGCTTTGTCCACTGATAATATTTGATTATTGCTGTTTTTATTTTATTATTTGTCATATGTATTATAATATGTGGTTTAGATATTTTATATTTATGAATTAGTTTCGAATTATAATATATATAGTTTTGCTTTTTTGGTAGGTGGTTTTCTATTAAAAATGGCCCATATAAGAGTTCATATAACTAATGAAACAGAAGAAATTGATGAAGAAAAGCTGGAATATATGGAGGAAGAAGAAATGAATGAAGAAGAAATGGATGAAGAATTTTATGAAGCCATTAAATGTTTAGTGATGACAATTCAAGCAATAGTCCATGTGTTAAATGCGTTTATGGTTGTTATTCATTCTAATCATATTGAACATCCATTAACTCGACGAGCAATAACTACAACTGGATATAATTATATACACAAAGTATTGAATGGGGATCCTAATGATTTTCGACAATTATATCGAATTTATCCAGATGTGTTTCGAAAGTTATGTAACATTATCAAAGAAAATCCACTCATACAAGATACAAGATTTATTTGTATAGAAGAAATGTTTGGCATGTTTTTACTAATCGTTGGCCAAAATAGTCGTTATTGCCAAACTAGTGATACATTTGGCCGATCACATTTCACTGCTAGTAAGAACTTCAACAAAATTTTGAAGGCATTGAATACAATTGCACTAGAGTTGATAGCCCAACCTAGTCCTACAGTGTCGGCTAAAATAAAGGAGAGTACGAGATTTTACCCATACTTTAAGGTAAATATTGTATTTTTTATTTATTTAATTAAGAGCTAATTACACTCAACCTACTTGAGGTTTGGCTAATTACACTCGGAATCAAAGTTTGCATTAATTGACACTGACCTCCCCTCACATTAACTTTGATCGTTAGAATAAATGTTTACTTTTGTTAAATTTATTAAATGACCAAAATACCCCTGTTAATTAATATTATCAATTTTTTTTCTTTATTAAAAAAAATTAATGGTGGAATCCAGATTGGATCTCTATCGTTCATCAACAATGATGGACGGTGGAGATCCAGATTGGATCTCCACCAAGAAATTTTTTTTTTTTTTGAAACATTCGTACCCTTCTGGATTCGAAGAAGAACCCAGCTAGGTTCCACGAACCCAGAAGGGTTCGATCTTCGAACCCTTCTGGGTTCGTCTGGGTTCAAAATCGAACCCAGAAGAGTTCGATCTTCTAGGTTCGAAGACGAACCCAGAAGGGTTCGATCTCGAACCCTTCTGGGTTCGAAGAAGAACCCAGAAGGGTTCGAATGTTTCAATTTTTTTTTTTTTGTTCTTGGTGGACCGTCCATTATTGTTGATGGACGGTGGAGATCCAATCTGGATTTCACCATTAATTTTTTTTAATAAAGAAAAAAATTGATAATATTAATTAACAGGGGTATTTTGGTCATTTAATAAATTTAACAAAAATCAACGTTTATTCTAACGGTCAAAGTTAATGTGAGGGGAGGTCAATGTCAATTAATGCAAATTTCGATTCCGAGTGTAATTAGCCAAACCTCAAGTAGGTTGAGTGTAATTAGATCTTTAATTAATTATGAACTATACACATATTTTCATGTAATACATAGATGTTAAAAATAGTCTAGCATTTTTTTCTCTGGGAGTTGTTAAATAGTCTATTCTATAGCCAATGCACTATGTGATCATAAATTTACTGGTCAAGTAAATAAGCATAAAGAGAGAGTGACTTGTATACCAGTTCATATGCATAATTATAATTATAAAAGTTAGAACTATTATTATATATATTTTACACATGTATGAACATTTGTATTTTGTTTATATATTATTATATTTTATTAATATATAAACTTTTGATTTCTTTTAGAATTGCATTGGAGCTATTGATGGTATACATATTCCAACAATGATAGTTGAACGTGATGTAAGCAGCTATCGCAATTATCATGGAACAATATTACAAAATGTATTAGCAGCATGTAATTTTGATTTGAAATTCATATATGTACTTAGTGGGTGGGAAGGTTCATCTCATGATTCATGAGTACTAAATGATGTTGTATCAAGGAGAAACGGTCTTTAAGTGCCACATGGTGTTTATATAAATTTATTTTAATTATAATCTTTTGGTTACTAAATTAATTTGACAGTAGGTTGTACATTGCATACTAATTGTATATGCATTGAATTAGGTAAATATTTCTTATTGAATTGTGGATTTCCAAATCTTTGCCAATTCTTAGCTCCATTTAGAGGTGTCCAGTATCATCTCCAAGATTTTGGTGGACAAGATCGTGACCCTAAAAACAAAGAGGAGTTGTTCAACCTTCATCATTCCGCCTTAAGAAATATTATTAAAAGGATATTCGGTATGTTTAAATCAAGATTCACAATTTTCAAATTTACACCTCCTTTCCTATATAGGATACAAACAGAGCTAGTATTGGCTTGTGTCGGACTACACAATTTTCTTCACAAGGAATGTCAGTCTGATGAATTTCCAATCGAGCCGGACAATGAATCTTCGTCATCTTCATCATTACCGGTTAATGAAGAGGTATTTGAACAAGTTTTTCAAACACAAGAGTA